>OX451741.1:941330806-941618406 GCA_948472305.1 Vicia faba | reverse complement strand
TCAAATCCGGTTGCATAGAAACCACATCCAAACAACCACCGTGAACCACCTCTATCCACCATAGATCTGTTGTACCCTGTTGCAGCCATCCACCATGAAAACACAACACTCAACCGCCGACCACCTATTCTGATAGGTATCCCACCTTTCCTCTTTCTTGATTTCATTTTAACTTTTTCTTGCCTTTTTATGAGAGGTGAAAGAAAAATTTTATTTCCATTCACGATTGTTGAGAGAAAAATAGTAATTCAAGTAATGTAATCAATTTAACACGGGAGTGTAACTGGTTACAACTGCAAGAAAAGTACTTTTGGAAAAGGAAAAGTCTATTTTGGAGTTGTGTTAACTAATTAATCAAATTCGTTAACCAGCTACACCTGATTGTATTTATTTTAGTTTTGTCAGTTGTAACCAGTTAACAACTTGTATTAACCGGTTACAACCCCGTGTTTTGGATTTTTCTTATAATTTGTTGATATGTTTTAGGTACCAATCATTTTGTAACACTTGTATAAATGCATTGGAGACATTCTCATCTCTTATTAATCAAATTGTTCATTATAACCCTCAATTATCTCTCTCTCTCCAATTATATCTTCTTCCTCACTATCTTCTTCTCCATATACCCTAAATCCTCTATTATTCACTAATTGTGTGATTGCATGTTCCAAAATTTGGCATCAATATCCTGGTTGTGATCCATAAACAACTGATGTGTAACATGAATGTTGTCTCCAATGATATGGTCCTTACAAACCTTCATATTCTTGAAGCAAAGAACTACTCTAAATGATGTAAGCAAATGAAGGTGTTGTTTGGCTACCAATAAGTTCTTGAAGTGATCAAGAATGGGTGAATCCTCTTGTTAAAGGTGAAACAGATGCACAAAAGATTGTGTAATACTCCAAATTTGTCTGCCCTTAGTGCTACCGTGAAATTTATTTTCGAACTTGGGTTTTAAAATTCCTTTGGTTTAATTACGTTAATATTTTGGGGTTTTATAAATATTCGTTCTCAATCCCAGTTAAAAATGTAATAATTTATTTCAAATTATTTGTATTTTTAAATAACAAATACTTGCTCGTCTTCATGTATTTTCAATTGACTCTTTATTTTGAATAAGTAACATAGCATACTTGGTAAAGAATGAAGCTTGCAAATATGAGGTCGTGGGTTCAAATCTCTTATGATGCATTTTTTAACATTTTTTTATTTCTTTTTGTTACTAATTTTATTTTCTTTTTTGGAAATCAGGCTTGGGCTTTTCATATATTTTAGATAACTTAGTCTCTAATTTTTTCCTAACCTAACTTAAGTCTATAAATAGGACTCTTATTTGTCCTAAAAATCCATCCACAATTTTGCAATTGCACACACACAATCAAGAATTTCACACATAATTCATCCACAAATTCTCACAAATCCATAATTTCACCAAGATCCAGAAAATTTTATAATTCTTCTTGCTTTATTTTAGGGTTCATTTTTTAACCCTGTTATTGTCTATATCAGACAATGACCACGGCCGATGATTTCATATGAGGCCCCCTTCCTTTTGTTTTCAATTTTATTTTTAATTTGCTTGTTATTTTAGCCGGATCATGATGATCCTGATGGTTCTTTTTTTTTACATACACACAATTATAAATAATAATAGAGATAATAATATTTTTACAAATTATTTTTATATATACTCTATAATCTTAGTGGGTCGGGTATTTGTTTTGATTGCACTTTCCTTATAATATTACTCTTATAATGCAATAAAATTACTTTATAATCTTCAATTTGACCAATTTGAAATTTCAATTGAATTGATTTGTTAATGCAATTATTTATGGCTTCTATTGTGTTTTTGAAGAACAGTATGTTGCGTTTTTTTCACTTACAAATATGTAGTAATTACTATGAATATATCTGCAGTATCTTAGTATCAACATAAAATTTGAAAAGTTGTGAGAGATATAGCCATGCAACTTATTGTTAATCCCATCCCTAACAAACATCATTATTCTCAAATCTGTAATTCATACACAAAACTGAAAATTTTGTAAAACTCATAATATATACAACTTGTACAAATTCTCTGTTTTGCAGGAAAAAGAAAGAACAGGAAATCACAAACAAAGAGGAGATCAAGAATAAATTTCAAAGGAAAAGAGGCTCGAAAAATCGTTGAATAGCAGCCTCTGCTCCAGTCAAAGCACAACCGGAGTTCCTTTATTAACAATAGCAATTCAAAGATCACAAAATAACGATGACAAAGTTACAATAGCAAATCAGAAAAAATGAAGGAAAGTGTAGCACAGATTTGGGTTCAACTGTGAAGTTCGACGGTAATAATGCTCCAGCCCCCCCCCCCCCCCATTCTTGCTTCCGCATGGAGCCCATTCCACTGCCAGCAACAATGAATAGTGCATCACAAACACCGTCGCACCTCCACTAATCTAAAGTTACTCCCTCCCCCCATTTGCAACTCTGATGACGCCACTGTGAGCAATTCCAATTTGATTACATTCTCTGTTGATGTTTTTGTGTGTTTAACTACTAGTAGGTTGTTTTGGATTAGCAAAGAGAGGTGAGGAAACTTTTGTGTTTAACATAGATAGAGAGTTGAGCAAGATGTGGGTAAGACAAATCTAAAGTGTTTCTTATATTCACTCGTATCCATATGTTTCATCAGATAATTTTTATTTTATTTATTTTACTCTGGACAAGTGGTGAGTTTGTATTGGTTGATATGTTTTAACCAAATCAAATTGTATTATTATTAAAACTCCAGAATGAAAGATTAATAAACATGAAATATGGTTTGATTTTCTTTACTGGCATCGTATGTTGCTTGTTAATTGTTGTTGTTTTTTTATTTTGTTTTTAATACTGCCACATGTCGGATTATAAGTGGGGCATGGAGTTAATTTGGAAAAAAGAAGGTGGTCCTCTTCATTGTTTATGCGGTGATCTTTATTTTATTTATTGTTACATGTTTGTTTTATTCTAATATTATTTAGAATCAATTTTTTAAGAAATATCATTTAGACTTTCTACTATTTTACTAACTTCACACCATCTCTAATTCGTTAATGCACCCTTTTATTTGTTTAAATTAAATTTTTAATTTAGTTATTAGTTTTATTAGACTAATTTAGGTTATATTAGCCTTACAAAAGGATATGACAAAAGATTATTAATAAACTGCCTTCAAAAGGCTTTTCACAATTGAATTAATTTCAACATTTTTATAAATATTAGGATGTCCATCTTCGAGTAATTAAATTGGTTGACACATCGTCTATCGATTTATTATTCAAAATAAAATAATTAAAATCCATGTAACTTAAAAATTACTACACCTGCGGGCGGCACGTGGCCAATATCTGGCGACGTGATGAGGAGACTATATCAGACTCCACCGTTCCACGTCATAATATAGCTAACCAATCAAAAAATATTTTTCAACTAACATAACAAAAAACCCAAGATATTTTCGAAAAAGGATTAAGGAGATTTACTATCGAAATTACATGTGAATTGCGTCTACGATCACTCTTTTACAAAACCCAGTCAAGGTTCAAGGATAAATTCAAAATCAATTCTACACAATCCTATAAAAAACACCAACTCACTACGAACTACGAATTAGGACTATGATTCCTCCTAAGAGAATACGTAGGCATACAACTAAAATTGTGGCGAGTTCCCTAATACTAAAAACCCTATTCCCTAAAGATTAATTCTAAACCTAGTATCCTTATGAACAAGGTAGGTGAGGTGTGTCTAACACCTTCCCTTCGTCTAAAACCGAGTCAAAAACCTAGAATCACTGACTTTTTAGGGTTAACCTTTATATTCCCTTCCTTAGGTTAAAAATTAAGGGTGCCGACTCTTAATTTAAAACCAGTTACAACAGTTGCCGACTCTGCTGGAGACTAAACACTAGGTTTAGAAGCCTTATCTTTTGGTTTTAGGGTTTTCCTTATTTTTTAGGTTTTTTATATTTGTTTATTTAACTATTTATTTATCTATTGTTATTTTTATCATATTGTTATATCTGTGGTGGGATTTAAATTTTGCAGAAAATATTTTCAAAAAACCCTTACAAAGAAGGTTCGTCTATTAGCCAAGGGGATACATCAGCCCTATGAGTCTATGTGACGACTTCACCTAGAGTCGGTGGAATTCCTCAAAAGGAATAAGTCTCAAGGGACATCCTCTTGGGAAGTAGGAATTTGGAATGACACATATGTCTCTTTGTACAACCTTCAAACCAAAATCTCATGATGAGACCTTTCATGACCTAGAGACGAAAGTTTTGGTCTGCAAAGAGGCTCCACTTAAGGGAGGCCCTTATGCCTTTCCCTCTAGTTTTATTCATGATACCCTTAAGGAAACCACCTTATGGGAAGGGTAGAATGTTCGTAGGCTAATACTATGAACCTATAAACTAAGGATACCTTTCACAAATCCCACTATAATCCCTAAAGGGTTATCTTTTCTTCCACTATTATCTTTAGCCCGTAGGGCTCCCGTCTTTCTGATATAACCCCTAGTCAGTAGGGATTTTCTTTTGAAAATCTTAATCCATGTCCTGCAGGGATCCCCTTTCATTCGACATTATCCTTAGAGCTCTTATAGGATCTTGTTCATCTTCCCATGAAGGATGTCTTTGCTAATGCACACCATGTGGCCTTTATCAAGGCCATGGGATCTGGTGACTGTTGACTGGTCACCATGTTATCTCTTCCACACCATTCCCTCAAATCCATTCTTCATCTCAACTGCCCATTGGTCTATCATAATTCCTTGCCTGTAGGAATTCCCGTCCCTCTGCTATAATCCCTAGCCTGTAGAGATTCTTCTTTGTCTTTCTTTATCCTTAAGGAGTTCCTGTGTGTCTCAATCTCCGAGTCAGTATAGGGTATCCTCATTTTCATGTCTATCATTATCTTTGTCTTTAAGGAGTTCCTGCTTATCTCAATCTCTGAGTCGGTGTAGGACATCACCATTTTCATATCTACCATTAAAAATGTATAGGGTACCCCTACGTCTACCCTCATACTACGTCTGCATCACATTGCATACCCATGAAACTTTTTTTGCATACCTAAAAGCCAAAAAAATAATTTTGCATACCCATGCATTTTCGTGCATTCATACATTTGCATGTCATGCATTTTCACCTTTGCCCTTGGTTTCTACCAATCCAGCTAACAAATTTCCCGATGCTCAAGAACAAAGTCCAAGCATTTCAAGAAAATATTTGATTGGTGAAGGAAAGGTCCAACATTGGAGATTCAAAGGATCTTGGTCCTACAAATCTTATTGTTGAGAGAAGGCAACCCTTTATTATACAAGCCTATGCAACGCCTCAGTTTCAAATTTCATTAGTGATTCCCATATTAACCTATCAACAGAATTGGTATGCTCGAAGAGAATTCAAGGGTCATCCCCATGCTTTGACAAGTCCAAAAACTACAAAGCATCTCCTAAAGTCACGTGAATCAACACAAAAAGCTCTTTCATATGATCATTAGACATTATCCATTTCAAATTGTAATTTCCAAGTTGCTAAGTTGTATTTGGTGCAAACTTGTATCTTTGGATCAATAATTCTAATAAAATGAGCATGCATGTTTTTGAAATCAATTCATTCATTTTACTCTTCATCTTTCATCACTTTCCATAAATAATCAACGACTTTCCATTTTCACTCTTCTTTTCCATTTTCAAATTTCCTTTAACAAACTTTGTGGGAGAATGATGAAAATTAAATAACAAGAATTTGTTAACGTATGCTTTCAATGGTAAGACCGAGCTGACGATGTAAGGCATTGTTTCAATTCCTAAACAGTGGAGAAATAAGGAGATAATCTGTAGTTAACCCCCTCGAGCCAGAAGTTGGAGTTATTTCTATTTTCTAAAAAACATTAAACTTAACCAGGGAAGGGTAGTCTTTCAATTAACTCATGAATGCATTCTAATCTCAAGAGAATCAGTCTATCCATGCAAAAGGTTCAAGCACATCCTCTTCCTTGAATACATCATCCAAGATCGAGAAAACAATGAAGATAAAGCTCATAACATTTTCTCTCTCACTTACGTCATACAACATCGAGGGAGCAATAAAGATGAAGCTCGCAAAAATCAAACATGGAAGACATGACTTTCCTGAATTAAAAAAAATCTCAAAAGAAAATTTTCATAAAAGAGAGCCCGCTAAGTCAAGAACAAAAAGCAAAAAAATTGGACTTAGGCAAAATTTAGGGCCTCCTGTTGGACCGGAAAATGGTCCATAGGGGATTAAAAACAAATAAATTGGAGAACAATCTTGTGATTGTCACCTCAATAAACATAGATGCTTCTCATCAAGTGCTTAAATCTTATCAATGTTTCTCACCATCTGCGCGACTACGAAATTTCTCTTGGAGATTGAACGCATCTGTTGCATTAATTGGATTTAGGATGGAAGAAAATCAAGGAGAATGGGATGGGTTAAAATAAATTTTGAGCCTTATAACTTTTGTTTCTTAAACCATGGACTATGACCATGTTACAACCTTCAAAAGTCCTAATTGAAGCAAGGTTAACTAAGAAAGCATACTCGACAAAATTTTCATTAAACTGACTCACATGTTTGTTAAAATTATTACTAACCACTTCTTAGAATCTCCATCTCAAATCATCCATTTCTATTCAAACTTCGATTTCAATACTTGCATGTTCATCAAACAGAATTACTTTTTCAAAATGTACAATTTTATCTACGAATCAATACTTAGCATCAAGGAGATCTAAAAAAAATGGTTTAATCAAAAGCGGTCCATTTCATAGGGGAAAGCATCTAAGGAAGAACCCTATAATCATAGGCAATACTAATGATCGTAGGGGTATATCACATGAAGATACTATTGAAAAGGGATGATCATTCTGAGATTCAATCAACTTGGATCAAGTTTTAATGCACTGCTCAATCAGGGGCATACCTTTCGAAGGAGCATTACTTAATCAAGTCATATCACAACAGGGTATGACTCGGTTTTCTCGTTTTAACAAACCTCTCAAGGCCTTGATAATCAGGGGCAGCCTTCCAAGATTCAAATGTTGGGGCAGTACATACCAAGTTCATCCTACTGCACGTAGGGTCCAAATCCCCCTTCAAGCAACTTCAAGTACAAAATTTTCAAGCATCGAATACTTAGGGAAATCTATGTCAAGTTCATGGTGAGGTCTAAGTTCTTTCTAATGGTACTTCCTCCAGATCCTGGAGATTGAGGGGCACATCTTTCAAAATTCAGATGTTGGGGCAAACCACTGCGAGGCTCGATCAAAAGGAGTTAATTCAAAATGGTTCATCAAAGCCAAACATTTTCAAGAGTCTTTTAATCAGGGGAATATTTCGAGATAGTGGGGGCGTTCATATTATGATCAAACTATTTCCAAGCTCATATCTATGAGAATCTCCTCCAAGATCCAACATATTCCACATAGGGGAAAGCTCTTTACGTACTTTCATAATCTCCAGTGGATCTTTCTCCTACATCAGCAATCTTCAAGTTCAAATCGAATATCGGGAAATCATGATAGAATAACATTCAACCATCATGTGACAAGAAACCTTGTTACATAGGCAAACCTCTACGCTTTAGTCATCCACGACCCATCGTAGGAGCATCAATCAAAAGCAAACAAGTCTGCGTAAATCATTGTCATGCATTCATTAGGTTACTTTGATCCAGAATCAAGCTATGCTTATCATCTCATTCGGCTGACAAATTCCGACAACATGGATCTAACAAAGAGCCCAATTCTCATTGGCATATCAAAATTTCAATATCCATTGACGCATATCCAAGTCACTCGTTACATGCATTGGTCAGTCATTCTATGCATTAACGCATGCATATACATACATACATGACATATCATAGACCAAAACTTAGGACCCCGTAAAAATCTAAAGTCAATTTCTAGGGGAGTCACTATTACAATCTTTAACATCTCTCCAACTATACCTCTTAGTGAGTCTACGATACAAGCGTTCTTCATCAAACTAAGACGTGAGCAGCCTCACACAACCTCATTTCTTTGTCCATACGTGAGCAGCCTTATGTAAAAGTCTTGAGCAGCCTCAAGCTTTCCAAACACCTGGTCGACGTCTTCTGGTGACCCTACCAATATTAGCAACCTTGTTGTCTGTCTCACCTTCCCAAGTTGATAATATTTCCATAGCCCCACTGACATTGGGTTAAATCCTAGTTCCTGTCTGGTGAATCATTTTAAAAATCTAGTTATCGTCTAACAGTGTTCCAATTTCCGTTTGGAAGCTAAATGCTCATCACCAGTTCTCAGCTGGTAGCCTGCCTTAGGCACTAATTCCGCAGTTCAAATAAAATGGGCATTTCATTTATCAATCATCACATCATTTCAATCCATAATATTATCATGTTAAACATACATACCATGCATCATACATGCGTCAAGCATAAACATATCAAACATATATACATACATTATATTCAATCATATATGCCCATGAAAACTGCAAAAAATCTCAAGGCATGACTACCATTTAAGACGAACTCAAAATTCAAATCCAAGCTTAGCATTATCCATTCATTTTTCTATCACTATAGCTACCTAAGTTGAGAATGGAAACAACCGTCAAAGGTACCGCTATCAAAATTTCACTAGGCATCTTACCTATGATTCATATCCAAGGCCTAGTCATCACCAGCCTCGGAATTACACTTGCAATTATCAAGTTCAAACTTTCCAAGTTCAAACCTCTCAAAACATTAAATTTCATTTGGTTATCATGTTGATCAATCCTTGGTTAAGAATAGACACAACCGACTTCATTTGCAAAATTTTAAGGTTTATTTCTTCATGGTGATAGTCTTGGTTGAGAACAGACACAACCGACATCAACACGGAATTTTGGGGTTTATTTCCTCATGTTGATAGCCTTGGTTGAGAACAGACATAACTGACATCATCAGTGAAACTTCAGTTTTAATCTTCAAACCTAGCATTTTTATGCTAAACAATTACCTTGGTTGAGAACATACACAACCGGTAAAAAAATCATATCGCATCTTGGATCTAGTTATCTAAGATTTGATCATCAAAAATAACTTTTTCTTTGATATAACCCATTACATCAGTCTCGATGCAGCAATATGGTTCCTCATCTGCGATATAACCCATTGCGTTAGTCTCCATGCAACAATGTGGGAAATCTACGATATAACTCATTGCATCAGTCTCTATGCAGTAATATTGTTATCAAGCTCTTTCTGTGATATAACCCATTGTGTTAGTCTCCATGCAGCGATGTGAGAAATTTGCGATATAACTCATTGCCTCAATCTCCATTCAACGATGTAGTTATCAACCTTTTTTCAATTATCTATCCCCTACGTTGCTATAGATATACAAATAAATCTATGTAATCCATTGCATCAGTCTCCGTGCAACAATGTATTATCAAACTGTGTTTTATTTATCCCCTAGGTTGTCATAAATACATAGGTTCCTCCTCTGCGATATAACCCATTGCGTCAGTCTCCATGCAGTGATGTGTGAAATTCGTGATATAGCTTATTGCGTCAGGCTCCATGCAACAATGTGCAAAATCTATGATATAACCCATTGCGTCAGTCTCCATGTAGCAATGTGGGAAATCTGTGATATAAATCATCGCATCAGTCTCCATGCAGTGATTTTTGTTATCAAGCTTTTTCAATCATCTACCCCTTAGGTTATGGTAGATGTGCGAATGGCCAGTTCATATTATTCATTCCATAGGTTGCAATGAATGCGTGAATTCATCCTTGGATTATTTACTCCCTAGGTTGTAGTAAGCATGATGAAGTTGACAATATAACTCATTATGTCAGTCTCCATGCAGCAATATTGTTAGGAAGCTTTTCAAATATATATCCCATAGGTTGCAGTAGATATGGGAATAAATCTGTGTAATCCATTGCACTAGTCTCCAGGCAGTAATGTGTTATCAGACTTTGTTTTATTCATCCCCTAGGTTACGATGAATAGACAAAATCAAATTAAATCAAAACGTATTGTATTAGTCTCCAAGCATTAGTAATTCAACTTTTTCAAAACTTGTATTTTTGTAAATATGCAAAAGAATATACAATCTCTTAGATACTGACGAGTTATTTGTGATGTCGTGTCTAAGTTATAATCAAAAATTCGGTTCAAATGCTGGTAAGATGATGCATCATCATTTATGCCTACTCTTCATACCCATGGGAACATTGTACAGCGCATCCTCATAATCTTTCAACTTGTGTTGTTTACCTCCTAGGTCATTATGATCGGTGGAAATAGAACAGACTGTTTTGGAATGCTGGTTCGCGTTTGCATTTCGCAAAAATGTTGCGGTAAGCAAGATTCGCCACCGTCTTTTATTTGATCCAACAAGGAAAGGACAAAAGCACAGAAAAATTCCTTTTTGAGATATTTCTCGGGTTCGGGAGGTAGATTATAGAAAGGGAAGGTGTTAGCACCCTTTCTATCCGTGGTTATCCATGGGCTCTTAGGTAATTGCTCATTGTGTTTTCAAAAAGTTTTGCTTTTCTTGTGTTCGTGGGTTTTGAAAAGAGTTTTGTTTGAAAACTTCAATTTAACTCTTGTTTCTGTCCTTAAAAGTGTATGAAGTGTTTTTTGAAAACTTTGTTTGAAAAGTGTAAGTGCGAAAAATTTGTTTTGTTTTGAAAGAGCAAGTACCTAAGAACCTCTACCTACTCAAAAGGGAATTAAACTGTGCAAATGTCCTTTAGACAGTGCTATCCCACTATTGAGGAGTAGGTAGCACCGTCGTTGGAGTTTTCGGGTCAATTCGATTAAGGGACATGTGGTCACTAAAGCAATGTTAGGACGCCTTAGCGGTAACCCTAATGTCTTAGATCATTTTATCTGAGGCAACCGTTTCGAGGCAACTATGATCTTTGGACAAGAGGACGACCTCTAAAACTTCCTATACTCAATGACCACGTTCGAGGCAACCAAGTGAGGCGTACCCTAAGAGTGGCATGTGCGAGTGTATTATTTTTCAGTTATGTTATCTTTGTACATGTTATGATGAGCTACGATTGATTTTAAGTTAAGATAGATCTTGTCATGCATAGCCTATTATTCATACATCTAGCAGTTAATGGTTGCGGAAAATAAAACTAAGCTATTACAAGGCGTCGGGTATTTACATCGCCAAAAACAAACCCTTGAAAAAGTAAATGCGGAAAAGTAAATGAAAGCGGTAAAAAGTCCTAAGTCCAAAACTATTACATCCTCGGAACAATTACATTATATGAAATATGAATCAAAAAATAATATGCGCGAGAAAATTGAATCGGAGAGTTTTTTAGGGTTTTGACCCTTTTTTATGAAAGAAGGAGATTTTTTTTTTTGTTATTTTGAACTAAATGAAATCAAACCTAAGTTAATTAATTAATTTAAATAAAAAGGATATTTTTTTGGGTTTTTAGAATATTTAAGGAAATAAAAATAAAAAATAAAAATGATTAAAATTGTTAAAACCTAATATTCTAATTTCTTTTAATTTATTGCAAAAATATTAAAATTATACCTAATTAAAAAAATAAGTCAATTAAATTGTTTATTTACAAAAAATAACAAGTGATGAATTTAATGAAAAATAATATTTTTATGGTTTTCTGATTTTATTATGGAAAAAAATTATTATTTTGTTAGTGATAAAAATAAAAATTATAAAAAATAATTAAATGGAAGAAAAATAAAAAAGGGGAAAAGAAATAAACTCATAGGGGGGTGATGGGCTTGATCTGGGTATAAGAATTGCAATTTTGAGGCTCATTAGCGCCCAGCCTCGTTTGACTTTCAGAGTTGTCCACGCGTATGTTGACCAGGGAGTATGGTGGTCCTTCATTCATGACCACTGGATTTAGGTTTGGAGCCATCTGGCGCACTGGGATTTGAGATGTATGGTGGACCAACGCCTTGGAGAGTACATGTGATCACCTGAAGAAAAAAATCAAATAAGTGTTTTGGGGGACCTGGGATTCGAACCCAGGTCCCAATGGACTATGCATCAATGCCTTTGCCAACTGAGTTGTGACACGCTTTTGTTAAATGGACAAGTAGAGAATATTATATACAAAAACAATTAATATGTTGTAAACAAAAAAATAAAGCGCGCGTTTTCAAATACACGAACCAGATGACAACACGTCATCATCTTCAACCTTGGTCTTGTATAAATAGAATCAAATAGTGGGGGTTTTTAACCTCCACTATCTCCTGCACGAAAAATAGCGAATAGACACAGAGCAAAAAGAAATATTTCGCGAGGTATGTGTTAGAATCGTCTTGGTCTCACGAATTCAACCATGTATCCCATTGGTTCCAATTTTTCCTGGTTTGGAAAGCCCTATTTGAAAGCTTGAAAACCCTAGAAACTCAATCATGGCATCTCTCGGTTTAGGGAATTATGGTTCAATTAAGTCATTCCATTAGCTTTGTATAATCTCTAGCAACGCAAATCAATCACAAAAACATGTCAAATGCATATGAATTAAGAGATACAATTTTGAATTAGAAGTGCAAACCGTGAGATGGTATTTCGTGATTCCTTGAGCTTTGGTGCTTGAATTTGATTGCAAATCACTCCTGGTACCTCCTGCAATGTGTTTGGATGGACAAGGCACCTTGAATTGGCCTAGATTGCAAGAACAAGTTTTGATTTTTCTTGAAATTTCTTGAAATTGGTATGGCCGTTTCTGCAGTTTTTTCTCGTGAATTAGGTTATGCTTGGCTTGCTTTCATATAAGGGAATCAGTTTAGGTCAAAATTTGGACCCATATCCATGTGCATTGAAGATTGAATATTTGATTGACAAATCAAATATTCTTAATTTTCATGATTGAACAAGTTGCCAAAATTGGATATTTTTGTATCTTTCAGCTTGTGCACGAATTGATCTTGCTTGGTCAGCATATTTGGATCACATTTGGTTCACAAATAGATTTAAGAATCAAATCTTTTATTTTCTTATAATTTAAATTAATTAAATGAATTAATATGTATTAAAATCCATTTAATTAATAAATTTAAGAAAAAAAATCCAATTTAACTTGGTGGGTCGTGCATAGGTCATGGGTGAAGTTTCAAAAAGAGATTTGAGGCCCATTAGCAAAAAGAAGGTGTTTTGAGCAAAGTTGATTTTTGCAAATTCATGAAAATTGCCCAACTTCTCCAATGCATAACTTGCTCAATTTTGATCCTACGACCATGTTCTTGGACATTTTGGAAAGCCCTTGAAGTCCTCTAACCAATGCTTTTGGTCTCATGTCATTTGGATTTACCAATCTCAAGTTATGGCCTTTGACTCAAAGTGTACTTTTGTTGACTTTTGAAATTGACCTATAATGTAAAAATTTGTAACTTTTTGTGAGAGCATTTCTTGATCTTGGGGTGTGAAGATGGATTGTTGGAAATTGAATCCTCTTCAAACTGAGATTCAGATGGAATTTTTCTGATAAACCATGAAGGAGTTATACCCTGGTCAAAGTACAATTGACTTTTCTGCTGTCCAAAAATAGTAACTTTTGCATCTTGATGATTTTTGAGCTATTCTTGTGGGATCATGATCAAGACTTGATCAAATGATGATTGTGAACTCAAAAATAAGATATTGACCAAGAATTATGACTTTTGACTGCAAAATGACCATTTTGCCCTTGCAGTTGACTGTAGATCAAATGGAGCTTTTGACTGTGCAAACTGGCACTGTGAGTCTTGAAACTTGGCATGTAAGTGTTTGAGAATGTATATAGGCCTATGAGACTTGATTGAACCATTGAAAACCCCAAATTCCTTGAAAGAACCAAAACCCTAATTTCAGCTGTCTACTGCTTAGGAGATAATTTGACTGTCTAACTCTTGAGCAATCTTGAACAATTTGGAGATGATTCTTGACATATCTTGAGGAATATGGGAGAGAAAATTTTGGGGTACAACAGTTGCCCCTGTTCAATCTTCTTAAACCTGAGGATATAGATTGGCTTGCGTGCCTTTCGTGATCCGAAGGTGGAAGATGATTGAACACTAAAGTGCCCAGAAATTTGCACTCGCATGGTGTAGTATCAGCAACGTGATGTCGGGAATGGGCTTACAGATGCCATTTGGAGAGATGACGGATAGGAGGATGGGCTTATAGATGCCATCCAAGGGTGATTGTTGAATTGTACTTTTGTAAATTGAAAGAAGGAACCTGTGTAGGGTTGCCTGATGATGAGTTCGTGTAAAACTTCATCTGAAAGAGAAGGAACCATTGTAGGGTTGCCTGATGATGAGTCCGTGTGAAACTTCATCTAAAAGAGAGAAGGAACCGGTGTAGGGTTGCTTCATGATGGTCAAGTAGATAATTGTCCTGTCTGGTTTCAGGTATTAACCTACAATCAGTCGTCCATAGAATTTTCCTGGCTTGTTACAGGTATTAATCTGGAACTTGAAAAGGTTGGCCGACGAGATAGTTGTCATGGCTGGTTACAGGTATTGATCTCTGACCTGAGAAAGAAAAATAGTTTTCCTGGCTTGTTACAGGTATTAATTTTCAATCTCTTCGTGTAGGTGGTTTTCCTGGCTGGTTTCAGGTATTAACCTACAATCAGTCGTCCACAGATGTTTTTCCTGGCTTGCTACAGGTATTAAACTGGGACTTGAAAAGGTTGGTCTAGGAGATAGCTGTCCTGGCTGGTTTCAGGTATTAATCTCTGACCTGAGAAAGAAAGATAGTTTTCCTGGCTTGTTACAGGTATTAATCTTCAATCTCTTCATGTAGATAGTTTTCCTGGCTTGTTAGAGGTATTAATCTATAATCAGTCGTCCACAGATATTTTCCTGGCTTGTTACAGGTATTCATCTGGAACTTAAGAAAGGTTGGTCGAGGAGATAGTTGTCCTGGCTGGTTTCAGGTATTAATCTCTGACTTGAGAAAGAAAGATGGTCTTCCTGGCTTGTTACAGGTATTGATCTTCAATATCTTCATGTAGATGACTTCCCTGGCTTGTTACAGGTATTGATCTACAATCAGTCGTCCACAGAATTTTCCTGGCTTGTTACATGTATTCATCTGGAACTTAAAAAGGTTGATGGTAGCCATCTTTGGATTGACCTTTTCCTGAAAAGGGCAAAACGTTAGCTGTATGCAATGTCATGATGTATGAAATGCATGATGTCATGATGTTCTCAAAATAAATGAGATTTGTGTTGTATGATGCGTATGCATGTCATAATGTATGAAGATGTGATGTTTTTAGTTGGGGAAAATAAATCCCGGAGCTGCTGGAGAATAGTGTTGAGTTCTTCATTTCCGTTGGGGATGATGAACGAAGATGATTGTGAGAATAAACCTGCAGGAGAAAAGAACTCCGTTGGGGAATAAACTTGATGAAGAGATTACTCTGAGGGGAAATACTCTGTGGGAAGAGATGCTTTGCTGGTATTTCAACGATAACTCCGATGGGGGATTCCGTTGATAAGCTCTGTTGGGGATTTTGATGATGAACTCCGTTGGGGGATAGAAAGAACTTCGCTGGGGACAATCTTTCAGTTGCAACTTGCTGAGGATAACCCAGTTAGACTCTTGTGGGGATAACCTATGAATTTGGATGAGAAGATGCATTTGTATTCTGCAGGGGACAACCTTCCAGAATCTACTGGGTACGATGATTCAACTCTGGCAGGGAAACTTTTTTAGACTGCGCTGGGGAAATGGCTCCATTAGGGGTATCTTGTATTCCACCGGGGAACATTCTTATATTTCGTTGAGGAATATTAAGACTGTCGGGGATGCTCTTTACGCTTGTTGGGGAATATCTTTATACTCCGCTGGGGAATATTAAGACCTTTTGGGAATACCAAGCCTTTTGAGGGCTGATGATAGGCCAACTCTTCTTGGGGAAGAGTATTGCTGATTCGTCCATGATTGCAGGTCTCAGTGGGGAGAGCTTCCCTTACTGTCTTACTCTGCGGGGAGTGAAGGTATCTTGGTCATATTCTTCAGCTGAACCTACCTTGGTACCTTGGTGGACAGAGCAACTAGACCTCTCAGACAATTCTTATTGTCCCTACTTCTGATATCACCCGTAATTAGTCCTTTGTTTCGCATGCAAATATTTATGAGCAGAAATTAATGTCATATGCATATATCAAAAATGAACATTGGACGTTCTTTGCAAAACAAAACAGATAAAGGAAAAAAACAATTTGCAATTTGTCTGAAAAATGAGCTTGTATTGATTTTGAAGTTTGCCTGAAAAATAGGCATTTTTGTACAAGAGGCTGACGTCCTAGTAAGAGGACACCGCCGAACAAATAGGATTTATACAATTTGTAACAAGAAAACAAAATAGTTATGTGAATAATCCCACTGGGTTCCGACTCTGTTATCGCCTTTATATCTTCAAGCATCTCATCAATTTGCTGCTTAGTTGGAGATGAATCTGATTGTATGGTGCCGTCCGAGCCTGATAGTTGATACCAAAGTCTAGATGCAGGGTGATCCAATGAGACATAGTGTTACGCTTATCCCTAACTTTTGCTTGGACCGCCCTTTCGGGTTTTCGGTCCACCGGGATACCCATTTTTGCTCAAGCCGCCTTTTCAGGTTTTCGACTTGCCGGGTGTACATATTTTTTTTATTTTCATCCCTTATTTTTGCCTGAACCCTTTTGGTTCGCCGGGAAGCCCTTATTTTTGCCTAGGCCAGTCAACCTAGCGGGTCTTTAATTATGCGGTATCTTTTTACTATGTCTGCATTGGCGGGGTGAGGAAGGTCGTCACCATCCATGGTGGTTAGAATCATCGCTCCTCCTGAGAAGATGTTCTTAACCACAAATGGCCCTTCGTACGTAGGGGTCCATTTGCCCCTGGGATCACCTGGAGGTAAAATAATGCGCTTGATTACCAGATCCCCGACTTGATACTCTTGTCGTCTGACTTTCTTGTTAAATGCCTTGATCATCCGTTTTTGGTACGTCTGACCATGACAAATAGTAGTGAGTCTCTTTTCGTTGATTAGGTTTAGTTGATCAAGTCGGGTCTGGATCCAGTCGTCTTCACTTAAACCTGCATCCTTCATGATCCGGAGAGAGGTTATCTGAAATTCAATGGGCAGGACTTCCTCCATGCCATATACCAAGGAATAGGGTGTTGCCCCTGTTGATGTCCATGCTGAGGTACGGTACCCATGAAGAGCAAATGGTAACATCTCGTGCCAATCTTTGTAGGTCACTGTCATCTTTTGCACAATCTTCTTAATGTTCTTATTAGCTACTTCTACAGCCCCATTCATCTTCGATCGGTAGGGAGAAGAGTTGTGGTGCTGTATCTTGAATTGCTCGCAGAGCTCAGTGATCATCTTGTTGTTAAGATTGGTACCATTATCTGTAATAATCCTCTCTGGTACACCGTATCGACAGATCAGGTTGTGCCGAATGAACCGTGCCACGACGTTCTTGGTTATGGTGGCAAAGGAAGCTGCTTCAACCCACTTCATAAAGTAATCAATTTCTACCAGGATGAACCGATGCCCGTTGGATGTCGTAGGTCTGATCTCGCCGATCATATTAATGCCCCACATTGCAAAAGGCCAAGGTGTTGTCAAGATGTTCAAAGGAACTGGAGGAATGTGCACCTTATCAGCATAGACCTGGCACTTGTGACATGTCCGAGAATGCTGGTAACAGTCGACTTCCATTGTGGACCAGTAATATCCTGCCCGAAGGATTTTCTTTTCCATGGTATGTCCGCTGGAATGAGTTCCGAAGGTACCTTCATGCAGCTCTGCCATGATCCTTTCTGCTTCAATCTTATCCACACAACGCAGTAAGGTTGAATCATGGTTTCGTTTGTAAAGAATGCCATTGCTGATGAAAAACTTTGCCGCGAATCTTCTCAGAAACTTTTTGTCATTAACAGATGCACCCTCGGGGTATTCTTGAGCTTCAAGGTACCTCTTCACTTCATGATACCAAGGCTTTTCTGTTACCTCTTTGGTCTCAAGATCACAGCAATGTGCAGGTTCATCCAATTTCCAAATAATGATACGGGGAGCCTCGTTGTCCCACTTGACTTTGAACATAGAAGACATCGTAGCTAACGAGTCCACCAACTGATTCTCCTCTCTTGGGAAATGTTCAAAGTTTATTTCCTCGAAGTGGGGAAGCAACGTCAATACATAATCCTTGTAAGGAATAAGATTTGGGTGTTTCGTATCCCACTCGCCTTTGATCTGACTGATCACGAGAGCGGAATCTCCGAAGACACTCAGAAACTTGATCCTTAGGTCAATTGCAGCTTGAAGACCCATGATGCATGCTTCATACTCCGCCATGTTGCTGGTGCAGTTAAAACATAGTCGGGCGGTGAGCAGTGTATGAGAGCCTTTAGGAGATATGATCACAGTGCCAATACCGTTACCTAAAGCGTTTGAAGCTCCATCAAAGTGCATAGACCATCGGGATCCTTCCTCAGGTCCTTCATCCAGTCCAGGTATCTCGCAATCAGTTACTACCATGATATTCTCGTCTGAAAATTCAAAGTTCATAGACTGGTAATCATCCATTGCCTGATGTGCCAAATGGTTTGCCAACACACTTCCCTTGATTGCTTTTTGAGTCGTGTACTGGATGTCATATTCAGTCAAGATCATCTGCCATCTTGCTATTCTTCCGGACAAGGCAGGCTTTTCGAAGATATATTTGATTGGATCCATCTTTGAAATCAATGGAGTAGTGTGAGTCAGCATATACTGTCTCAGCCGGCGAACAGCCCATGCCAAAGCGCAGCAAGTTTTCTCAAGCAGTGAGTATCGAGTCTCACAGTCGGTAAACTTTTTGCTAAGGTAATAAATAGCATGCTCTTTTCGGACAGACTCGTCATGCTGACCCAGCACACACCCCATTGAGTTGTCAAGTACTGTCAAGTATAAGATTAGAGGCCTCCCTTCAACTGGTGGCATAAGAATAGGTGGCTCCTGGACATACTCTTTGATTCTTTCGAAAGCGGCCTGGCATTCATCGTTCCAACGTACCACTTTATCTTTCTTCAGTAGCTTGAAGATTGGCTCACAAGTAGCAGTTAGATGTGAGATGAATCGGGCAATGTAGTTCAGACTTCCTAGGAAGCCTCTGACCTCTTTCTCTGTCTTGGGAGCTGGCATCTCTTGTATAGCTTTCACCTTGGCAGGGTCCACTTGAATACCTTTGTCGCTCACGACGAAGCCTAGCAATTTACCGGACCTCACCCCGAAGGTGCACTTGTTCGGGTTCAACCTTAATTTGTACAACTTCAAACGGTCAAACAGCTTCTGTAGATGGTCAATGTGTTCCTCCTCCGTTTGGGACCTCGCAATCATATCGTCGACGTATACTTCAATCTCATGATGGATCATATCATGAAACAAGGCAACCATGGCACGCTGATACGTTGCCCCAGCATTTTTCAACCCAAAAGGCATGACCTTGTAGCAAAAGGTACCCCACTGAGTAACAAAAGTGGTCTTCTCCATGTCTTCAGGAGCCATCTTGATTTGATTATAACCGGAGAAACCGTCCATGAAGTAGAATACCTTGTGCTGAGCAGTATTGTCAACCAGAACGTCGATGTGAGGCAGAGGGAAGTCATCCTTAGGGCTTGCCCTGTTCAAATCTCTGTAATCAACACACATTCTGACCTTACCATCTTTCTTCGGCACTGGAACCACATTGGCGACCCACTGAGGGTAAGAGGTTACTGCTAGAAAACCGGCGTCAAATTGTTTCATAACCTCGGTGTGATACGGTGGGAGAACTGACTATGGTTTTGCGTTTGTTTTCGCAAATGTTTTGGTTGAGCAAGAGTCGCCACCGACTTTTTATTTTATCCTAAGGAAAGGTTTAAAAAGCACAACAAAAACCTTTGAGATTTTTTTCTTGGGTTCGGGGAGTAGATTATAGAAAGGGAAGGTATTAGCACCCTTTCTATCCATGGTTATCCATGGGCTCTTAGGTACTTGCTTAGATCAACTTGCCTTGGTTTTCAATTGTTTGAAATGGTGCTTTGTGTGTGGTTTTGAAAATGTTTTGAAAAAGATGCCTTGTATAGGCTACCCTTGAACAATTCTTTACTCGAATGTTTTACAAAAGGTGTTTGTCTTTTTGAAAAGATGTTTCAAGGTTTTTGAAAGTTTGTTTTGAAAGTGCTTGTGAAGTGTGGTTTGAAAAATAGGCAAGTGTTTTTGTTTTGCAAGTTGACAAGTACTTAAGAGCTATCTACCCTAAAGTTCTCAAAGATTTTTGTTATGTTTTAACCCTTTTAACAATTTTGTTCCACCATTGCATTTGGTGGACAATCTTGTGTTAGGACGTGAAAGGGACGGGCGCGGGTCATCGTTTAGACCATGATTGCAATGGTGCTAGGTATCTTTGGGCAATTTTCTTTAAGGGACTTGATCATTTTTTAGGCAACTTTTCTAAAGCGTCATCGAGGGACTATGATCATTTGAATTGTGTTTGTTTTGCCCAAAGAGACCTAACATGCAATATGGCCCATTTATTGAAGGCAACAAGTGGAATACCCTAGGGGTGCAAGTGTGATATATGTTGTCCATTTTCATGCTTTGGTTATCTTGAAATTAGGTCAAACTATTTTGTTGTTTTTATTTGCATACAAAACCTAGTTCTATCATGGTATAATTGGAAGGTATTAAAGTGCGAAATTTAAAGCCTAAGCTATTACAACACAATATGGAAAGGGGGTACAAATGTTCAAATGGGGGGTATTTGACAAGGAATTTAAACCTAGCTATTACATCAATTTGGAATTTATTTACAAGATAATTGATTGCATAAATTAAATGGAAATAAAATAAATATGCAAGATGCAAAATGGTTTTTTATATGTATGAAAAAAAAGTATTTTTTATGTCAAATAAAACAAAAAAATAAAAAGTATTATTTTTTGGAGTTTTTGTGTTTTAAGGGCAAAACCCTAATTTTATTAAGTAAATATATTAACTATTTAATATGTATAATATTTAATAATTATATACAAAAAAATAAAATAAAATGAAGTATATTTATAAAAAAAGTATTTTTTTTTAGGTCAAATATTAATAAAAGAAAAATGTAGGCATTTTTGTATTTTAACCTAAATATACTAATACATATATAAATATCTTTATTATTTACTAAATATATATTATATATACAAAAATAATAATATTTAACATTTATAAAAAAAAAGTATATTTTATATAAAATATTTTCAGAAGATAAAAGAAAATAAAAAATGGAAAAATGAATGTGTTTACATTATTTTTGGTATTTTTTAAATAAAAGTAAGTTTATATATTTATTTATGTACAAATGTCAATATAAACAAATAAATGCCTAAAAAATATAAAAATGGTGTAAAAAATATTTTTTATGTTTTTAATATTATTAGCAAAAATAAATAAGTCAGGATAAAAAAAGAAAAGTCAAAAAATCATTAAAACAAACAAAATGGGCTCAGGGGGTGTAAAACCAAAAACATGGTGTGAAAAGAAATATCAAAGCAGGCCCAGCCCACGTGGCTTCTTCTTCAACCTCTGGACAGTTCTTGTTCAAAAACACGCGCCTTGTTCATGGATTCAAACATCCTGATTCCTTGAGTTTTAGCACAAACTTACAACATAAGAAATGTTAATCATCAAGCCACGATTCTAAATATGTAAAGAACTCATCTTAACTCTCAGAAATGAGAGAGAATTTCATCATTCCCAAATCTTAACCTAACTTTTTACCAATGTTCAAACCTTAAATTCTCACAGCTCAGGCAAAATAAATGGAAAGTAAAAGCATGTACAGTTTCAGGGGCATGAGTAGAACACTTCTTATTCACAAACTTAGAGCTAATGATGCCTACATTGGAAGATAGAAGTTCAAGAAGATACTTGTTCAGTTGAAGTTGTATCTGATGATGGAGGTACTTTCAGAGCAAGGTGATGATTGGTACAGCTTCCTTGATGTCCAGGGATGCTATTCCAAGCTTTACTTTGTCTTGAAACCTTTTGAATCGAGCTATAGAACTTCAACTGCAAAACAAGAAAATGAAAATGGTGATGATGCCTGGGAGTGTTACAGGTCGTGTTTGAGGTTTTGATTAGCTTCAAGGGATGTTATGGGATGTATTTGAGGTGGTTTTAGCAAGAGTGCATGGAAGGGATGAGAGTTGGAACTCAAATTGCAGCAAATGCTCTGTTTGGGCAGTTTGAGGGTGATTCTGGGAATGGGGAGGTATGAGGGATGCTAGACTCGTGTTTCAGCTCAGTTAGGATGTCTTGAATGTGTTTGATAACTTTTGCTAAGCATGTATTCACTGATATGAGAGTTGTGTTCAGTTATGCCACATTTCTTCACACTTAAGCAAAAGATGGCCACTTGAGTTTTAGACAGCTAGAGGCCCCCTTAATGTGCTGCTAACCTTCCCCTTGATCAGTGTGTTTTGTTCATAATCTTGTGCCCAAGAGATTTGATCTGTACTTGCTGATTTGCAACTTGACATAAAGCTCACTTTTTGCAAAAATGGTTAAAGTGCTTTATCTATTTTGGGATTAATCCATCATGCAATGCTTGAACACATAGAACATGGTCTTGGAACAAAGAGTTTGCATTAAATTTATGAGTGTTGGATGGTTTAGAGGCCTGTAATCAAGGGAAGCATGCTGATTTGAAAAATTGCACAAGTTATGGACATGTACATGGCCATGAATCAAAGTGACTTTTTCCCAACTTGCCAAATTCGATTCTCCCTAACCATGAGGTTGTTTGATGAGTTCTTGGACATTTTGGAAAGATTGGAATGTGTACTATAATCCATATTTGAAATGCAAATTGAAATTCCAAGGGGAAGTATGTGGAAAATGGTCTTGAAGTTAGGTAAAAACCTTGCCTAAAATAGGTCAAATTTTCACTAAGTTAAGAATGGTTTGGTACCCTTGTTCCAAAAATTGTAACTTGAGATACAAGCCTCTTTTGGGAAAACTTTGTGAATCAAAGTTGTAGATTATGCAATAGGCTAAAACTTTCATGTTTTTACTTTTGCTTGAATTCAAATGAATCTTGGTGAGAAAGTGGGGCAAAGTTAGGAAAAAATTAGGGTTTTTCATAACTTAGAAAAATTCTAAGTTATGAAAAATTCTCATTTCAAACCCTAATTTGCAATTCTTGATTTCTTGATGAACAAGTTTCATGATTTGGCATGTTTTGGTGAAAAATGAATCTTGACTCTTGATTTTGACCAAAAAGTCAAAGTTTGACTTTTCAGTATACAGTCAAAATTGATCAATTGACTGGGAAATTCAACTGTCAATCTTGTGTATTTGGGATCTTTTGAACTTGTTGAGCATGTCAAGATAATTCCATGGGGTCCTTGAGTCCATATGTGAGCTTGGTTTGCCATTGGCTAGGTCAAACAGTCAAAAATTGCCTTTGTGCAGTCAAAACCCTAAAAATGACCATTTTGCCCTTTTAGTGATCTGATCAAATTTCTTGTGGAATTGTGATCCAAACTTGATCAAATGGTCCATGTGAGTTCATAATGTTGATGTGGGTCAATTTTCATGAGATTTGACTGTCAATTGGCCACAGTTGACTTTTTTCCCAATACAGTTGATTTCTAGGTCAACTGTCCAATTAACTGGGCAAAGTTTGGAATCAAGACTTGAAACTTGGTATGGATGAACTTGGGAGTCCAATATGAAGCAAAAAAGTCATCTTAGGCATTTTAGGTCAAAACATCTTTGTGCAAACACAAACCCTAATTTGGGTCAATAGTGCAAGGAGAAGTCTTGAGTAGATGAAACCCTAACTGGATCTTGATCTCCAAGGGCTTTGTGATGAGAAATTAATGAGAAATGGGAGGGAAAATTTTGGGGTACAACACTCGGCCTTGATTTTCTCGGACATCTCTGGACGCATACGACGAACCTTCTGTTTTACGGGAGGGCAGTCTTCCTTGGTAGGCAGGCGATGAACCACAATGTCGGTATCCAACCCAGGCAAAGATTTCCACGTAGTCATGCAGCATCTGAATCAACCGTTGTTTCACACTAAGCTCCAGATTTGAACCGATCTTGACTTCATTTTTATCTGTCTCAGTACCCAGATTCACTGTTTCCACTGGCTCTTCATGTGGCTGAATGGCCCTCTCTTCCTGGAGTAACAGTCTTGCAAGTTCGCCAGGAACTTCACAATCATCTTCACCTTTGTCTTCGGCTAAGTTGATCGGATTTTCGAAGTCATAACTGGCAGTAGTAGAGTCGTTACCAGTGAGATCCAGAGGGGATTGAGACCTATATATGTGAGTGTGTGTAAAATAGCTGTTTTACAATATATAATAAAGAAAGACAAGGAGTGCAAGATTTGAAATGCAAAAACGTCCAATGCTTTTATTAATGATATATGAAAATGGCACATAAAAGCCCTCACAAATGAAGCCACGGTGCCCCGGGTAAGACACTGGGCCATAAAGTTTCACAATATTGTCTGTTACAAATTTAAAACAAAGAGTTTATTATTGGGTAACAAAAGTAATAGGGATGAAGTCTTTTGCTGTCCAGTTGCTTGGTCCACCGTTGATCGTAGGGTAAATCCAGTTGTCGAATTCAGATTCCTCCACGTCATCTTCGATGGCATTTACTCCCGAGTTGTTGATGAACACAAGAGGTCTTCCACTCCTTGTACTATGAACAGCCCTTTGAGCTTCTGCAGTGAAACCCAAACCAAACTTGTTAGTCTTCTGAGTGAAATCAGGAAGTCGGCCCCAGTTTGCATACTCACCCTTCTCAATAACATCCCGGGCATCCTTTAAGGAAGCCATCTTCAAAGGAGAATCTTCAATCACAGTCTCAGCTGGTGCCAGTGTCTGAGGAACTTCTTCAAAGTGTTGAAATGGGGTCTCAATGAACTCCCCATCCATTTCTATGTACCGGAACGAGTTGAGGTGGCTGATCATGTACTCTTCCTCCCCCTGTACTGTCACAATCTTCCCTTTGACCGGGTACTTCAGCTTCTGATGGAGTGTGGAGGTCACAGCTCCTGCTTTATGGATCCATGGACGACCCAGCAAACAAGAATAGGACGGTCGAATGTCCATCACATAGAATGTAGAATCGAAGACTTGAGAACCAACTCTAATTGGAATATCGACTTCACCATGCACCATCCTTTTAGACCCATCAAAGACCCGGACAACAATGTTACTTGGCTTTAGCTCCAGCCCTTCGCAATCCAACCTGTCTAGAGCTTTCTTGGGCAAGACGTTCAACGAAGACCCCGTGTCAACCAACACATGTGCAAGAGTAGTGCCCCTGCATTCAATGGAGACATGCAGAGCATCGTTATGGTTCTTCCCTTTAGCAGTCAGATCAGCGTCGGAGAAACCCAAACCATTATCAGCAGTTAAATTGGCCATACAATCGGTAAACTGATTAGCTGATGTCTCTTGTGGCACGTGGGCCGTCTTCAGGTAGGTAATCAGATCCTTGGCATGAGCCTCTGAACACAACAACAGTGATAACATAGAAATCTTGGATGGGGTTTGCCCCAGCTGCTCAACTACATTATAATCACTCTTCTTAATGATCTTCAGAATCTCTTCCATTTCCTGTTTGGAAGCTTCAACATTGATGGTCTTTGGTGCCTCAATCTGGGCAGGCATATCAGTGGCTATCCCTTTGCCCCGAGCGTCAGATGACTCGGCGACAGGGGTAGGAATAGGAACCTGATCAAGAATGGAAGTAGGTACACTTGCATGTGTGATGGCAATAGGTCTTCGGACAGTTGGTGGCGCAATATCAGGTGAGAAAAGTCTACCACTGCGGGTGACTTTAGCAGGCCCGGTAATGTTGATGACGCCGGTATTAGTATCAAACTCTTGCTTAACTCCAAGCACATAAACATCTTCCCCATAGTGCCAAGGGACAGCTTTGTCAGAGGTGTAGGGAATAGGCCCCGGAACAGTGATGATTATGGGTGCAATCTTCTGAACAGGCGTAATTCTGACAGGCTTCCTCGAGGGAGCCTTGGGAGAATTGTTGAAAATGGTAACAATGGAAACTTCTTCAGTAGGGGTGGCAGGAACAGCAATCTTCTCAAACAGGATTTCCTTATTATCCATCAGGCTTTGTATGCCTGACTTCAGAGATGGGCAACCAGTAGGTAAAACAGAACACAGGTGGCAACCTTCACCACAGCCCGGAAATAAACCGGCTAGCAACAGGTTCCTCTTGACGGTCATCAGCGGGGTAACAATATCATCCACAGAGGCTACAAACAAGTCTTCCTCTACAGAATTTACTCCATGTTTGGGAATGGGAGCAGTCACAACATTAGGCCTCTCGGGCGCCTCGAAATCAATCTCCTTTGCATCGATTAGGTCCTGAACCTTATTCTTCAAAGCCCAACAATCATCTGTATTATGCCCCGGGCTGTCAGAGTGATAAGCACAGCGGGCGTTAGGATTGTACTTTGGGGATGTTGTGTTTGAAATCTTCGGAGCTTCTTTTAGAGTCACCAGATTGGTCGTCAGTAACTGCGGCAATATCTGAGACAAGGTCATGCTGAGGCGAGTGAATTGCCTTCGAGGTCTCCCACCCATTTGTTGGTTGTGATGCTGAGGAGCACCAGCAGGTTTTGAAATAACCACTACGTTGACAGCTTGATGGTGTTCAGATCTATTTTGTCTCCTTGGACCGTAGATAGCACTGGACTCTTTCTTGAATGGTTTCTTCTTGGCGCTCGATGAGGCACCCTTCTGTATCTTCCCAGCCTTGATACCAGCTTCAATCCTCTCACCAGTTAAGATAAGGTCTGTAAACCCAGCTGAAGAGTTTCCAATCAAATGGTTAAAGAATTGACCAGACAGGGTCCCCAAAAACATATCAACAAGTTCACGATCCGTTAAAGGTGGCTGCACCCTTCCGGCAAGGTCTCTCCACTTTTGAGCATACTCTTTAAATCCTTCACCCGTCCCTATTGACATACCCTGGAGTTGGGTACGCGTAGGAGCGAGGTCGGAATTATATTGATATTGCTTATAGAACGTAGTAGCCAAATCCTCCCAGTTACGGATACTGGCTCCATCCAGCTGATAGAACCACTCCAGCTGAGTCCCTGAAAGATTGTCCTGAAAGAAATGGATCCACAAATTCTTATCAGCTTGTAAGGCTGGATCTTCCTCACATATGACCGGAGGTGCAGCTTTGAACAGGAAGCTCCGTCATACATGGCAAAGGCAGATGCCTTGAATTTATGGGGAATCACCACCCCAGAGGATAGACCTAGATCTCCGAAGTCCAGACCGGGCACGTTCTGTATCTCCATAGCGCTCAAGCGGTCCTCCAACTGTTTGTACCTATCCTCAACAGGAGGATATTGTTCTTCATCATAATCCGTCTCGTTGTCGGAGACTATGGGGCTAGGAACCCTTCTCTCTTGTGGACTGTCTTTCCCTCCAGATGAGGTGGTTAGATCAACCTCATTCTGCAGTCCATTTCCAAATCTGCGTCCAGTGTTGAACAGGACGGTCCTCTTCTTCTTCTTCTTCCTCTCTTTCAGAATCAGGGTCTTCAAGTCCTGTTGACCCTTGGCTAGGCTCATAACCAACTCTTGAAACTGGGCATTCTGGGCCTGGAGGGCCTTGATAGCTTGCTCAGTGGAAGGTTCAGTAGACATGATGATTGCTGAAATAAACAGCGAAGAAGATAAGTGACCTGTAAAAGGGTACCTGTTTATGCAGCGCATGAGATGAAATGCGTATGATTTATGTTTTCAAAGACAATCGGGATTCAAATTTGTAGACAAGAAAGGAAACACACTTTATTAGATTTAACTTCGGAATTTAAATTGTTCAACAAATTTCCCTTAGGCATTACAAGAATGGAAATACTGAAAAGTAAATAAAACCATAAAAGAAATCCTCAAAGGTTCATCAATGTTCCCATGGCCTCTTCTTCTCAGTGCGGATATAATCATTCAGGATCCGTTCGTTCTCCAATTTCTTAGTCAGCTTTTGGATCTTATGTTCTTGTTCATTGAACCTTTCCCGATAAGAATCCCGTTCTTCCTGCAGTTGCTCCCAAGACCTCTTCAGTGTGCCAACATCAGTGGGCGTATGAGGATGGAGAATAGTTGGAGGAACCCCGTCTTTATCAGCAACTTCAAGAGTAATAGGCCTGACAGCTTCGTATGGCATACCTAACTTCTGGGCACGGATGCGGACCCATCTGAAATATGACTCCATTGGCAGAGAAGTTTTTGGTCCCAACTCATGTGGGTCAGATTTGTGAACTCTATCCCAAGCCCTGATGAATCTACGACGCAGCTCGTCGCTATCTCCCTGAAAATCAAAGATGATATGAGGTATCAACATCTCATGAGGCCCTTCTCTTCTGGCTCTTCCAAACTGACGGAGAGTTAAACATGGGTTATAAGAGATTCCTCCATGGGTTCCGATCAATGGAACATTAGGATACTCTCCACAACGATCAATGACGGCCACCTCATCTAAGCCTCTGAGAGTCCAAATAATGTCATTATTAGTAAGAGACATTATCCTATGAGCCCAGCCCCTTCCTTCTTTGTTCTTAAGTACGGACTTAGGGAGGTGCAAAATAAACCACCTCGACAATAAAGGAGCACAGCACATCAAAGTTCCCCGCTTTCGAGCGGTACGAGCATAGAGCTGATGAAGGATATCACCCAAGAGAGTGGGTACAGGGTTCCGAGAGATGAAGATCCTAATGGCATTAACATCAACAAAGGTGTCAGGATTTGGAAACAATACCAGACCATAGATTAAGAGAGCCAGAATGTCCTCGTACGCTTTGAAGTCTAAGTCGTCCCAAAAACAATTAGCTTTGCCAACCAGAAACTTAGCCAAAAAGCCCTTAACTCCACTTTTAGTCTCCCAGTTAGCCATTACCTCCTCTTTGGTTAAGTGAAGGGCTGCAGCAATCTCTTCAGGCCTGAGAGTCTTTTCCCAACCAGTAAATGGAGTCTGCTCCAAAACAGAGATACCAAGCAACTCAGAGAATTCTTCCAGGGTAGGGACCAGCTGGAAGTCTTGAAAGGTGAAGCAATGGTATAGCGGATCATAAAACTGGACTAGGACACTCATCATTTGTTGGTCCCACTTTGAGGTGACTAAACCGAGAAGAGAACCATGCCTCCTGATGAAGGAAGTAGTGTCTGGAATCTTGACAACCAACTCTTTAAGCAAAGTAGGTGGTTGAACAAAGTTGAGCCGGATAGTATTCCTACGCATGGGCATCATGATGTCCTACAAAACAGAGCAAAGATGAAACCTTCTTGTCTTTGAAATGGGTTAGTCCTTATGCAGGATGTATGCAATGTTATGATGTTATGATGTCATGGTAAAGGCACACCACAAGTATTCACAAATGGAAAACATGGTAAAGGCACACAAGTCACACAAAAGAGCCCTTAGATTTCAGGCTGGCATGAAGTTTAGGTACCACCCTCTTTCAGTTTCAGTTGGTTAAGACCTGTCCTAAAAATAGTAACCGGGTTCTAGAGGATCTCAATATCACTGACTACCCTCAATCGGTCATAATTCCAGTTTGGCAACCTTTTCTTGCGGCCGGAACCATCGCGAGAGTTTAGTCTCAATGAGTGTAGCATACTGCTACTGTTCTATGGACAAGTTGGTCAATTTAAGGTTTTAAGGTCAGTTGGTGCTTAATGACTCCTCAGAAGACCCATATTCTCCTCATTCCAACACAAGGGATATCGGTACAGACCAAGGTGTCACACCAACGTAGCTACTGCTTCATCCGTGTCGGTCTACGCCGGACAGATCCCTCACAGTTTATTGCTACTTACCTAAAAAGGTACCCCAGATCCGAGTTAGGATCTATAGAACTCTGATACAAGCCCACAAAATTAAAGCATACAAAGCATACAATTTAAAACACAAGTGATCTAATCCTAAGGTACACCTCACTTATAGATTCCCCAGCAGAGTCGCCAGTTCTGTGATCGGTGGAAATAGAACGGACTGTTTTGGAATGCTGGTTCGCGTTTGCGTTTCGCAAAAATGTCGCGGTAAGCAAGAGTCGCCACCGTCTTTTATTTGATCCAACAAGGAAAGGACAAAAGCACAGAAAAATTCCTTTTTGAGATATTTCTCGGGTTCGGGAGGTAGATTATAGAAAAGGGAAGGTGTTAGCACCCTTTCTATCCGTGATTATCCACGGGCTCTTAGGTACTTGCTCATTGTGTTTTCAAAAAGTTTTGCTTTTCTTGTGTTCGTGGGTTTTGAAAAGAGTTTTGGTTGAAAACTTCGATTTAACTCTTGTTTCTGTCCTCAAGAGTGTATGAAGTGTCTTTTGAAAACTTTGTTTGAAAAGTGTAAGTGCGAAAAAAAATTTTGTTTTGAAAGAGCAAGTACCTAAGAACCTCTACCTACTCAAAAGGGAATTAAACTGTGCAAATGTCCTTTAGACAGTGTTATCCCACTATTGAGGAGTAGGTAGCACCGTCGTTGGAGTTTTCGGGTCAATTCGATTAAGGGACATGTGGTCACTAAAGCAATGTTAGGATGCCTTAGCGGTAACCCTAATGTCTTAGATCATTTTATCTGAGGCAACCGTTTTGAGGCAACTATGATCTTTGGACAAGAGGACGACCTCTAAAACTTCCTATACTCAATGACCACGTTCGAGGCAACCAAGTGAGGCGTACCCTAAGAGTGACATGTGCGAGTGTATTGTTTTTCAGTTATGTTATCTTTGTACATGTTATGATGAGCTACGATTGATTTTAAGTTAAGATAGATCTTGTCATGCATAGCCTATTATTCATACATCTAGCAGTTAATGGTTGCGGAAAATAAAACTAAGCTATTACAAGGGGTCGGGTATTTACATCGCCAAAAACAAACCCTTGAAAAAGTAAATGCGGAAAAGTAAATGAAAGCGGTAAAAATTCCTAAGTCCAAAACTATTACATCCTCGGAACAATTACATTATATGAAATATGAATAAAAAAATAATACGCGCGAGAAAATTGAATCAGAGAGTTTTTTAGGGTTTTGACCCTTTTTTATGAAAGAAGGAGATTTTTTTTGTTATTTTGAACTAAATGAAATCAAACCTAAGTTAATTAATTAATTTAAATAAAAAGGATATTTTTTTGGGTTTTTAGAATATTTAAGGAAATAAAAATAAAAAATAAAAATGATTAAAATTGTTAAAACCTAATATTCTAATTTCTTTTAATTTATTGCAAAAATATTAAAATTATACCTAATTAAAAAAATAAGTCAATTAAATTGTTTATTTACAAAAAATAACAAGTGATGAATTTAATGAAAAATAATATTTTTATGGTTTTCTGATTTTATTATGGAAAAAAAATATTATTTTGTTAGTGATAAAAATAATTATTATAAAAAATAATTAAATGGAAGAAAAATAAAAAAGGGGAAAAGAAATAAACTCATAGGGGGTGCTGGGCTTGATCTGGGTGTAAGAATTGTAATTTTGAGGCCCATTAGCGCCCAGCCTCGTTTGACTTTCAGAGTTATCCACGCGTATGTTGACCAGGGAGTATGGTGGTCCTTCATTCATGACCACTGGATTTAGGTTTGGAGCCATCTGGCGCACTGGGATTTGAGATGTATGGTGGACCAACGCCTTGGAGAGTACATGTGATCACCTGAAGAAAAAAATCAAATAAGTGTTTTGGGGGACCTGGGATTCGAACCCAGGTCCCAATGGACTATGCATCAACACCTTTGCCAACTGAGCTGTGACACGCTTTTGTTAAATGGACAAGTAGAGAATATTATATACAAAAACAATTAATATGCTGTAAACAAAAAAATAAAGCGCGTGTTTTCAAATACACGAACCAGATGACAACACGTCATCATCTTCAACCTTGGTCCTGCATAAATAGAATCAAATAGCGGGGGTTTTTAACCTCCACTATCTCCTGCACGAAAAATAGCGAATAGACACAGAGCAAAAAGAAATATTTCGCGAGGTATGTGTTGGAATCGTCTTGGTCTCACGAATTCAACCATGTATCCCATTGGTTCCAATTTTTCCTAGTTTGGAAAGCCCTATTTGAAAGCTTGAAAACCCTAGAAACTCAATCATGGCATCTCTCGGTTTAGGGCATTATGGTTCAATTAAGTCATTCCATTAGCTTTGTATGATCTCTAGCAACGCAAATCAATCACAAAAACATGTCAAATGCATATGAATTAAGAGATACAATTTTGAATTAGAAGTGCAAACCGTGAGATGGTATTTCGTGATTCCTTGAGCTTTGGTGCTTGAATTTGATTGCAAATCACTTCTGGTACCTCCTGCAATGTGTTTGGATGGACAAGGCACCTTGAATTGGCCTAGATTGCAAGATCAAGTTTTGATTTTTCTTGAAATTTCTTGAAATTGGTATGGCTGTTTCTGCAGTTTTTTCTCGTGAATTAGTTTATGCTTGGCTTGCTTGCATATAAGGGAATCAGTTTAGATCAAAATTTGGACCCATATCCATGTGCATTGAAGATTGAATATTTGATTGACAAATCAAATATTCTTGATTTTTCATGATTGAACAAGTTGCCAAAATTGGATATTTTTGTATCTTTTAGCTTGTGCATGAATTGATCTTGCTTGGTCACCATATTTGGATCACATTTGGTTCACAAATAGATTTAAGAATCAAATCTTTTATTTTCTTATAATTTAAATTAATTAAATGAATTAATATGTATTAAAAATCCATTTAATCAATAAATTTAAGAAAACAAATCCAATTTAACTTGGTGGGTCGTGCATAGGTCATGGGTGAAGTTTCAAAAAGAGATTTGAGACCCATTAGCAAAAAGAAGGTATTTTGAGCAAAGTTGATTTTTGCAAATTCATGAAAATTGCCCAACTTCTCCAATGCATAACTTGCTCAATTTTGATCATACGACCATGTTCTTTGACATTATGGAAAGCCCTTGAAGTCCTCTAACCAATGCTTTTGGTCCCATGTCATTTGGATTTACCAAATCTCAAGTTATGGCCTTTGACTCAAAGTGTACTTTTGTTGACTTTTGAAATTGACCTATAATATAAAAATTTGTAACTTTTTGTGAGAGCATTTCTTGATCTTGGGGTGTGAAGATGGATTGTAGGAAATTTCATCCTCTTCAAACTTAGCTTTGGATGGAATTTTTCTGATAAACCATGAAGGAGTTATACCCTGGTCAAAATACAGTTGACTTTTCTACTGTCCAAAAATAGTAACTTTTGCATCTTGATGATTTTTGAGCTATTTGTGTGGGATCATGATCAAGACTTGATCAAATGATGATTGTGAACTCAAAAATAAGATATTGACCAAGAATTCTGACTTTTGACTGCAAAATGACCATTTTGCCCTTGCAGTTAACTGTAGATCAAATGGAGCTTTTGACTGTGCAAACTGGAACTGTGAGTCTTGAAACTTGGCATGTAAGTGTTTGAGAATGTATATAGGCCTATGAGACTTGATTGAACCATTGAAAACCCCAAATTCCTTGAAAGAACCAAAACCCTAATTTTAGCTGTCTACTGCTTAGGAGATGATTTGACTGTCTAACTCTTGAGCAATCTTGAACCATTTGGAGATGATTCTTGACATATCTTGAGGAATATGGGAGGGAAAATTTTGGGGTACAACAGTCATGGTAAATACGCAAAAAAAACTACGATCTCTTTTCTAGGTATTGGTGAGTTATTTTTGTCATCATATCTAGGTCAAACTTACTCTTCAATCATATCTCTCTATTCAAACTCTGGTAGGATAATACACCGTCATCTTTGCCTATTTCTTTATCTAAACTCTGGTAGGATGATACATCATAGTCCTTGCCTATTTCTTTGGGATCTAAGGTATGCTATATCAGTGTATCCTTGTTTAATAAATCTTGGGTCCAAATTTTGGGGTCTTCCATTATTTAATAACTCTCTGATACGAATGTGTGAGACCTGCGCATTTTCGCATCATTTAATCAAAAGGTGATTAAATAGGGGCAGGTGTCATACCCCAAATTTGTCTGCCCTTAGTGCTACCGTCAAATATATTTTCGAACTTGGGTTTTAAATTCCTTTGGTTTAATTACATTAATATTTTAGGGTTTTATAAATATTCGTTCTCAAGTCCAGTTAAAAATATAATAATTTATTTCAAATTATTTGTATTTTTTAAATAACAAATACTTGTTCGTCTTCATGTATTTTCAATTGGCTCTTTATTTTGAATAAGTAACATAGCATAGTTGGTAAAGAATGAAGCTTGTAAATATGAGGTCGCGGGTTTGAATCTCTTATGGTGCATTTTTTAACATTTTTTCTATTTCTTTTTGTTACTAATTTTCTTTCCTTTTTTGGAAATCGGGCTTAGGCTTTTCATACATTTTGGATAACTTAGTCTCTAAGTTTTTCCTAAACTAATTCAATTCTATAAATAGGACTCTTATTTGTCCTAAAAATTTATCCATAATTTTGCAATTGCACATACACAATCAAGAATTTCACACACAGTTCATCCAAAAGTTCTCACAAATCCACAATTTCACCAAGATCCAGAATATCTTACAATTCTTCTTGCTTTGTGTTGTACACAAAAATTTTCCCTCTCATTTCTCAAGTAATCTCTCACAAGATCTCCACTGGTTCAAGACTACACAAGGGTTGATCAGCTCAAGACACCTCCTCAAGTACTGATGACTGAAAATTAGGGTTTCAGATTGCACAAGGACAAATGGACTGTTAATGCCCCATATGACTTTCATGGATCATTTTGGACCCTCAAGATTGTTCATGACAAGTTTCAAGTCTTGGATCACATTTTTGCCCATTCAATTGATCAGTTGACCTAAAATCAACTGTGATCAATTTAAAGTCAAACTCCATAATTTTTTATCCATATCAACATCATGAACTCATATATGTCATTTGATCAAATTTTGACTAAGAAGTGCAATTTCTGATTTTTGAACTAGAAAATGACTTTTTGGTTTGAGACATGATCTCAAGGTTTCAAATGCTTCATTTTAACCTAATGGCATGGCTCAAAACATTTCTCAAGATAAATTGGTTAACAGGTGAATTTTAGTCAACTGATGAAAAGTCAATTGTGCAACTGAAAAGTCAAACTTTGACTTTTTGATCAAGATCAAGTTTCAAAGATCACAATTCATCAATACATGTCAAAATTTGAAACTTGTTCATCAAGAAATCAAAAAGTCAAGGTTTCATTTTGAAAAGTCAAATTTTCCAAGACTTAGAATTTTTCTAAGTGTTGGAAATTCACATTTTTTCATAACTTTGAACCAAATTCTCACCATGATGCAAGATGATTCAAGAGAAACTTCAAACATGAAAGTTGTAGATCTCAATGAGATCTAAAACATTTTAGAACGAAACTTTTTCTAGAAATGCATGGATTTCAAGTTATGATTTTAAGAAGACATGTTCATGAAACTTGAAAAACTTAGTGAAATTTTGCCCTAATTTAGGCAGGATTTTGACCTAACTTCATAGCAATTTTTCACATAGTTTCAAGATGAATCTTCAAAAATGTCCAACATAGAGGTTGTAGAGGATGTTACAAGATTTCAAAAATGTACAGGAACTCATTGAGATCATGTTTATGCTAAGAGAATCTAATCCATGAAGTTAGGGTTTCATTCTTGTTTTGCAAGGAAAATTTGTGAAGAACACTTGATCCAATCCTCAAGCATGTTGTACAAATCTCACTTTACAGGCTTCTAACTTGCCTTTCACTCCATAGTTAAATGTTTACATAACTGTTAGAGCTTTGATCCAATCATTTGAGGCATTGTCTAAATGGTTATTCCATTAATGGCACAAAGGTAACACTTCCATTTTGAAATAGCAAGCATTATTGCAAAAGTCAATGCATAGAGTTCCCAACTTATTTCATCGGAGTACAAGCAATGTCAAAGGCAAAAGCAACATGTCTAGAGCCTCCCATAAACTCAGGCCATGCTTGTATTATGCCTTGAAACCATGTTTTCCACTTTTCTTAAAAATCAAGTAACATAGTCATAACTCTAGATCTCACAGTTCTGTCAACCTCAAGTGCTCCAACCTTTTCCTTATAATTATATAAGTCTATTGAAAAAGGATACACAAATAAACAAGCACTCAAACTCTCCCAAACTCATAACTACATAACAAACCACCATTGTTACACATTCTGACCAAAAACTCCAAACTAAGAATCCACTCGTGTGTTTCTTGGCTTTTCACTTCCAAAAGTTCCCAAACATCATCTACAAACAATCCCACACCCTGTTACACGGCTGTAACATCATCTTCATCAACTTCCATAACCAAAGAGCTTGCACCTTGACTTCTCTAGCACGATTCAAGCACTCCCAGCATCAAGTAAGCATTGCATTAGCTTCCTGGGAACTTGAGGAAGCTAACCTGATTAACACAACTCCTTGAAAGCAGCTCAAACTCATTTCAAGATTTCCAGTTTTGAGGTATATTTTCTGAACTTCTATCTTCTCATTTAGGCATTGTTAGGCTTGCATTTGTAAAGATAAAATGTAGACATCATTACCCTGAAACTATACATATCCATAGATTTCATTTATATTGATTGAGCTTAGAGAATTTTAGGTTTGAATCTCTGAAAATAATTAGGTCAGAATTAGGTACTTTTAAAAATTCTCATTCATCTTTGATTTATAGCTTGTGATATTTATATAGTTGGATTCATATGAAAAAATGGAGCAACTTTCATGTTTGCATATTTCATTTTTATTGAGAAATGGTGAAGTTACAGATGTTCAGGTTGGAGGTTAAAGATGAAGTTACATTCAGGACATGACTTATGTTATGTATTTATTATTTCATCAATGTTACCGGATGTACAACCATCCCAGTGACAAAGGTAGCACGCGTGTATGTGAGAGGTCAGGGGTTCAACATCCAGCGCTACCTTTTTGTGAAATTTTTCAACATTTTCCTTTTTTTGGTCACAAACATGCAGCGCCTTGACCCTTATGTTGGGCCTTCCATTTTTTGTTGATCTCTAACCCCCTATCTTACTTTTGCACACCTAACCCAATTATTTTGTTTTATCATTTCATTTTTTTTTTATTTTTTTTATTTTGTTTCAGTATTCTTTTATTTTTTTATTTACTATTATTTTTATTTTTTTTAATCAAAAATCCAAAAATATTTTATTATTATTTTCACAGTTATTTATTTACTTTCTTTATAAAACAAAAAAAGAACAAGAACATGTTTCTTAATAAATTAATTTCTTTTTTTAGTAAATTAATATTTAGATTTAGGTTTAATTATTATTATTTTTCTTTTTTTCATTTAAAATTAATTTAGAACTTAGGTTTCTTTTAATTAATTAATTTTCATATTTTTTTATTAAGTTAAAACCTTTTCATAAAAAATCCTAAAAATGCTTCAAACTTAATTTCTTTCTTAATTAGTTTAAGTTTAATTTTGTTTAATTTTAATTAATCATTTTCTTTAATTAGGTTAAAACCCTTTCATTAAAAACCAAATAAAAATCATTTTCTTTTTCCATTTATATCCTGGTACATTATTTATTCAATTCTTGTATATTATTCAATATGGTTGTAATAGATAATTAGGTTTAATTTTCTTGCAAATTCCAATTCGTAAATTTGTATACCCCCTCCCCTAATGATGTAATAGCGTAGTAATTTTATTTTCCGCAATTTATCTCTTTATATAAATGTTAATAATTAGGGTTTGTATGGAAAGATAAAATCAACAAATAGCAAATCCTAATTCAAGATAAACAAAGCATGTAAATCAAACACACTTGCACACTTGCACCATTAGGGTAATTCCACTTTGTTGCCTTACAAAAATGCCATGTTATGTATGTGGGGTATCTTAGCAAAAACAATCAAAAATACAAGATAATAGTCCCTCGATGACGCTATCAATGTTTTCTTTAAAAATGATCTTAGTCCCTCAAAAAGAAATGCTAAGATATCTCACAATATTGCTATCATGATTATATGATGACCCACGCCCGTCCCTTTACATCCAAAGATAAGGCTTCTTACCAAATCAATGGTAAGATAGCAATATCAAAGGAAAGGAAAAAATGAACAAAGACTTTTGAGTAGGTAGATTGTTCCTAGTCGCTTGCTTACTTTTAAAAATAAACATCCTTGCTTATTTTCAAAAAAAAACACCAAACACTTTCAAAACACTTTCCAAACATGAAACATTTTCAAAAGTCCAACACTTTGTATACGTTCTTACGAACAAGAACCATTACAATGTTTGCCTAAACGAAGGTGCCTTTTCCAAATAATTTCGAAAACCACACAAAGCATATTTTTTCAAACAAAAGCAAGTGATCTAGCAAGCAACTAAGAGCCCATAGATAACTATGGATGAAAAGGGTGCTAACACCTTCCCTTTTCATAATTTACCCCCCGAACTCAAGAAATAATCTCAAAGGTCTTTCCTGTTCTTTTTAGTCTTTCCTTTTGGATAAAAGAAAAGTCGGTGGCGACTCTTGCTAACTGCAACATTTGCGATAAAATACAAAACACCCAAGTCAGTTCTCCCACCGTATCACAGAACTGGCGACTCTGCTGGGGAATAACTTAAAAGTGGGGTTACCTTAGGGTTATATCACCTTTACTTGCTTTCATTGTTTTATTTGTTTGCTTTACATTTTGGTTCCTTGTTTGGGCTTGTTCTAATCCTCTACCCGGATTTGAGATACCTTATAGGTAAGTAGCAATATGTTATGGAAACTGTGCGGGGTATACCAACATAGTCTAAGCAATAGCTATGTTAGTGTGACACATTTGTGGGTACCGGTAGCCCTTGAATAGTCAAGGAGAATATGGGGCCGCTATATGGTGTCATGAAGCACTAACTGACTTTAGAACCTTTACTTGACCAACTTTGGGCATTAGGAAGTAGTGAGATAACCGGCTTTGGTGCAGTCTGAAGTTAGTTGATACTTGATACTACACTCATTGAGATCAAACTTCTCGGGATATTTTGGTCGCCATTAAAGAGGCTTGCGCTGAAACCATGCCCAACAAGAAAGATCAGTGATATTGAGATCCCTTAGAACCCGATTACTATTTCTAGAATAGGTTTAAGCCAACTAAACTTCAAGAGGGTACTTACCTATAAGACTCCATGCAAGCCTAAACCTAAGGACTTGTTTTCCTTGTTTGTATATGCTTACTTGTACATAATATCATAAACATCATAACATCATACTCATTCTCACTAACCATTTTAAGGATTTTTGGGATTTATCTTTGTTCTGTTTTGTAGGACATGGCTTCTATTCGTAGAAAACCATTCAAGTCAATCTCGTAAGAATTCCTTCTCAACTCAAAGAGTTATCATCAAGGGTCCCTGAAAACTCTTCATTCACCGAAAGAGATGGCTGCCTCCTAAACTTGGTTACCTCTAGCACAAATAAGGATATGATGAAGGTGCTTTTCCAGTTCTTTGATCCTCTACACCATTGCTTCACTTTCCCCGATTATCAACTTGTGCCTACTCTAGAGGAATTCTCTCAACTCTTGAGGATTCCTATTCTCAATCGACTACCTTTCAACGGTACAGAAAGAGATCCAAGACCTGAAGAGATTTCCCGAGCACTACACTTGCAACAATCTGATATCATAACTAATTGGGAAATAAGGAGTGATGTCAAAGGTTTCTTAGCCAAGTTCTTGTTTGAGAAAGCTTGAGACTGTTAGAACTCTTTGGATTTACAAGCTTTTGAAGAAAACTTGGCCCTTCTCATCTATGGGATGGTTTTGTTCCCAAACCCTAATCAACTCATAGATGTCAATACTGTTAAAATCTTCATGTCTCACAATCCGGTGCCTACTTTTTGGGAGATGTCCTACATTCTCTCCACACTCGCACTATGAGGAAGAGAGGAGCCCTCATTTGTTTCACTCCTCTCTTGGAAAGATGGTTTATTTCGCATCTTCCCCGACCTATGCTGAAGAACGAGCAAGGTTTGAGGTGGTCCCATAGGTTGATGACGCTCAGACATTCAGATATCCATTGGTGTTCTCGGTCCTTGGAGAATGTTACTATTATTGACCATTGTAGGGAATTCCCTAATGTCCCTTTACTTGTCACTAGAGGAGGTATCACTTAAAATCCTTGCTTAGCTTTATGACAGTTTGGTTATGCCCGAAGGAATGGTCCGCATGCTATGCTCATCCAAGGAGTGGTTTTAGACTACGAGGGCGACGATCAAGATTACCGCCAGAGGTTTATACGGGCTTGGAGGATGGTAAACAAGGTGGATAGTAAGACGCTAGGACACAAGAATTCTATTCCACTTGAGCCTTATCTTAGGTGGGTACGAGTTCGTGCTCAGAAACTTGTGATGCCTTATCCCTCCATCTTACCAGTTATCATGGAACTTGTGGTTGAAGGAGATGTCCTATACACGGTCTTCCATCCCGACATGCCTACCTCTCTTGAAGACTTGCAAAAGGGCTGGATTCAGCTGAAGGAGGAATGAGATACATTCGAAGCTCAATTCTACGCTAGTGAGAAGAAAGTCTTGGAGCTTACAAAGCAGCTACATGAGGAGCAAAGCGTGAACGCCTACATTGTACCGAAGAGGATGCGCTCGGTCTTTCTATCTTAGAGATTATTTTGTAAGCCCAAGAGGCATGTTGTAGTCATTTTGAACTAATTAATGAAAATTTACATTTGTTCATTCTTGTCTATACAAATTTAAATCTCATAAGTCCTTGAAATCATTTGCATATACATCTTCCATGCATCATAACATGACAGGTTTTCACTCAACAGGTTTCCTTATATGTCTGCTGTTTATTTCAGCAAGATGGATCTAGAGAAAACAGTGAAGGAACTTCAGACACAAAACTCTCAATTCAAAAGAGACTCTACTAGCCCTAGCCTAGGGGCAAAAAGATATGATGGCATTGATGGAAGCCAAGAAGAAACCCAAGATGAAGGTCCTGGTCAACATGGGCATAAGGTTCAAAGAGTCGGTTCGTCAGATCCCGATAGTGGAAGACTCATCTGAAGAAGACGAGAATCAGATTGGTGAAGTTAGAAGTACCCAGGCTGACTGTATTAATAATCAAGCGTTTGATGATGATTATTTTGACGAGCAGTATCCACCCGCCGGTGTCAAGTACAAGCAGTTAGGAGACTGATTGAAGGCTGTTGTGATCCAAGTTGTCACCAGTTTATACTTTGATAATTTGGGTTTGATCTCTGGGGTTGTTATTCCCCATAAATTCAAAATACCAGTCTTTGCAAAGTACGATGTGGTTTCTTGTCCAAAACTTCACCTGAAATCTTATGTGCGCAAGATACAGCCGCACACCGCTGATAAGAAACTTTGAGTTCACTTTTTCCAAGAGAGCTTGGCCGAAACCCAACTAGAATGGTTCTACCAGTTGGATGGTTCCCGTATCAATACCTGGGAGGACTTAGCTACCGCCTTCTACCATCAGTACCAATATAATGCCGACTTGGCGCTGACAAGAGTACAGTTACAAGATATGGCAATGGGGAAGAACGAAGGATTCAAAGAATACGCACAAAAGTGGAGAGACCTTGCCAGTAGGGTTCAACCACCTTTGACTAATAGGCAGCACATTGACATGTTTATGGGCACTTTATCTGGTCCATTCTTTAACTTGTTGGTTGGCTATTCTTCTTCCAGTTTCACCGCGCTGATCTTAAGCGGTGAAAGAGTTGAAAGCGGCATCAAAAGCGGAAAGATTCCCATGGCATCTGCCTCCACTTCAAATCCTGTAAAGAAACCTTTTGCTGCAAAGAAGGAAATCAATGTTGTGTATGGGGAAAGGGCCCGTACCAAGAAGAATGACCATCCATCTGTTAATGTTGTCTGAATCTCCAATCCAACTCCTGCTCAAAGACCATCTGCAAATCATCAACATTTTGAAACTCCGAGAAGACAATTCACGAGGTTAGGCATGTCATTATCTCAAGCCTTACAACACTTGATCAAGGCTACTTTGGTGACATTACGCGGTCCTCCTTCCAATCCAGATACCTCTTCACCAAAGTACAACCCGAACGCCAAATATGCTTACCACTCAAGTAGCCCCGGGCACGAGACTGACCAATGTTGGGCCTTGAAGAATAAAATTCAGGACTTAATCGATAACAATACTATTGATTTTGATCCTCCTCCAACTCCGAATGTAATCACCGTGCCTATGCCAAAACATGGCAAGGATGTCAATGAAGTTAATGATATAGGTGATTCTGATGATGAAGTTGCATTTGAAGATTGGGTGTATCCTACTACAATGGAGCTAAAGAATTGGAATGCAAAGGACTTCGTGCCCATCTCATTCATTAAGGAGTAATTACTTGTTTATTGCTTTCTTTTAATTCAAGAAAAATTTGTCTGTAATATTTAACAATGACTTTTAAGCCATGTGCCTGGCCCGAGGCACTATGGTCCATTTGTCAAGGGTTTTATTTATGTTCATCTAATCATATGATCATTCAATACAAATCATTGGACTCTTTTGCATTCAAATCTTTGTGTTCATTGTCTTTCTTTTCCTTCAAATACATTCTTCAAAATATCCATGTATCTTACATGCATACACACACACTCTTGTAGGTCCTCATCCACTCTGGATCTCATTGCTAATGACTCTACTATTACCGACTATGACTTTGAATTTCCAATTAATCAAGCTGAAGACGAAGGTGAGAAAGATTGTGAAATACCGGGAGAACTAGCCAGACTTCTATCACAAGAGGAAAAAGCTATTCAACTGCACGAAGAGTCAGTTGAAGTCATCAATCTGGGTACCGAGACAGACAAGAAAGAAGTCAAGATCGGCGCTATGATCGGTGGGAATAGAACTGACTGTTTTGGAATGTTGGTTCGCGTTTGCGTTTGTTTTTGCAAAATGTCGCGGTAAGCAAGAGTCGCCACCGTCTTTTATTTTATCCAACAAGGAAAGGACAAAAGCACAGAAAAATTCCTTTTTGAGATGTTTCTCGGGTTCGGGAGGTAGATTATAGAAAGGGAAGGTGTTAGCACCCTTTCTATCTGTGGTTACCCACGGGCTCTTAGGTACTTGCTCACTTTGTTTTCAAAAGTTTGCTTTTCTTTGTGTTTGTGGGTTTGAAAAGAGTTTTTGTTTCGAAGAGAGTGTAAGTGCGAAAAGTTTTGTTTTGTTTTAAAAGGAGAAAGTACTTAAGAACCTCTACCTACTCAAAAAGGAATTAAACTGTGCAAATGTCCTTTAGACAATGATATCCCACTATTGAGGAGTAGGTAGCACCGTCGTTGGAGTTTTCGGGTCAATTCGATTTAAGGGACGTGTGGCCACTAAAGCAATGTTAGGAAGGCTTAGCGGTAACCCTAATGTCTTAGATCATTTTTCCAAGGCAACTGTTTCGAGGCAACTTATGATCTTTAGACAAAAGGACAACCTCTAAAACTTCCTATACTCAATGACCACGTTCGAGGCAACCAAGTGAGGCGTACCCTAAGAGTGGCATGTGCGAGTGTATGGTTTTTCAGTTTATATTATCTTTGTACATGTTATGGTGAGCTACGGTTGATTTTAAATTAAAGGTTAATCTTGTCATGCATAGCCTATTATTCAAACATCTAGCAGTTAATGGTTGCGGAAAATAAATTGCGGAAAATAAAACTAGGCTATTACAAGGCGTCGGGTATTTACATCGCCAAAAACAAACCCTTAAAATTAAATGCGAAAAAGTAAATAAAAACGGTAAATAAAATCCTAAGTTAAAGCTATTACATCCTCGGAGCAATTATAATTATATAGATCAAAAATAATATGCGCGCGAAAAAATTGAATCGGAACGTCCTAGGGTTTTGACCCTTTTTTCAAATAAAACATATTTTTTTGTTATTTTTTGAATTAGAAATTAAGTCTAAATTAGTAACGGAATTAATTAATAAAAAAAAGAAAATATTTTTGAGTTTTATTTTAATTAAGGAAATAAAATAAGAATGGCAAAAACATAAAAAAAAAAAAACTAATTCTAAATCAATTTTAATTTATTGCAAAATATATTATCATTAAACCTATTTAAACTAAATAAATTAATTAATGGTTTATTTACAAAAATAAAATAGTGAAATTAATAAATATTATTTTTTGTGTTTTCTGATTTTTTATGAGAAAAAAAATTATTGGTTGGTTAATTAACAAAAATAATAAAATAAACTAAATAAAAGGAAAATGGAAAAGAATAAACCAAAGGGGGGGTGTTGGGCTTAAACTTGGTGTTTGAATGGTAATTCCCAGGCTCAAACGTACTCCAGCCTGTGTTGACTTTCAGATTGCCTGGGCATTTGTTGACCAAGGTTCATGGTGAACCTCATCCTGGACCACTGGATCTGGATCTGGAACCACCTGGCGCATGGGTATCTGAGGCATATGGTGGACCACGTTCTTGCACGCTGCGTGGGATTACCTGAAAACAAAATATATTAAAGTTTTGGGGGACCTGGGATTCGAACCCATGTCCCAATGGACGATTCAACCAACTGAACCAAGATGTTAACCTGTTAGTGGATTATTAATCAAATATTATAAAATAAACAAACAATTATTCCCTGAAAAACGTGCTAATATTCAAACGAGCCAACCACGCTATGACACATCTTCGTCTTCTTCAAATAAATCCCTGGTTATTTACCTGCGGATTTTTATCCGCAGGAAGTTTCGTGGGATGGTTCTAAAATACTTCCTGGGCCGTATAAATGCAAACTAAGAGTGCCAATGCACTCGTCTCCTTCCCCTGAACTCATCCATGGCCATTATTGGCCTTAATTTAACCTGTACACAAAACGCCTAAAAAACATACACAAGAACCCTAGGTTCTGGATAGGGGGTTAGAGGCCACAAAAATCAAATCAAATAATGCATAATCAATTTAAATTACATGGTGAGTATGAATGCGCAAACCATTTGGCAAAAATACGCAAGGAAAGTGGTTCACGATTTCATGTACAGAGGCGATTTCAAGAGCACTTACAACGAGTTTTAGGCTGCCTTAGGGCTTGGTTTTGATTGGTGTAGCTCCACTGGGTGTCAAGGAAGAGAATAGCATTGTGCTTTTGGTCTGAAAGTGCTTCCAATGTGGTTTTTGATCTCACACTTTTCAAGCTTTTGTCAAGTTGCTCTGGCCGTTTCTGCAAGGTTTTGTGTGTTTTTTTCGTCCTTCCAGAGTTTTGTGTGTATGAGGTTTATATAGACAAAGGAATTTAGGTCAATGTTTGTGTATCAAATCTTGGCCCATTATGATGAAGAGATTTGATTTGATTTCTTCATAAAGACTTGCTATATTTGATTCAATCACGTGCCAATCTGCTTTCATGCCTTACTGCCAGCCTGTTATGAGCTGTTTAGGCCTCCAACATGATAAAAGTTGAAAGTTGACCTACCCCTGCAGGTCCACTTCCCTTCGAATTTGCTTTCTTCGATAGCTCTAAGCTCCACTTCGAATTAATCCAGCTTCGATGTCACAGCCCCTTCGATTGAGACTCCTTCTGCTTCGACTGCACGTTTGCAAGGACAACATGCCATTTTGAACTTGGGGTGGACCTGGAAAGGTTAGGATATGTTTTTTTTTGCTTAGTCCTGCCAGCCTACTTCATTTCTTCGAATCTACATTGCTTTTCCAGCTTTAAAGTCCCATTTGAGCCAATCAAGACTTTCCTTAGTAGAACCTTGTTCTACTTAATGGTTCTGAGTCGAATTGTGCCAGCTTCAATACTAGGGCTCCTTTGATTGAACCACCCTTTGCTTCGATCTCCTGTCCTTTTGAAGAAAATTCTCTATTAGGCAACTTCGACCAGCTCTTGGCCTTGTGATGAGCCTAAGTTCTGATTCTAAGTATTCAGAACTTCCTTCATCAGAGCATCTCAGATTAAGGAAAACTCTATATTGAAATGCCATTCGAAGGTCATTTCATTCTGATGTTCTGATTGAGGGAAACTCTGAAGTTCCAGTCGAAGGACCTTTTGGAATGCTAATCAAAGGGCCTTTGTCCATACCAATCGAAGGACCTTTATCAAAATGCCAATCGAAGGCCACTACTATAATACCAATCGAAAGATACCTGTTAAACTACCAATCAAATGCCACTACTACAATGTCAATCGAAAGATACTTGTTAAACTGCCAATCGAAGGACACTGTTACACTGCCAATTGAAGGACATTGTTATAATGCCAATCAAAAGGTGCTTGTTAAAATGTCAATCGAAGATGCCTTTGTTTGGGTGCCAATTGAAAGACATTGTTAAAATGACAATTGAAAGGCCTTGTTAACAGGCCAATTGAAGGAAACTTAGAAACATCACTCATGAATTTTTATTTTTGTTAGGCAAGTGTTTGTGACCAACCATGTAAGGGAAGACCTTTGAAAACATGAGAGGGAAAATTTTGGGGTACAACAGTTGCCCCTGTTCAATTTTCTTAAACCTAAAGATATAGATTGGCTTTCGAGCCTTTCGTGATCCAAAGGTGGAAGATAATTGAACACTAGAGTGCCCATAAATTTGCACTCGCATGGTGTAGTATCAGTATTGTGACTTCGGGAATGGGCTTCCAGATGCCATTTGGAGATTGTTGGTAGGAGGATGGGCTTATAGATGCCATTTGCAGGAGTGTCGATCGCATAAGAGATTCCTTAGCGAGAACTTGCATACCTGTTGTTTGTAGAAGGTTCCGCTGGGGAAGACTAACTTTTGTTGAGATTTAGGAACTGACTCGTGCTCACCGGGAGTATACCGTTGAGGTTATATTACTCGTCCTGTCTGGTTCCTGAAGAAGTGAAAAACACAAGAAGGGGGGGTTGAATTGTAAAACTGAAAATCAATGCAATGAACACGATATTTTTATCCTGGTTCGTTTGATCTCAAACTACTCCAGTCCACCTGTCAAGGTGATTTCGCCTCTCTCCAACGAGGTCTTAATCCACTATATTCAACTGAATATTACAATCTGCTTTAACAACTGCTAAAGCCTTCTTGATGCAAACCACAAACCGGTTTGTCAAGGAATCACTTTCTTACAAAGAATTGAAATTTAGGTGTGTGAATGTTTTCTACAAAATAGTTTATCACGACTGTGATATTACACAACTTAAGCTTATTGAAACTAGATTGCTAAAATAATTGAGTAGGGAAATATGGAACTTTTAGCAAACTGAGAATAAGAAGATGGTGAATAGCTTTTAGGCGTGTGAATTGATGTAGAGCATTAGCCAATTCAATCTTCATTGTCTTGTTTATATAGCATTGAAAATTGGTGAACGTTGGAGCAATAATCTTGATTCAATGCCAATAACAATCTTTCCTTAATAAGCAGATCTTGTCTGGAATGATGCCGTTGGTAATAACTTGTCTTGAATGCACAGTACCGTTGCTACTTAAAGCGTGTTCTGGCTTGGGCTCATTCTGACTCTGCTTAAGTGCTGATGAACTGTTGTTGTTTTTATCAGAGTGTTGAGCGCAGTTCTGTTCATCAAGCTTCAGCATACGCGTGAGTTGTTCTTCTGATTCTGGTATTCTGATATAGCATCTTCTGATGCTGATATTGATAACCAATCTTCTGATGCTGATTAAGTGTACTCTTGCTGATACCTATCAGAGTTTCTGCAAAACAGAAGGTAATATTTTAGGTAGCAAATAGTTCTTACATGAATCACATAATTGATATATCTTTTCATTTTGTTATCATCAAAACTTAAACTTAGGGTAGTAGATTCAAACTTTGTTCTAACAATCTCCCCCTTTTTGATGATGACAAAAACTAGATATTTTTTAATTGAAAATAGCGTGAAAAGAATCAGAGATAACTACATGATGAGTTGCATCAGAATTAAATAAGGAGTTATCAAAGATAAGGGATAAAGAGATATTAGAGATAGGATCGAAGATACTCCCCCTGAATTTATTACTTCCCTTTTTAATTCCAAGAGTTCTTCAGGATCAGATCTTTATTAAATTCTTTGAACATTAGAGTATCAGAGCTTTGACTATCAGAACTTCAGATCAGAATATCAGAGCTTTATCAGAGCTTTGCTCTTTGGATCAGAGTATCAGGGCTTTTAGTCTTCAGTGAATCAGAGAGCATTCTTGTACCTGTAGACTTAAGCAAAAAACAGAAAACATATTCAAGTATATCAGAGTTAGAATGTTTGATACTTTTTGTCTCAGTAATCCGTTATTTGAAAAATATCATTCTTGTTCTCCCCCTTTTTGTCAGCAATCAAAAAGTGTAAGTGATGTGCTAAAACGATAAGAGCAGAAAAACTTGTTATATTAAAATATTCAGAGCCAAACAAAACAGTACAGAAGATATGCAAAGAAAACATGAAAATAGCATGAATGAAAATCTAAGGTTGGGGAGGAAATCATGTGAATAGAGTCTCCAGGATTGCTTTAATCTGATCAGCATTCTCATTCTGCTTGTGCACCATGCTGACTACTGTATCTATCTTGTTGTCCTGCACATCCATCCTTTCCTTCATCTTCTGATCATTTTCATCCATCCTTTGCTGCAGACGAATATCATTCAGCTTCAGCTCTTTCAGAGTCTGCTTGTCCAAGGCAGCTTGAGAAACATCAGAAGCAGAGAGCTTCTGAGAGCTTTCTGCAACATCTTCAGCTTGACTGGCTTCAGCTTGAATTGTCTGATCTTCTTCTGGCTGCACTTTTGAAGTTGGACACTTCTCAGACCATGGCTCACTATCCAGAAGGAGCACGTCTTCTTTCAGCAGCTGACTTCCAACTTTGTTCAGAAGCTTGCTGAAATTCTGCTGTGCTTGCTCATAATTGATGTCTTGCAATTTTAGAGCTTCAGCATGTACCCAAATTCTGAATCGTGTCCAGAGCTGGTCTGAGGCAGCAGGATCAATCATTCCAGGACAGACTTGCTTCAGAGAAGCAATCCACTGCTGTAAACCTGTTTCAAAATTCACAATGCCAGAGCCAACATCTGGCTGTTTTGGTTTTGGAATGGCTATTTTATTTTTGAGATCAGCAAGACGGTCAAGGATTGTTAAATCTATGAAGGTCCTGCTGGGGTCTTCTGTGGTTTGTTTGGGAGATGTTTGTTTGGGAGATGGAGTGGGAGAGTCAGAAATAATAATTGGACTGTGTGGGGTTTAGGGAGTGTTTGGAGGAGTGGTTTCTGGCGAGGATGGCAGCTGGGCCATGGTTACAGTTGTTCCACATGGAAGCTGTATTGCCAGAGGTTGTGGCTCAGAGGATTGAGGAGAATGAGGTTCAGGAGATGGAGGAGATGGAGTTTCAGAATGATGAAACTCAGGTTGAGGTGATGGTTGAGGTGATGGTGGATGAATTTCTGGTTTAGGAGAGGGAGAGGGAATTGCTGGTTGTGGAGAAGGAGGAGGAATTTCTGATTGTTCAGGAATATGTGGTTCTTCTGGGATGGGTGAGAGAGGTTGTTTTGGTTGAGGAGATTGGGCAATATCTGGTTCGGTGTTTGGATTATTGGAGAGGTGATCAGAAACACGTTGATCAATGTCAGACAGAACTTTGTCAAGTTCTGATGTTGTTGAAGTTGTTGGTTTGAGATGTTTGGTGCAGGGTCTTCTGAGTGTTAGTGCCTCAGAAGGGTCATCTTCTGGTTCGGTTTCATCTATAGTTGGGATGGGGATTGGGATTTCATGAGAAGCTGGAGTTGGGATAGATGTTGGAATAGCAGAAGAATTTAAAATAGAAGCAGCAGATAAATTACCTCTTTTCTTGGGAGTCTGCTGGGATGTTCCTTCTGAAGGGGCCTTCCTTTTCTTCGTCTTCTTCAGAGAGACTTCTGGTTGAGCTTGGTGCAGATCTTTGATATTCAGATTGGAATCTGTACCATCAGCCTTGCATGCGTCCAAGTATCTGAGAACCACCACTGGTTTAGATTCCATCTCAGAAAATAATGGAAAGTCACTCAGTGGGACTCTTCTGCTGGTGATGTCAGCAATAGGAGTAACGCTGGGTTCCTTTATGATATTCTCTATTAATTTCATTTTCTTCAGATTCTTCGCGTTCAGAGGCTTGCCAACAGTTGGTTCAATGGTGCTTAACTCTTGAGCTTCTATCAGGTGCTCTATCAGCCTATTCTCAGTCAGAATATCTGATATTAACCTTCCAAAGGGTATCCAATCCCTCTTTGTTCTTTCTTCTTCCCTGGTTTCCTTGACGCTAGTTCTGAGGTGATTAAACAGAAGATGAGCCAAGTTGATTTTTACTTTCTGATTGATAAAATAGATCAGAAACTGCTGATCTATATTTATGTAATCAGGGGAACTTGTTGGCTTCCTATGATTAAAGCACCCCAGAATGATCTACGCCCAAACTCTGTGGTGATCCTTTAGGTCTCTGATTTTGCTGCTGGGCACCCCAAGGGTGAAAATCTGTTCTGCTATGACACCAACGTCAGAGCATCTTTCAGCCATATCAATACAGCGGACGCCACCTCCACTGTAACCAATCAGTTTTGCTATGTGATCCTCAGTGATCACAATCTTCTTTCCCATTATATAGGAGGTGACTTGATGCGTTGAAGCGGACGCATGAATCTAGAACTCCTTGACCAAAACTGGGAATGTTGGTCCAACCAACCTGTCAAAATATCTCTCCTATTTATGTGCCCTAACTTCTTCTGTCAGGTCAAAACCATTCTCTTTCAGACTGCCAAAGTCAATAATCAGTTCAGACAACACTTCTAGATTCTTCACTGGTGTAAGGAGTGTTCTGAAAGGAACTTGGTACTGTTCAGAGGAAGCTTTCTTCTGAGAACCTGCAGAAGCACTGCTGGAGGTTGCCATGTTCACACTTAGGGTTTTTCTGAGAAAACTGAGAAAATGGGTTTAAGTTTGAAAGAGATGAACACAGAGAAAATGCAGAAAATATTTGAGAGATTATGAGAAACGGTAAAAGATTAATGTGAGAAGTTAAAGTGCTTAAATAGATTTAAGAAAATTTTTGAAAGTGTAAACGGTTTCAAGAAAGAGAAAATAAAATCATGATTACGTTTTTAAAACATGATTACTTTCATTTAATGCTTGCTGATTTTGGGGGATTTGAGAAAGATACTTGAAACGGTTACCAGACATGTGTCTCAATGCACCCAATCAGCGTTTTGCCTTCTCAGAAGCATGCACGCGTGTTCTGCTTCAGAGATTTGCTGATGATTGGATGACACTTGTTTGATTTAGTGATCAGCACGTCTATCCTTGAGCTGAAACGCTCAGATCTTTAAGACTAGCATCTGATACAATCTGCATGTTCTATCTTTCTGAAAAGAGATTGATCAGAAGTTCACAGTAAAACAAATACATTCTGAAAGATAATATATGGAATTAAAGCATTTTCACTCTGGGCAGATTTTCATGCTGAGATGTTTCAGAATGAAATTGAACCTATCTTCAGAAAGGGGTTTAGTGAAGATATCAGCCCATTGATGGTCTGTATCTATAAATTTTAAGTTCAAAATTCCCTTCTGAATGTAGTCCCTAATGAAATGATGTTTTATTTCTATATGCTTAGCTCTAGAATGTAAAATGGGATTCTTACTTAAGCAAATAGCAGAAGTATTGTCACGGAGTATAAGGATATTACTCTCAAAAATCTGGAAGTCTTCAAGCTGACTTTTCATCCAGAGCATTTGTGTGCTACATCCTGCTGCTGTTATGTACTCAGCTTCTGCTGTAGATAGCGCAATTGTGGATTGCCTTTTGCTGGACCAAGAGATCAAATTTTCTCCCAGAAACTGGCAGCTTCCAGAAGTACTTTTACGCTCTACTCTGTCTCCAGCAAAGTCAGCATCGCAGTAGCCTACTAAGTTATAATCACTAGATTTTCTATAAAATAAACCCAGATTAGTAGTACCTTTCAGATACTTGAAAATTCGCTTAACAGCTGTTAAGTGAGATTCTCTAGGATCTGATTGGAATCTAGCACAAATACATACGCTGAATAATATATCAGGTCTTGAAGCTGTCAGATAAAGGAGAGAACCAATCATACCTCTGTAGACCTTCTGTTCTACCTTTTTGCTTACCTCTTCTCTTTCCAGAATGCACGTGGGATGCATTGGAATCTTTGATGGCTTACATTCTGAGAGGTCAAATTTCTTCAGAAGATCTCTGATATATTTGCTCTGATGAATGTAAGTGCCCTCTGGAGTTTGATTGATCTGAATTCCTAGAAAGAATTTTAGTTCCCCCATGAGGCTCATCTCAAATTCTGCCTGCATACACTTAGCAAATTTTCTTCCAAGAGAAGGATTAGTAGATCCAAAAATAATATCATCAACATAAATTTGACAGACTAAGATGTCATTCTTAACTGACTTACAGAATAAGGTAGTGTCCACCTTCCCTCTGGTGAACTCATTTTCTAACAGAAAGTTACTTAGTCTTTCATACCAAGCTCTGGGAACTTGTTTCAGACCATATAGTGACTTCTTTAGTTTGAAAACATGTTCTGGATGTTTTGTATTTTCAAAACCAGGGGGTTGGTGCACATAAACCTCTTCTTCTATATAACCATTTAAGAATGCACTCTTGACATCCATCTGATACAGAGTGATGCCTCTATTAACAGCAAATGAAATTAAAAGTCTGATAGATTCTAACCTGGCGACTGGAGCAAAGGTTTCTGTATAGTCTATCCCCTCTTGTTGACTATAACCTTGTGCTACCAGTCGTGCCTTGTTTCTGATGACTTGTCTTCAGAACCTGTAAATTCAATTTCCATACCTGCAAAAACTTCATTCTGCTTTGACTTTTCAGAGTCAAGCTTATCATCAAAACGAACACTGATTGATTCTTCCACAATCTGTGTTTCTGTATTGTATACTCTGTACCCTCTTGAGCATTCAGAGTATCCTAACATAATACACTTTTGTGCTTTAGAGTCAAACTTGTTCAAATAATTCTTTGTATTTAACATAAAACAGGTACATCCAAATGGATGAAAATATGAAATGTTGGGCTTTCTGTTCTTCCATAATTCATATGGAGTCTTTTCCAGAATAGGTCTTATTGAGATTCTATTCTGAATGTAGTACGCTGTGTTTATTGCCTCTGCCCAGAAGATCTTAGCAACATTTGTCTCATTGATCATGGTTCTGGCTATTTCTTGCAATGTTCTGTTCTTTCGTTCTACAACTCCATTTTGTTGGGGAGTTCTAGGACAAGAGAAATCATGCAGAATGCCTCTGTCATTAAAGAATGACTCAAAATCTTTGTTTTCAAACTCTCCACCATGATCACTTCTGACTTTAACGATTCTAAGATCCTTTTCATTCTGAACTTGGTTACAGAAGGTAACAAACACAGAGTGTGACTCGTCCTTGTGTCTTAAGAACTTTACCCATGTCCATCTGCTATAGTCATCTACGATTACTAACCCATACTTCTTGCCACTGACTGAAGCAGTTTTAACTGGTCCAAATAAGTCAATGTGCAGAAGTTCTAATGGCTTAGAGGTAGAAACAACATTTTTAGATTTAAAAGAGGGTTTTGCAAACTTGCCTTTCTGACATGCTTCACACAGAGCATCTGAGTTGAACTTCAAATTAGGAAGTCCTCTGACCAGATTGAGTTTGTTAATCTGAGATATTCTTCTCATACTAACATGCCCCAATCTTCTGTGCCAAATCCACTGCTCATTGTTAACAGACAGAAGGCACTTTACATTCTGACTTTTCAGTTCAGAAAGTTTGATTTTGTAAATGTTGTTTTTCCTCTTTCCATTAAACAGGATAGTCCCATCTTTCTGACTAACAGCTTTACATGATTTTTGATTAAAGATTATATCATAACCGTTATCACTTAATTGACTTATGGATAACAGATTATGCATTAATCCATCTACTAGCAGAACATTATTAATAGAGGGAAGATCTCCATTACCTACAGTTCCAGAGCCAATTATCTTTCCCCTCTGATTGCCTCCAAAGCCAACGTGGCCTCCAGGCTTAAGTTCCAGGCTTTGGAACATATGCCTTCTTCCCGTCATGTGTCGCGAGCAGCCAGAGTCCAGGTACCATGACTGGTGTTTCTGATTTGCTGCTAAAGATATCTGCAACATGTATTATTTTATCCTTAGGTACCCAGATTTTCTTGGGTCCTGATTTGATAGATTTACCAAAACTCTGGTTGAATTTTGGTTTCACAGAGTACTTACTGCTAGTGTATTTAATATCATGTGTGTGACCATACACAAAATGTGAAATCAGAGGAGTGTGTTTAATGGTTAAATCCATGACATTATTTGGTGTAGGGACCTTACCTTGGTATCCTATTCCCTTCCTGCCGTTTCTGCTAACTCCATAGATCATTGAAGCCATTTTGCTTCTATCTATGCTTTTAGCAAGGAACTTCTGGAAACTGTGATCATACTCCTTGATGATCTCATCAGCGTTGCTGGGAGTTTCAGAAATTGGTTCCTTCTGAGAGTTTTGTAAAGTATTTTCTAATTTTGAAATTTTATTTCTCAGCTCAGAATTCTCCAATTTAAGACTCTCAGTCTTATTAGAGTCAGATTCAAGATTCCTTTTCAGGTTTCTGAATTTAACTCTAACCTGCTGATACCTTTCCAGAATTTCATTAAGGCTTTCAGCAAGTTCAGCCTTTGTAAAATTAACTGCAAAGTCAGGAAATACCTCTTCAGTATCTGATTCTGAGTCTGATTCAGAAGCTTCACTATCTTCTGAAATGTTGGCCATGAGAGCTATGTTTGCTCTCTCATCATCTGATTCTGAGTCAGCTTCAGACGAGTCAGAGTCATCCCATGTAGCCATGAGACTTTTCTTCTTTTCTCTTCCAAACTTCTTTTTGGGCTTTTCCCTCTGAAGCTTTGGGCAGTCACTCTTGTAGTGTCCTTGCTCATTGCACTCATAGCAGATGATGTCCTTGGTGTTTGGATTTCTGCTTCCTGAGGAGCCTTCAGATCTTCTGTATCCAGAGGAAGAATTTGTCCTTCTGTATATGGAAGAAGACTCGTTCTGATCAGATCTTCTGGGATTCCTGAACTTCCATTGCCTCTGCTTCCACAGTTGATTCACTCTTCTGGAGAGGAGGGAGAGTTCGTCTTCTTCTGATGAGGATCCATCAGATGTTTCTTCAACTGCCTGCAAAACTTTAGACTCAGATTTTTTGTTAGATTTTAATGCTAAAGGCTTACCTTGCTTCTGGGGTTCATCAGCTTCTAGCTCTATCTCATGACTTCTGAGGGAGCTAATAAGTTCCTCCAGAGAAATTTTATTGAGATCTTTTGCTAGCTTCAGAGCTGTAACCATTGGCCTCCACTGCTTTGGTAAGCTTCTGATGATTTTCTTGACGTGATCAGCAGTAGAGTAACCTTTGTCCAGAACCTTGAGACTAGCTACCAGAATCTGGAATCTTGAGAACATTGTTTCAATGGATTCACTTTCTTCCATTTTGAATGCCTCGTACTTCTGAATGAGCGCCAGAGCTTTAGTTTCTTTGACCTTAACGTTGCCCTCATGCGTCATTCTGAGTGAGTCAAACATGTTCTTTGTTGTGTCTCTGTTGGAGATCTTTTCATATTCAGCATACGAGATGGCGCTGAGAAGGATGGTTCTGGCCTTGTGGTGATTCTTGAAGTCACGCTTTTGTTGGTCAGACATTGTTTTCCTATCAATCTTCTGACCGCTTACATTCACAGGGTGCGTGTATCCATCTGTCACCATGTCCCACAGATCAGCATCATGTGCCAGAAATAAGCTTTCAATTCTGTCTTTCCAGTAATCAAAATTTTCTCCATCAAAGACTGGAGGTTTGCCGCTGAATCTGTCTATGTCCTCATGGTTGTCATTGCTGGTGTGAGAATAAGTTCCTGCCATTGTGTTTTTCTGACGCTGGATCTTGTACTGACACGGTTAAGTGTTTTAGCTCAGAACCAGGCGCTCTGATGCCAATTGAAGAAGTGAAAAACACAAGAAGGGGGGTTGAATTGTAAAACTGAAAATCAATGCAATGAACACGATATTTTTATCCTGGTTCATTTGATCTCAAACTACTCCAGTCCACCCGTCAAGGTGATTTCGCATCTCTCCAACGAGGTCTTAATCCACTATATTCAACTGAATATTACAATCTGCTTTAACAACTGCTAAAGCCTTCTTGATGCAAACCACAAACCGGTTTGTCAAGGAATCACTTTCTTACAAAGAATTGAAATCTAGGTGTGTGAATGTTTTCTACAAAACAGTTTATCACGATTGTGATATTACACAACTTAAGCTTATTGAAACTAGATTGCTAAAATAATTGAGTAGGGAAATATGGAACTTTTAGCAAACTGAGATTAAGAAGATGATGAATAGCTTTTAGGCGTGTGAATTGATGTAGAGCATTAGCCAATTCAATCTTCATTGTCTTGTTTATATAGCATTGAAAATTGGTGAACGTTGGAGAAATAGTCTTGATTCAATGCCAATAACAATCTTTCCTTATTAAGCAGATCTTGTCTGGAATGATTTCGTTGGTAATAACTCGTCTTGAATGCACAGTACTGTTGCTACTTAAAGCGTGTCCTGGCTTGGGCTCATTCTGACTCTGCTTAAGTGCTGATGAACTGTTGTTGTCTTTATCAGAGTGTTGAGCGCAGTTCTGTTCATCAAGCTTCAGCATACGCGTGAGTTGTTCTTCTGATTCTGGTATTCTGATATAGCATCTTCTGATGCTGATATTGATAACTAATCTTCTGATGCTGATTAAGTGTACTCTTGCTGATACCTATCAGAGTTTCTGCAAAACAGAAGGTAATATTTTAGGTAGCAAATAGTTCTTACATGAATCACATAATTGATATATCTTTTAATTTTGTTATCATCAAAACTTAAACTTAGGGTAGTAGATTCAAACTTTGTTCTAACAGTTCCAAGTATTAATCGCTGACCTGAGAAAGAAAAATAGTTTTCCTGGCTTGTTACAAGTATTAATCTTCAATATCTTCATGTAGATAATTTTCCTGGCTTGTTACAGGTATTAATCTACAATCAGTCGTCCACAGATAGTTTTCCTGGCTTGCTACAGGTATTAAACTGGTACTTGAAAAGGTTGGTCGAGGAGATAGCTGTCCTGGCTGGTTTCAGGTATTAATCTCTGACCTGAGAAAGAAAGATAGTTTTCCTGGCTTGTTACAGGTATTAATCTTCAATATCTTCATGTAGATAATTTTCCTGGCTTGTTACAGGTATTAATCTACAATCAGTCGTCCACAGATAGTTTTCCTAGCTTGCTACAGGTATTAAACTGGGACTTGAAAAGGTTGGTCGAGGAGATAGTTGTCCTGGCTGGTTTCAGATATTAATCTCTGACCTGAGAAAGAAAGATAGTTTTCCTGGCTTGTTACATGTATTAATCTTCAATATCTTCATGTAGATAATTTTCCTGGCTTGTTACGGGTATTAATCTACAATCAGTCGTCCACAGATAGTTTTCCTGGCTTGCTACAGGTATTAAACTGGGACTTGAAAAGGTTGGTCGAGGAGATAGCTGTCCTGGCTGGTTTCAGGTATTAATCTCTGACCTGAGAAAGAAAGATAGTTTTCCTGGCTTGTTACAGGTATTAATCTTCAATATATTCATGTAGATAATTTTCCTGGCTTGTTACAGGTTTTAATCTACAATCAGTCATCCACAGATAGTTTTCCTGGCTTTCTACATGTATTAAACTGGGACTTGAAAAGGTTGGTCGAGGAGATAGCTGTCCTGGCTGGTTTTAGGTATTAATCTCTGACCTGAGAAAGAAAGATAGTTTTCCTGGCTTGTTACAGGTATTAATCTTCAATATCTTCATGTAGATAATTTTCCTGGCTTGTTACAGGTATTAATCTACAATCAGTCGTCCACAGATAGTTTTCCTGGCTTGCTACAGGTATTAAACTGGGACTTGAAAAGGTTGGTCGAGGAGATAAATGTCTTGGCTGGTTTCAGGTATTAATCTCTGACCTGAAAAAGAAAGATAGTTTTCCTGGCTTGTTACAGGTATTAATCTTCAATATCTTCATGTAGATAATTTTCCTGGCTTGTTACAGGTATTAATCTACAATCAGTCGTCCACAGATAGTTTTCCTGGCTTGCTACAGGTATTAAACTGGGACTTGAAAAGGTTGGTCGAGGAGATAGTTGTCCTGGATGGTTTCAGGTATTAATCTCTGACCTGAGAAATAAAGATAGTTTTCCTGGCTTGTTACAGGTATTAATCTTCAATATCTTCATGTAGATAATTTTCCTGGCTTGTTACAGGTATTAATCTACAATCAGTCATCCACAGATAGTTTTCCTGGCTTGCTACAGGTATTAAACTGGGACTTGAAAAGGTTGATGGTAGCCATCTTTTGATTGACCTTTTCCTGAAAAAGGTAAAACGTTAGTTGTATGCAATGTCATGATGTATGAAATGCATGATGTCATGATGTTCTCAAAAATAAATGAGATCGTGTCGTATGCACTTTATCATGTATGTAAATAGGAGGTACGAAATGTGAAATGTTTATGAATGTATTTTCGTCTGGGAAAATAAATCCTTGACAAATGTCGGGGAGTTTGTTAAATCCTGGACTGCTGTTGAAGAGTATGTGTGTCTTCAAACTTTGTTTAGAATGTTTCTGATGAGGATGACGAACGAAGATGGTTGTGAGAATAAACCTGTAGGAGAAAATAACTCCGTTGGGGAATAAACATGGTGAAGAGATTACTCTGCGGGGAATTACTCTGGGGAAGAGATACTTTGCTGAGATTTTAATGATAAACTCCGCTGGGGATTCTGTTGATAAGCTCTGTTGGGGATTTTGATGATGAACTCCGTTGGGGATAGAAAGTACTTCGTTGGGGATGATCTTTCAGTTGCAACTTGCTGAGGATAACCCAGTTAGACTCTTGTGAGGATAACCTCTAAATTTGGCTGGGGAGACTTATTTGTGCTTCGCAGGGGATAAGCTTCCAGAATCTACTGGGGAAGATGATTCAACTCCATTGGGAAAACTTTTTTAGACTGTGCTGGGGAAATGGCTCCACTGGGGGTATCTTGCATTCTGCCGGGGAACATTCTTATATTCCATTGAGGAATATTAAGACTGCCAGGGATACTCTTATGCTTGATGGGGAATATCCTTATACTCCACTGGGGAATATTAAGACCTTCTGGGGATACCCAACCTTTTTAGGGCTGATGGTAGACCAACTCTGCTTGGGGAGAGTATTGCTGATTCGTTCATAGTTGTAAGTCTCAGCTGAGAGAGCTATCATTACTGTCTTACTCTGCGGGGAGTGAAAGTATCTTAGCCATATTCTTCAGCTGAATATATACCTTGGTACCTGGTGGACAGAGCAACTTGTACAGTTCGGACAATTCTTATTTGCCCCTATTTTTTGCGGGAGAAGGTGCCTGCGGAGGCCCTGTGGATCGAGTATTATCCCCACCTATGAGGTGCTTGGTATCTTTCGGTCAAAATGACAAGTCTTCTTCTGGTAGGCCAGTGACGAGATGATGAGACATAGTCGTACACTTTGATCCCTAATTTTTGCCTGGACCGCCCTTTTGGGTTTTCAGTTCACCGGGATAGCCTTTTTTGCCCAAGCCGCCTTTTCAGGTTTTCGACTTGCCGGGTGTACAGACTTTTTCATTTTCATCCCTTATTTTTGCCCGAACCCTTTTGGTTCGCCGGGAAGCCCTTATTTTTGCCTAGGCCAATCAACCTAGCGGGTCTTTGATTCACGCGCGGTATTTTTTGACTATGTCCATTCCCTCAGGATGTAGAGAGGTGTCACTGTCGGTAGTGTTGTGTTGCCATACTACCAGAAGATCTTCATTTGATCATGCAAGATTCGTTGCTGGAATTCATGTCCAATGCCCCAATTGATTCTGATGGAGATTTGCCCCTGGCTATTTGGCATTTTGAGAGATTCCTTGAATCTTGACTTGACTGCCCCAGATGATGGACAATAATCATGCCGTGCCCCTTGATTGGAAGTGTTTTTCCACTTGAGGTGATCCTTTTTTATTGAAAAGGTTTTTGTTCACTAGATATTCGTCGTGCGAATTTCTCTGCTATTTGAACAAATAGTCATATGCAAACAATGTTATTTTAAGAATGCAAAGTTTATGTCTGTCTTGAAGTTTTTGAAAATGCATTTTTTCAGTAAGATAGGAAAATTTTGTAAAATGTGACGTCAACTCAGGATTTACAGCAAGCCCTACAGGAGTCAGGATACCTTTTGTAACAGTATGCTTTCGGACTAACCCATGCTTCAGCTAGGACTTTTTAAGGGTTATAACGTGGCCTGGTTCACGGTTTAAGAAACAAAGGATAAAGGCTCAAATTTTATTTGTACCCACCCGTTCTTCGTGATGTTCTTCGATCCTAAACTCAACTAATCGTGCATTAGATCTTGTTTGAGTCTTTGCTCTGATATTCCGGTGATGGTTCGGATATTGATAGATTATTTTGAACAGGAAGTCATTTTGTTGAGAGTTTGTAGGACCTCTTTCTTTTTTTTTATTTCGTTATCCATGTATTTTTGCCTAAATTGTTTCTTTCTTGTGATTACAGTCAGCGGGATGTCCCAGTTTTTGTGTAAGTCTCTTTCATAGGTTTTGACTTAGTGGGCTTTTATTTCGAAAGGTAATGACTGTCTGTCCTTACGATTATACGGAACCATCACCGTATTTTGTTTCAGAAGGACTTCTTTGATGCCATTCATTGTGCACCTGGATCAACTGAGAGAACTACCCTGCCCCAGGTTATAATTAAGGGTTTTAATTCATGAAAAGAAAAACTCCAACTTCTTTGGCTCAAAGGGGTTGACTAGGGATTATCTTCCTTATAACTCCACTGTTTAGGATTTGAAACAATGCATGTACCTCATCAGCGGGGTCTATTCAAAAGCATATTGTAAAGATCGTGGTATCGTTTTCGTCATCCTCCCTCTAAAGTCTTAGAATTTTTTAATCGAGAGTTGATCATCACAAAAAATAAAAGCAATTTGAATATAGTGAAATACTAATGGGTTAATTCAAAACAAACATATGCAATGCATTAATGAAATAAAAGAGTTCGACATGATAATAATTGTTTGAATAAGCAAAGAAAAATACAACTTCAGAATTCAAATGAACAAAAGTCTCTTAGTTAGAACTAGTCATCTCAGATGGAGAATTCTCAGCGGAATATTTTCATCTCGCCATCCGGCATGAACTCCAGCACCCTTCCGTCAATCAAGTCTTGGATCTTGTTCTTCAGAGTCCAACAGTCGTCGGTGTCATGTCCAGGACTATGGGAGTGGTATACACAAAATGCATCGGGATGATAGCCAGGAGCATAGGTGTTGGGATTCTAGGGAGGATCCTTTAAAGTAATCAGATTGACCTCCAACAAGCATTTCAGTATTAGAGATGATGGTATACCAGTCTCAGAGAAATGTCTTCCAGATGCATTTTGCTTGCGTCGATTACCTCGTTGATGCTGGCGAGGTTGATGTTGGGCTTGTGACCTTGAAGCAAGTTGAGGAGCTTTTCCTTTGTCTTCTTGTCTCAAAGGAGGTTGAACGATGATTTGATCTTCAACCCTAGTTGTTTGCCCCACTTGGTTATTTTGAAGCAGCTTGTTGATGAGGACCCTGAGCTCTTCTTGTCTTTGAGTTAAGTCTTGAATGAGAGCCATCTGGCCCACCATTTGTCCCATCATATGGATCTTCATTGTTGCCAACTCAATCTGTAGCCCTTCCAATTAATCATTCCTGACGCCGTCTGGATTCCCTAGGACTAAGCCCCTTGTGAGGAGAGCTATTATCTCTTCTTGCCCCTGGGATAGGTTCAAGAACATTTCTTGAAGTTGGGCGTTTTGAGCCCGGAGATCTTGGTTGTCTGGTTGGAAAGCCATTGCTGAAATAAACAGCGAGAACATGAGAGACCTGTATCGGATGACCTGTTATGCAATGATATGTATGATATATGTATGCAATGTTTTCAAGGATCTCGCGGGGTAAACAAGAAACTTGTTAGAATTTGATAGAAGAAACTTCGTGTCGTTAAGAGTCCTTCTTCAAGAGTCAAGCTCACCATATCGAGTGGGTCATAGCCCCTGACTCAAGTTATCATGTTTTGATCTCTAGACGGCATTGGCTAGAGGAAAATAAATCCCCTTGCCCCTTGCTAGACATTTGATTTACCATAACCTACTTCACAAACCTTTGAGATCCTTGAAATGGTTAAGGAAATGTTAAGGCATGATGTTATGATGTGTATGCTATGCGTTTAAGCAAAAGTGTGAAGTGATGTGAGTAAACCCTGCAATAAATCCAAATTATCAGATAAGGACTGTAAACAAAACCTGTAAGGAACTCATGTTGTCAGATAACAAGAATGTGCAAGTAGTTCAAGTTTGAAGGCACAAAAGTCACACAAACAGCCTTAAGTTTAGGCTGGCATGGAGTTTAGGTATTACCCTCTTTCAGTTTCAGTTGGTTAAGACCTGTCCTAAAAAATAGTAACCGGGTTCTAGAGGATCTCAATATCACTGACTACCCTCAATCGGTCATAATTCCAGTTTAGCAACCTTTTCTTGCGGCCGGAATCATCGTGAGAGTTTAGTCTCAATGAGTGTAGCATACTGCTACTGTTCTATGGCCAAGTTGGTCAATTTAAGGTTCTAAGGTCAGTTGGTGCTTAATGACTCCTTAGAAGACCCATATTCTCCTCGTTCCAACACAAGGGATATCGGTACAGACTAAGGTGCCACACCAACGTAGCTACTGCTTCATCCGTGTCGGTCTACGCCGGACAGATCCCTCGTAGTTTATTGCTACTTACCTAAAGGGTATCCCCAGATCCGAGTTAGGATCTATAGAACTCTGATACAAGCCCACAAAATTTAAAGCATACAAAGCATACAATTGAAAACACAAGTGATATAATCCTAAGGTACACCTCACTTATACCGTCCCCAGCAGAGTCGCCAGTTCTGTGATCGGTGGGAATAGAACTGACTGTTTTGGAATGCTGGTTCGCGTTTGCGTTTGTTTTCGCAAAATTTCACGGTAAGCAAGAGTCGCCACCGTCTTTTATTTTATCCAACAAGGAAAGGACAAAAGCACAGAAAAATTCCTTTTTGAGATGTTTCTCGGGTTCGGGAGGTAGATTATAGAAAGGGAAGGTGTTAGCACCCTTTCTATCCGTGGTTATCCACGGGCTCTTAGGTACTTGCTCACTATGTTTTCAAAAGTTTGCTTTTCTTTGTGTTTGTGGGTTTGAAAAGAGTTTTTGTTTCGAAGAGAGTGTAAGTGCGAAAAGTTTTGTTTTGTTTTAAAAGGAGCAAGTACTTAAGAACCTCTACCTACTCAAAAAGGAATTAAACTGTGCAAATGTCCTTTAGACAATGCTATCCCACTATTGAGGAGTAGGTAGCACCGTCGTTGGAGTTTTCAGGTCAATTCGATTTAAGGGACGTGTGGCTACTAAAGCAATGTTAGGACGGCTTAGCGGTAACCCTAATGTCTTAGATCATTTTTCCGAGGCAACCGTTTTGAGGCAACTTATGATCTTTAGACAAAAGGACGACCTCTAAAACTTCCTATACTCAATGGCCATGTTCGAGGCAACCAAGTGAGGCGTACCCTAAGAGTGGCATGTGCGAGTGTATGGTTTTTCAGTTTATATTATCTTTGTACATGTTATGGTGAGCTACGGTTGATTTTAAATTAAAGGTTAATCTTATCATGCATAGCCTATTATTCAAACATCTAGCAGTTAATGGTTGTGGAAATAAATTGCAGAAAATAAAACTAGGCTATTACAAGGCGTCGGGTATTTACATCGCCAAAAACAAACCCTTAAAATTAAATGCGAAAAAGTAAATAAAAGCGGTAAATAAAATCCTAAGTTAAAGCTATTACATCTTCGGAGCAATTACAATTATATGGATCAAAAATAATATGCGCGCGAGAAAATTGAATCGGAACTTCCTAGGGTTTTGACCTTTTTTTCAAATAAAACATATTTTTTTGTTATTTTTTGAATTAGAAATTAAGTCTAAATTAGTAATGGAATTAATTAATAAAAAAAAGAAAATATTTTTGAGTTTTATTTTAATTAAGGAAATAAAATAAGAATGGCAAAAACATTAAAAAAAACCTAATTCTAAATCAATTTTAATTTATTGCAAAATATATTATCATTAAACCTATTTAAACTAAATAAATTAATTAATGGTTTATTTACAAAAATAAAATAGTGAAATTAATAAATATTATTTTTTGTGTTTTCTGATTTTTTATGAGAAAAAAAAATTATTGGTTGGTTAATTAACAAAAATAATAAAACAAACTAAATAAAAGGAAAATGGAAAAGAATAAACCAAAGGGGGGGGGGGGGGCTTAAACTTGGTGTTTGAATGGTAATTCCCCGGCTCAAACGTACTCCAGCATGTGTTGACTTTCAGATTGCCTAGGCGTTTGTTGACCAAGGTTCATGGTGAACCTCATCCTGGACCACTGGATCTGGATCTGGAACCACCTGGCGCATGGGTACCTGAGGCATATGGTGGACCACGTTCTTGCACGCTGCGTGGGATTACCTGAAAACAAAATATATTAAAGTTTTGGGGGAGCTGGGATTCGAACCCAGGTCCCAATGGACGATTCAACCAACTGAACCAAGATGTTAACCTGTTAGTGGATTATTAATCAAATATTATAAAACAAACCAACAATTATTCCCTGAAAAATGCGCTAATATTTAAACGAGCCAACCACGCTATGCCACATCTTCGTCTTCTTCAAATAAATCCCTGGTTATTTACCTGCGGATTTTTATCCGCAGGAAGTTTCGTGGGATGGTTCTAAAATACTTCCTGGGCCGTATAAATGCAAACTAAGAGTGCCAATGCACTCGTCTCCTTCCCCTGAACTCATCCATGGACATTATTGGCCTTAATTTAACCTGTACACAAAACGCCTAAAAAACATACACAAGAACCCTAGGTTCTGGATAGGGGGTTAGAGGCCATAAAAATCAAATCAAATAATGCAGAATCAATTTAAATTGCATGGTGAGTATGAATGCGCAAACCATTTGGCAAAAAGACGCAAGGAAAGTGGTTCACGATTTCATGTACAGAGGCGATTTCAAGAGCACTTACAGTGAGTTTTAGGCTTCCTTAGGGCTTGGTTTTAATTGGTGTAGCTCCACTGGGTGTCAAGGAAGAGAATAGCGTTGTGCTTTTGGTCTGAAAGTGCTTCTAATGTGGTTTTTGATCTCACACTTTTCAAGCTTTTGTCAAGTTGCTCTGGCCGTTTCTGCAAGGTTTTGTGCTTTTTTTTTCGTCCTTCCAGAGTTTTGTGTGTATGAGGTTTATATAAACAAAGGAATTTAGGTCAATGTTTGTGTATCAAATCTTGGCCCATTATGATGAAGAGATTTGATTTGATTTCTTCATAAAGACTTGCTATATTTGATTCAATCACGTGCCAATCTGCTTTCATGCGTTACTGCCAGCCTGTTATGAGCTGTTTAGGCCTCCAACATGATAAAAATCGAAAGCTGACCTACCCCTGCAGGTCCACTTCCCTTAGAATTTGCTTTCTTCGATAGCTCTAAGCTCCACTTCGAATTAATCCAGCTTCGATGTCACAGCCCCTTCGATTGAGACTCCTTCTGCTTCGACTGCATGTTTGCAAGGACAACATGCCATTTTGAACTTGGGGTGGACCTGGAAAGGTTAGGATATGTTTTTTTTGCTTAGTCCTGCCAGCCTACTTCATTTCTTCGAATCTACATTGCTTTGCTAGCTTCAAAGTCCCATTTGAGCCAATCAAGACTTTCCTTAGTAGAACCTTATTCTACTTAATGGTTCTGAGTCGAATTGTGCCAGCTTCAATACTAGGGCTCCTTCGATTGAACCACCCTTTGCTTCGATCTCCTGTCCTTTTGAAGAAAATTCCCTATTAGGCAACTTCGACCAGCTCTTGGCCTTGTGATGAGCCTAAGTTATGATTCGAAGTATTCAGAACTTCCTTCATCAGAGCATCTCAGATTAAGGCAAACTTTATACTGAAATGCCATTCGAAGGTCATTTCATTCTAATGTTCTGATTGAGGGAAACTCTGAAGTTACAGTCGAAGGACCTTTTGGAATGCTAATCAAAGGGCCTTTGTCCATACCAATCGAAGGACCTTTATCAAAATGCCAATCGAAGGCCACTACTATAATACCAATCGAAAGATACCTGTTAAACTACCAATCGAATGCCACTGCTACAATGTCAATCGAAAGATACTTGTTAAATTGCCAATCGAAGGACACTATTACACTGCCAATCAAAGGACACTGTTATAATGCCAATCGAAAGGTGCTTGTTAAAATGCCAATCGAAGATGCCTTTGTTTGGGTGCCAATCGAAAGACATTGTTAAAATGACAATTGAAAGGCCTTGTTAACAGGCCAATTGAAGGAAACTTAGAAACATCACTCATGAATTTTTATTTTCGTTAGGCAAGTGTTTGTGACCAACCATGTAAGGGAAGACCTTTGAAAACATGAGAGGGCAAATTTTGGGGTACAACAGGCGCTAACCTGGAAAGCAGTGTCAAGAGCAGGTTGGTTTAAATGTTGCATGACTATATGGAAGTGTTTTCTTGGTCGTATGAAGATATGCCAGGATTGGATACCGACATCGTAGTTCATCCTATGCCGACAAAAGAAGATTGTCCTCCTGTCAAACAAAAAGTTTGTCGCATGAGGCATGGCATGTCTGAAAAGATAAAATCTGAAGTGATGAAACAATTTGATGCAGGGTTCCTAGCTGTGACATCTTACCCCCAATGGGTTGTAAATGTGGTTCCAGTACCGAAGAAATACAGAAAAGTTCGTATGTGCGTAGATTATAGGGATCTGAATAGGGAAAGCCCCAAGGATGACTTCCCTCTACCTCATATTGATGTCTTGGTCGATAATACTGCTCAGCATAAAGTCTTCTCTTTCATGGATGGCTTCTCTGGCTATAATCAAATTAGTATGGCTTCCGAAGACATGGAGAAAACCACTTTCGTTACGCAATGGGGCACCTTTTGCTATAAGGTCATGTCATTCGGATTGAAGAATGTAGGGGAGACATATCAAAGGGCTATGGTAGCTTTATTTCATGATATGATCCATCATGAAATAGAGGTATATGTGGATGATATGATTTCCAGATCACAAACTGAAGAGGAACATGTACAAGCTATTCGAAAGGCTGAAAAAGTACAAGTTGAGGTTGAACCCTAACAAGTGCACATTTGGAGTACGATCTGGAAAGCTTCTAGGTTTTGGTGTCAATGGTAAAGGCATTAAAGTCTATCTTGCCAAGGTAAAGGCCATTCAAGAAATTCCAGTCCCCCACTCTGAAAAGGAAGTTAGAGGATTCTTGGGTCGTCTTAATTACATCGCCCGCTTCATATCTCACTTGACTGCTACTTGTGAGCCAATCTTCAAACTCTTGAAGAAAGATCAAGTAGTCAGATGGAATGATGAATGCCAAGTTTCCTTCGAGAAAATCAAAGAATATCTGCAATAACCTCCTATTCTCATGCCTCCAGTTGAAGGAAGACCCTTGATCATGTACTTGACAGTGCTAGAGAACTCTATGGGGTGTGTTCTGGGCCAACATGACGAGTCTGGCCGAAAAGATCATGTTATTTATTTACTGAGCAAAAAGTTTACCGACTGTGAAACTATATATTCACTGCTCGAGAAAACTTGAAGCGCTCTGGCATGGGCTGCTCGTCGGCTAAGACAATATATGTTGACTCATACCACTCTGTTGATTTCTAAGATGGACCCAATCAAGTACATCTTCGAGAAACCTGCTCTTTCTGGATGGATAGCCAGATGACAAATGATCTTCACTGAGTATGACATTCAATACACAATGCAAAACACCATCAAAGGAAGCATACTAGAAGATCATTTTGCCCATCAAGCTGTTGATGATTATCAGTCCATGAACTTTGACTTCCCTGATGAGAACATTATGCTAGTGACCGACTGCGTGAAACTTGGACCGTATGACGGACCTAAACAAGGATCCCGATGGACAATGGTCTTCGATGGGGCTTCCAACGCCTTGGATAACAGAATTGGTGCTCTGATCATCTCCCCTGAAGGTTGCCACACTCCTTTCACTGCCAGACTAAGCTTCGATTGCACGAACAATATGGCTGAGTACGAAGTATGCATCTTAGGTCTGAGGGATGCCATTGATTTGAGGATCAAACATTTAAATTTTTTTGTGGATTTCGCTCTAGTGATAAGCCAAGTAAAAGGAGATTGGGACACTAAGCACTCTAATCTCATCCCTTACAAGGAACTTGTACTATCCCTGATTCCCTACTTCGAAGAGATCACCTTTGAACACTTCCCTAGGGAAGAAAATCAGTTGGCTGATGCCTTGGAAACCATGTCTTCAATGTTCAAGGTCAGATGGGACAACAAAGCCCCTATGATTACCAATGAAAGATTTGACGAACCTGCGCACTTCTATGAGCTTGACACTGACATAGAAAAGCCATGGTACCATGAGGTGATGAGATATCTTGAAGCACAAGAGTATCCCGAGGGAGCATCCATCAATGATAGGAAGTTCTTATGAAGATTTTCAACCAAATTCTTCCTAAGTAATGGAATATTGTACAAACGCAACCATGATTCTACTCCGATGTATGGACAAGAAGGAGGCAAAGGAAATTATGGAAGACATGCACGATGGTCTCTTTGGTACTCACTCTAGCGGACATATGATGGCCAAGAAAATCCTGAGAGCTGGTTACTATTGGTCAATGATGGAGACTGATTGCCATCAACATTCAAAAACTTGTCACAAATGCCAAATCTATGCTGACAAAGTCCATGTGCCTCCTATCTCTCTAAACGTCATGACCGCTCCGTGGCCATTTGCAATGTGGGGGGCGTTGACATGACTGAAAAGATCAAGCCCACTGCTTCCAATGGACATCGCTTCATTCTGGTCGCTATTGATTATTTCACCAAATGGGTCGAAGCCGCCTCATTTTCCTCAGTCACCAAGAATGTGGTATCCAGATTCATCAAACATAACCTCATCTACCGCTATGGTATCCCCGAAAGGATCATCACCGACAATGGGACTAACCTCAACAATGCTATGATTACTGAGGTTTGCACTCAGTTCAAGATCAAGCATCATAATTCTTCTCCATATAGACCTAAAATGAATGGCGCAGTCGAAGCGGCCAACAAAAACATTAAGAAGATTGTGCAGAAGATGGTAGTAACCTATAAGGACTGGCATGAGATGTTATTGTTTGCTCTACATGGCTACTACACTTCAGCTAGAACATCAACTGGGGCAACTCCCTTTTCTTTGGTTTATGGCATCGAAGTTGTTCTGCCAGTGGAAGTTCAGATTCCCTCACTAAAGATTATGAATGAGGCAGGCTTACGTGAAGACGATTGGATTCAGACGAGATTGGATCAGTTAAACTTGATCGATGAGAAATGACTGGTTGTAGTTTGTCATGGCCAGACGTACCAAAAATGTATGATCAAGGCTTTCAATAAAAAGATCAAGCCACAAGTCTATCAAATTGATGACTTGGTGATAAAGTGCATCATTCTGCCACAAGGTGACCCCGGGGGAAAATGGACTCCCACCTACGAAGGGCAATTTGTTTTCAAGAGAGTGTTCTCTGGTGGTGCCATGATGTTGACTACCATGGATGGCGAAGACTTCCCACACCCTATAAACGCGGACATAGTTAAAAAATACTATGCATAAGAGACCCGCTAGGTTGACAAACCTAGGAAAAATAAGGGCATCCTGGCAAACCAAAAGGTTTGGGCAAAAATTAGGGATATATGCAAAAGATTATACACCCGGCAAGTTGAAAACCCGAAAGGGCGACTTGGGAAAAAATGGGTATCCTGGTGGGCTGAAAACCCGAAAGGGCGGTCCAAGCAAAAATTAAGGATTGAAAATGTATGACTATGTCCCGTGGAATCATCACAGTCAACTTTATCACCAAGGTCCAAGTTCAAATGGTCCAAGATCAATCCAATCAATTGCTGTCAACGGCAAGGGGGCATTCGAAGACATTGGGGCAATAGTAGAGTTGGAATGCAATGAGATCATTTTCACATGGATATTTGTTTTTGTTTTCAATCTTTGTTTTCCTTTCGACGATTTCCTCCTACTAGGATATTTGTCTCTTTGTACAAACACGCCTATTCATGGGTAAAATATCAATACAAATATACTTTGAAGTGCAAACTTTTTGTTTTTGTTTTGAATGCAGAATTGTCCAATGACTAAAATTGAATGAACATATGCATATGAACATAATTAAGACTATTTGGCACATGTGTCCTGCTAAGAAGTAACAAGAATCTCTTTAATGTATATGGAATATGCCCACAGAGTTATTTCATTAACATTATCCCCACAAGGACGGCTACAATAAACCGATCCTTAACAGAGTTACCCACAAAGTCTCTTTGCATAGGTTGATTCCCAGCCAGAGTCTCAATCTCTTGACATCTCTCTCTCCATCTAAGTTGATTATGGATCTCTTCCTAAAAAAACTCAACTCATTCGCAGTTCATCGAGTACTCATCAACAGGGTTTATTTCCCCAACAGGGTTTATTTCCCAAACAAATAACGAGTAGCATAACTCCCCAACTGAGTTTGATTTCCCCCGGCATAGTCTATCTTCCACGGCTGAGTCCATCCTCCCCAGCCGAGCTTACCTCCCCAAGATAAGTCTATCCTCTCCAGCTTGAGTTTTCCTTTCAGGCTATTACAAATCATAGGGCCACAACCCCTAATCCCCAGTGAAGTCATCAACAAAACCTTTACTATCTCCAAAAGATACTATGAAGCCTGGACCCGACCAGATATTAGTATAATTTTCAAGTTACTATGAAGCCTGGACCCGACCAGATAATAGTCAACTTCTCAAGTCACAATAGAGCCTGGACCCAAGCGGATGATAGTGAAATCCTTTCAGATACTATGAAGCATGGCCTCGACCAGATAATAGTACTACTTTCAGAATACTATGAAACCTGGACCCGACCAGATAATAGTTTAACTCTCCAAATATATAGAAGAACTTGGACTCAACCAGACTAAGGTTTAACTTCTTTTCCCCAGTAGAGTTTTCCTCTACCCCAACAAGTTACTGTGAAGCCTGGATCCGACCAGATATCAGTTTTCAACTTCATCTTTTCAAGTAAGTTATTGTGAAACCTGGATCCGACCAGATAGCAATTCCCCTCAGAAGTTTATTGTGAAACATGGAATCTGACCAGATAACAACCAAGTTCCCAGCAAGTTATTGTAAATCCTGGATCCGACCAGATATCAGTTCAACTTCGTCTTTTCAAACAAGTTTATTGTGTAGCTTAGACTCGACCAGATAGCAATTGACTTCATCCACCTCAAAACCTGTGAAGCCTGGATCCGACCAGATATAAGTTCAAATTCGTCTATTCAAGCAAGCTATTGTGAAGCCTGGAGTCCAACCAGATAACAATTAGCTACAATCCACAGCAAGACACTGTGGAGCTTGGACCCGACCAGATAATAGTATAACTTTTCAAAAATAACTATGAAGCCTGAACCCGACCAGATAGTAGTTACCCTTTCAAGTTACTATGAAGCCTGGACCTGACCAGATATCAGTTCAACTTCATCCTTTCTAGTAAGTTACTGCAAAGCCTAGAGTCTGACCAGATAACAGTTAACTTCCTTATCCCTAGCAAGTTTTTGTGAAATTGGGAATCCAACCAGATAACAGCCTAACTTCACTCTCCCCAAGAAATTTTCTGCAAAGCCTAGATCCAACCAGATAACAGTTAATTTATTCTTCCCTTGTAAGTTACCATGAAGCCTGGATCCGACCAGATAGCAGTTGACTTTCTCATCCTCCACAAATTGTTGTGAAGCCTGGACCCGACCTGAAAACAACTAACATTCAAGAGATAATCCCCAACAGCAATCCGGGATTCAGAACTCCTCAGCAACAGTCAGGGATTATTTTCCCAGACAAATATGCATCCCACATTCATACATCATAGCATATACATATAAAATGCATTTAGCATAATACCACATCTTATCAACATCATGCATACATCTGTATTTTACTAACCCTTTTTCCACAAGTGAAACATTAAGTTTTAGTATAAATCGACCAAAGATTTGTGTTGATACTTCTTCCGATATTTACCATCATTCCTTCAAATGGCATCTATAAGCCCATTCCCAATATATCTTCGAGTGCAAATTTCTGGGCACTCTAGTGTTCAATCATCTTCCACCTTCAAGTCACGAATGGCGGATCCGCCAATATAACTCCTTAGGTTTTAAGAAGATTGAACATGGGAAGCTGTTGTATCCCAAAATTTTCCCTCTCATTTCTCAAGTAATCTCTCACAAGATCTCCATTGATTCAAGACTGCACAAGGGTTGATCAGCTCAAGACACCTCCTCAAGCACTAATGACTGAAAATTAGGGTTTGGAATTGCACAAGGACAAATGGACTTTTAATGCCCCATATGACTTTCATGGATAATTTTGGACCCTCAATATTTCTCATGACAAGTTTAAAGTCTTGGATCACATTTTTCCCCAATCAATTGATCAGTTGACCTAAAATCAATTGTATTGGGGAAAAAGTCAATTGTGATCAATTTACAGTCAAACTCCATAATTTTTTATCCATATCAACATCATGGACTCATATATTTCATTTGATCAAATTTGGATTACAATTCCTCAAGAAATTTGATCAAATCATCAAAAGTGCAAAATGGTTAAAATTAGGGTTTTGACTGAGAAGGTGCAATTTCTGATTTTTGACCTAGAAAATGACTTTTTGGTTTGAGACATGATCTCAAGGTTTCAAATACTTCATTTTTACCTAATTTCATAGATCAAACATTTCTCAAGATCAATTGGTTGACAGATGAATTTCAGTCAACTGATGAAAAGTCAATTGTACAACTGAGAAGTCAAACTTTGACTTTTTGATCAAGATCAAGTTTCAAAGATCACAATTCATCAAGACATGTCAAAATTTGAAACTTGTTCATCAAGAAATCAAAAAGTCAAGGTTTCATTTTGAAAAGTTAAAATTTCTAAGACTTTGAATTTTTCTAAGTGTTGGAAATTCACATTTTTTTCATAACTTTGAACCAAATTCTCACCATGATGCAAGATGATTCAAGAGAAACTTACAACATGAAAGTTGTAGATCTAAATGAGATATGAAACATTATAGAACACAACTTTTTCTATAAATTCATGGATTTCAAGTTATGATTTTAAGAAGACATGTTCATGAAACTTGAAAAACTTAGTGAAATTTTGCCCTAGTTTAGGCAGGATTTTGACCTAACTTCATGGAAATTTTTCACATAGTTCCAAGATGAATCTTCAAAAATGTACAACATAGAGGTTGTATAGGATGCTACAAGCTTTCAGAATTTTCCAAAAACTCATTGAGATCATGTTTTTGCTAAGATAATCGAAGCCATGAAGTTAGAGTTTCGTTCTTGTTTTGCAAGGCAAATTTGTGAAGAACACTAGATCCAATCCTCAAGCATGTTGTACAAGTCTCACTTTTCAGGCTTCTAACTTTCCTTTCACTCCATAATTAAATGTTTAAACAACTGTTAGATCTTTGATCTAATCATTTGAGGCATTTTCCAAATGGTTATTCCCTTAATGGCACAAAGGTAACACTTCCATTTTGGAAAAGCAAACTTTATTGCGAAAGTCAATGCATAGAGTTCCCAACTTATTTCATCTGAGTACAAGAAATGTCAAAGGCAAAAGCAACATGTCTAGAGCATCCCATAAACTCAGGCCATGCTTGTACTATGCCTTGAAACCATGTTTTCCACTTTTCTTTAAAATCAAGTAACATAACCATAACTCTAGATCTCACAGTTTTGTCAACCTCAAGTGCTCCAACCTTTTTCTTATAATTATACAAGTCTATTGCAAGAGGCTACACAAATACACAATCTCTCAAACTCTCCCAAACTCAGAACTGCATAACAAACCACCATTATTGCACAGTCTGACCAAAAACTCCAAACTAGAATTCACTTGTGCGTTTCTTGGCTTTTCACTTCTAAAAGTTTCCAAACATCATCTACAAACAATCCCACACCCTGTTACACGACTGTAACATCATCTTCATCAACTTCCATAACCAAAAAACAGAGCTTGCACCTTGACTTCTCTAGCACGATTCAAACACTCCCAGCATCAAGTAAGCATTGCATTAGCTTCCTGGGAACTTAAGGAAGCTAACCTGATCAACACAACTCCTTGAACGCAGCTCAAACTCATTTCACGATTTCCAGTTTTGAGGTACATTTTCTGAACTTCTATCTTCTCATTTAGGCATTGTTAGGCTTGCATTTGTGAAGATAAAATATAGACATCCTTGCCCTGAAACTGTACATATCCATAGATTTCATTTATATTGATTGAGCTTAGAGAATTTTAGGTTTAAATCTCTGAAAATAATTAGGTCAAAATTTGGTACTTTTAGTAACTCTCATTCATCTTTGATTTATAGCTTGTGATATTTATATGGTTGAATTCGTATGAAAAAATGGAGCAACTTTCATGTTTGTGTATTTCATTTTTGTTAAGAAATGGTGAAGTTACAGATGTTCAGGGTGGAGATTGAAGATGAAGTTACATTCAGGACATGACTTATGTTATGTATTTATTATTTCATCAATGTTACCGAATGTACAGCTTCCCTAGTGGCAAAGGTAGCGCGCGTGTATGTGAGAGGTCAGGGGTTCAACACCCAGTGCTACCTTTTTGTGCAATTTTTCAACATTTTCCTTTTTTTGCTTACAAACATGCAGCGCCTGGGGCCTTATGTTGGGCCTTCCATTTTTTGCTGATCTCTAACCCCTCCAGCCTTACTTTTGCACACTTGACCCAATTATTTTCATTTATCATTTCATTTTATTTTTTTTTTTTTATTTTGTTTCAGTATTCTTTTATTTTTTTATTTACTATTATTATTATTATCATTATTATTATTATTATTATTATTATTATTATTAATAAAAAATCCAAAAATATTTTATTATTATTTTGACACTTATTTATTTACTTTCATTATAAAAAAAAAAAGAACAAAAACATTTTTCTTAATAAATTAATTTCTTTTTTTAGTAAATTAATATTTAGATTTAGGTTTAATTATTATTATTTTTCTTTTTTTCATTTAAAATTAATTTAAAACTTAGGTTTCTTTTAATTAATTAATTTTCATATTATTTTTATTAAGTTAAAACCTTTTCATAAAAAATGCTTCAAACTTAATTTCTTTCTTAATTAGTTTAAGTTTAATTTTGTTTAATTTTAATTAATCATTTTCTTTAATTAGGTTAAAACCCTTTCATTAAAAACCAAATAAAAATCATTTTCTTTTTCCATTTATATCCTGGTATATTATTTATTCAATTCTTGTATATTATTCAATATGGTTGTAATAGATAATTAGGTTTAAACTTTCTTGCAAATCCCCATTTGTAAATTTGTATACCCCATCCCCTAATGATGTAATAGCATAGTAATTTTATTTTCCGTGATTTATCGCTTTATATAAATGTTAGTAATTAGGGTTTGTATGGAAAGATAAAATCAACAAATAGCAAACCCTAATTCAAGATAAACAAAGCATGTAAATCAAACACACTTGCACACTTGCACCCTTAGGGTAATTCCACTTTGTTGCCTTAGAAAAATGGCCATGTTATGCATGTGGAGTATCTTAGTAAAAACAATCAAAAAATACAAGATCATAGTCCCTCGATGATGCTATCAATGTTGTCTTTCAAAATGAGCTTAGTCCCTCAAAGAGAAATACTAAGATATCTCACAAGATTGCTATCATGACTATACGATGAACTACGCCCGTCCCTTTACATCCAAAGATAACGCTTCTTACCAAATCAATGGTAAGATAGCAATATCAAAGGAAAGGAAGAAATGAACAAAGACTTTTGAGTAGGTAGATTGTTCCTAGTCGTTTGCTTACTTTCAAAAACAAACATCCTTGCTTATTTTCAAAACAAACACCAAACACTTTCAAAATACTTTCCAAACATGAAACATTTTCAAAAGTCTAACACTTTGTATACATTCTTACAAACGAGAACCATTACAAAGTTTGCCTAAATAAAGGAACCTTTTCAAAATACTTTCAAAAACCACACAAAGCACATTTTTTTCAAACAAAAGCAAGTGATCTAGCAAGCAAGTAAGAGCCCATAGATAACTATGGATGAAAAGGGTGCTAACACCTTCCCTTTTCATAATCTACCCCTGAACTCAAGAAATAATCTCAAAGGTCTTTCCTGTTCTTTTCAGCCTTTCCAAAAGGAAAGGTGAAAAAGCACAGGAAAGACCTTTGAGATTGTTTCTTGAGTTCGGGAGGTAGATTATGAAAAGGGAAGGTATTAGCACCCTTTTCATCCATGGTTTTCCATGGGATCTTAGTTACTTGCTAGATCACTTGCTTTTGTTTGAAAATGTGTTTTGTGTGGTTTTTGAAAGTATTTTATAAAGAGGCCTTTGTCTAGGCAAACTTTTGTAATGATTCTCGTTCGTAAGAATGTATACAAAGGTGTTGATCTTTTTGAAAATGTTTTCAAGTTTGTAAGATTTTTTGAAAGTGTTGATGTTTATTTTGAAAATAGCAAGGATTTTTTTTTTTGAAATTGAGAAAGTAACTAGGAACATTCTAACTACTCAAAAGTCTTTCATGTTCATTTCCTCTTTCCTTTTACATTGTTATCTTACCATTGATTTGGTAAGTAACCCTATCTTTGGATGTAAAAGGGAAGGGCATGGGTCATCGTATAACTATGATTAGCAATGTTGCAAGATATCTTAGCATTTTTCTTTAGGGACTAAGATCATTTTGAAAGGAAACATAGATAGCATCATCGAGGGACTATGATCTTGTATTTTGCTTGTCTTTGCTAAGATACCTCACATGCATAATATGGTCATTTTTGTAAGGAAACCGAGTGGATTTACCCTAGGGGTGTATGTGTGCAAGTGTATTGATTTTCATGCTTGATTTGTCTTTGATTAGGGTTTGCTATTTGTTGGTTTTAGTCTTTCCATACAAAATCCTAATTACTAGAATTTGTATATAAAGCGATAAATTGCGGAACTTAAAATTACTACGCTATTACATCATTTAAGGGAGGGGTATACAAATTTCAAATGGGGAATATTGCAAGAATTTAAATCTAAATAAATATTACAACCATATTGAATTTTGAATAATGTACAAAAATAAAGATAAGAATGCAAGAATGTAAAATGTAAAAAAAAAATGATTTTTGTTTGGTTTTCATGAAAAGGGTTTAACCTAAACCTAATTAAGAAAAATGATTAGTTAAAATTAAAATAAAATTAACTTAAACTAATTGAGAAAAGAAATTAAATTAAAAAGATTTTTAGGCTTTTTAAGAAAAAGGTTTTTAATTAGAATTAGCAAAAAAAATTAATTAATTGAAATAAACCTAAGTTCTAAATTAATTTTAATTTACAAGAAAACAAAATAATATAATAATTAAATCTAAGCCTAAATATTAATTATTAATAAATTAATTAATTTATTAAGAAAATGTTTTTGTTCTTTAATTTTTATAAGAAAATAAAATAAATAAATGAGTGTAAAAATAATAGAATAAATATTTTTTGGATTTTTATTAATAATAATATAAATAATATAAATAATAATAATAATAATAAAAAGAAAACAAGAAAAGAAAATAAATTAAAAAAGTTTGGGCCAGGTGTATGGAAGTAACAACAGGGGTTAGTAAAAGCAAAAAAAAAAAAGGCAAGGCCCAATTGTTGGAAGCCCAGGCGCCTGTTTCAAACAAAAAATGGAAGAAAATGTGAAAAATAGCAAAAGGGTACCACTAGGGCTCGAACCCAGGTCCCAGAGGCTAACAGGCGCACGCTTTACCACTGGGGTGGCTATACATCCGTTAACATTGGCACAACAATAAATATATAACATAAGTTATGCCCTAAATTCAACTTCATCTTCAACCTCCAGCCATGGATCCTGTAACTTGCTCATTTCTCAACAAAAATGAAAGATGCAAACATGAAAATTGCTCCATTTTCCACACGAATCCAACCATATAAATATCATAAGCTATAAATCAAAGATGAATGAGAATTTCTAAAAGTACCAAATTCTGACTTAAATATTTCAGAAAGTTCAAACTCAAAATTCTCCTAGGTCAATCAAAATAAATGAAATCTATGGACATGTATAGTTTCAGGGCAATGATGTCTACATTTTATCTTCACAAATGCAAGCCTAACAATGCCTAAATATAAATATAGAAGTTCAAGAAAAATACCTCAAAACTGGAAATCATGAAATGAAAATAGGCTTGATTCAAGGTGCTGCAATGATCAGGTTAGCTTCCTCAAGTTCCCAGGAAGCTAATGCAATGATTAGCTTGAGCAATGGGTGGCTGAAATGGTCTGGAGAAGTCAACTTGCAGAGCTCTATTTTTGGTTATGGAGGTTGATGAAGATGGAGTTACAGTTATGAAACAGTCTCAGGGATGGTTTGTATTTGATGTAAGGAAGCTTTAGGAATGAATTTGAGGGAAAACGCATGAGGGAAATGAGAGATACAAGTTTAAGGTCAGAATTGTGTATCAATGGAGTTTTTTGTGCAATTTATGGCTAGAGGGAGTTTGGGAGTGTTTCAGGGTGCTTAAGCTTGTGTCCTAGCTCACAAATAGTGACTCTATTTATAAACAACAAGTTTGGAGACTTGTTGTTGATCAGAATTCAAAATCATAAGTTTATGCATAACATGTGATTTTTGAGAAATTCAAGTTTCAAAGCCTTGTGTACTTGCTAAGATAGAGTGGTTATGCTTTAAACATACTTGCTTCTGACTTTGTGGAAGGAGTGTGATCATAGGGAACAATTTAGAGGCTCAAGAATGGACTTTATGCAAAAAGCTTGCTTTACAAGAATGGCAACGTTAACTTTGTGCCAATAATGGAAATGCAACTTGGATAATAGCTCAATTGCTTGGATCAAAGCTCTAACATATGTGTAAACATTTAATTATGTAGTGACAAACAAGTTTGAGGCCTGCAAAGTAAATATTATGCAGCCTAGCATGGATTTGGTTCACGTGTTCATCAAAAATGACTTGTAATTCAAGTTTGAAAACCCTAACTTCCTCTCTTTGATTCTCCCTGCTCAAGAATGATCTCAAGAAGTTATTGGACATTTTGGAAATCTTGTAATGTGCTATACAACCCCTATTTGAATCACTTTTTAAAATTCCCCTTAGAACTATATGAAAAAGTGCCATGAAGTTAGGTCAAAATCCTGCCTAAACTAGGGCAAAACTTCACTAAGTGTTTAGTTTCAAGACTATGACTTCATAAATTAATAACTTGATATCCAAGCACTTTTAGAAGAAGTTGTGTAAAGAAATGTTGTAGATCTCATGGATATCTACAACTTTCATGTTGGAAGTTTCTTCTGAATCATCTTGCATCATGGTGAAAAATTTGCTCAAAGTTGTGAAAAAAACATGAAGTTTTAAACACTTAGAAAAATTTCTAAGTTAGAAAACTTTGACTTTTCAAAATGAAATCTTGACTTTTTGATTTCTTGATGAATAAGTTTCATATTTTGACATATTTTGATGAATTGTGATCTTTGACACTTGATTTTGACCAAAAAGTCAAAGTTTGACTTTTCAGTGTATAGTTGACTTTTGATCAGTTGATTGAAAATTCACTAACAATCCAATTGAATCTTGAGAAATGTTTTGGGTCATGCCATTAGATCAAAATGATGCAATTTAACTCTTAAGATCATGCCTCAAACCAATTAACCCTTTGCTAGGTCAAAAATCAGAAATTGCCCTTTCTCAATCAAAACCCTAATTTTGACCATTTTCCCCTTTTGATGATTTGATCAAATTTATGGAGGAATTGTGGTCCAAACTTGATCAAATGATACATATGAGTTTATAATGTTGATGTGGATCAAAAATTATGAAGTTTGACTGTAAATTGGCCATAGTTGACCTTTTCCCCAATACAGCTGATTTTCAGGTCAACTGTTCAATTGACTGAGCAAAAATGTGATCCAAGGCTTGAAACTTTGCATGAGTAATCTTGGGGATCCATAATGATCCATGAAAGTCATATGAATCATTGAAACTACAATTATCCTTGTGTAATCTCAAACCCTAATTTCAGTCATCAGTGCTTAAGGAGGTGTCTTGAGTTGATCAACTCTAGTGCAGTCTTGAACCAAGAGAGATCTTTGTGAGAAGATATTTGATAAGTGAGAGGGAAATTTTTTGGGTACAACAGCTGCCCCTGTTCAATCTTCTTAAACCTGAAGAGTTAGATTGGCAGATTTTCCATTCGTGACTTGAAGGTGGAAGATGATTGGACACTAGAGTGCCCAGAAATTTGTACTCGAGTATGTGATGGTTGATGGTGTAAGGAATGGGATTAACGATTCCATTTGGAGAGGAGACGAGAAGTAGTTGGAGACGGGCTTACAGATGCCATCCAAAAATGATTGTTGGTAGGAATAGAAGAAGTGTCAGAATAAATCTCTCGTTGATTTACACTAGAATAGTGAATGTGTCGGGTGGAGTACTAGAATAATATCCATAAATGGATTGTATTTGAATCATTTCTGAAAGTTGAATTTGAATGAGTAACAGAATGACATCTGAATCTGGATCATATCTGAACTGTATCTAAAAGTTGAATCTGAATGAGTATCAGAATGACGTCCGTGTCTGGAGTGTATCTGAACTGTATCTGAAAGATGAATCTGAATGAGTATCAGAATGGCGTCCATGTCTGGAGCGTATCTGAATTGTATCTGAAAGATGAATCTGAATGAGTATCATAATGGAGTCTGTGTCTGGAGCATATCTGAACTGTATTTTAAAGCTGAATCTGAATGAGTATCAGAATGGCGTCTGTGTCTGAAGCGTATCTGAACTGTATCTGAAAGTTGAATCTGAATGAGTATCAAAATGGCATCCGTGTCTGGAGCGTATCTGAAAGCTGAATCTAAATGAGTATCAGAATGGCATTCGTGTCTAGAGCGTATCTGAACTGTATCTGACGGTTCAGTTGGTCGTGTAGATAATTGTCCTGGCTTGTTTCAGGTATCAATCTCTGACCTTTTTGTAAATTATTGATGATAGCCATCTGCTGACTGATCTTTCCTGAAGAGATGAAAGATTAGTTGTATGCAATGTCATGATGTATGAAATGCATTGTATAATGATGTTCTCAATAAAATGAATGAGATTATGTTGTATGCATCTGTGTTGTCAATGTTATGACGTATGGATGTGATGTATGGGCATGTAAGCTATGCTGCTGTAACACTTTTAGATTAGGGAAAATAAATCCCTGACTATTGTTGGGGACGTGGAGTGTAAGTCTTCATGTTTTGAAGTGCTGATGAGTTGATGAGCTTTTATTTGTTTAGAGAAATAAACTCTGTTGTAAGGGAAACGTTGTGTATGGCTTATGAAACCTTGTTAAAGAATCCTGAGAAATTGGGCGACCTTTACTAGGGAGTGATAAACTAGAAGTTTTGTTCCGTCGGGGATGTAAGAGAACTTGACATCATTAAGCTGCACACTATGGGGAATTTTATGGAATAGTCTAAAGATATTATCCTATTTCTTAAAGCCATTAGTGATTGTCTTCTATTTTTTGCTCATTTGTAAACAGTAGTTACGTTCAAATGCATATGCTCAAAAATAAATCATTGGATGCTTTTGTAAACAAAACACGGAAATTAAAGAAAGACAGATAGTTTTGCACTTTCAAAGGAGTATCTTTGTATTAATAAGTATTTTGTACAATGAGACGAACATCCTAGTAAGAGAATTTCGTCGTAAAAAAAACGGAAATTTGATACAAAGAAAAGATAGATATGTGCAATAATCCCATGGGGTTCCCATTCTGATATAGCCTTCGTGTCTCTGAGCATCTTGTCCACTTGCTGCCTTGTCCGATGTTGATTGGATTAATCAGAACCGTTGAGTTGGTCACTCGAAGCCAAAGGTTGTCTGCAAGGTGATCCAACGGGACATAGTCATACGCTTTAATTTCCTAACTTTTTCCTAGACCGCCCTTTCGGGTTTTCAGTCCACCGGGATACCCTGTTTTGCCCAAGTCACCCTTTCGGGTTTTCAACTTGCCGGGTGTACAGATTTTTTTGTTTTATCCCTAATTTTTGCCTGAACCCTTTTGGTTCGCAGGGATTCCCTTGTTTTGCCTAAGTGTGTCAACCTAGCGGGTCTCTTATGCGTAGTATCTTTTGACTATGTCTGTGTTCACAATGTGTGGAAGGTCTTCGCCATCCATAGTGGTCAAGATCATTGCTCCACCAGAGAATATGCTTTTGATCACAAACGGTCCTTCATATGTAGGAGTCCATTTTCCCATGGGATCACCCTGTGGCAGTATGATGTGTTTGATCACCAGATCCCTGAATTGATACACTTGGCGTCTGACCTTTTTGCTGAAAGCCTTGATCATCCGTTTTTGATACATTTGACCATGACAGATAGCAGTAAGCCTTTTCTCATCAATCAAGTTCAGTTGATCAAGCTGAGTTTAGATTCAATCGTCTTCACTCAACCTTGCATCCTTTATGATTCTCAGAGAAGGGATCTGGACCTCAATAGGTAAGACAACTTCCATTCTGTATACCGGAGAGTAAGGTGTTGCCCCAGTCGACATGCGCGTCGTGGTACGGTAACCGTGGAGAGTGAATGGTAGCATCTCATGCCAGTCCTTATAGGTTACTGTCATTTTCTATATGATCTTTTTTATGTTCTTTTTTGCGGCTTCGACAGCACCATTCATCTTTGGCCGGTAAGGGGAAGAATTATGGTGTTGGATTTTGAATTGTGCGCACAGTGCAGTGATCATAGTATTGTTGAGATTCGTACCATTGTCTATGATGATCCTCTCTGGGATACCGTACCGATATATGAGATTTTGTTTGATGAATCGGGCGACAACATTCTTGGTACGGAAGCGAAAGAAGCCACCTCAACCCACTTCGTGAAATAGTCAATGGCCACCAAGATGAAGCGGTGTCCATTAGAGGTTGTTGGCTTGATTTCCCCAATCATGTCGATTCCCCACATAGCAAAGGTCCAAGGAGCCGTCAATTCGTTCAAAGGAAACGGAGGCATATGAACCTTGTCAGCATAGATCTGACACTTATGACAAGTTTGAGAGTGCTGATAGCAATCTGCTTCCATGGTAGACCAATAATAACCTACCCGTAGGATCTTCTTTGCCATCGTATGCCCACTGGAATGGGTGTCAAAAGTGCCTTCATGTAGATCAGCCATGATCTTTTCTGCCTCACCCTTGTCTATGCAACGAAGCATAACAGAGTCGTGGTTGCGTTTGTAGAGAATGCCATTGCTAAGGAAGAACTTAACAGAGAATCTCCTTAAGAACTTCTTATCATTGACTGAAGCTTCTTCCGGATATTCTTGAGCCTCGAGATACCTCTTGACCATGTGGAACCAAGGCCGGTCCACTACTTCTTCAGTACTGATCTCATGACAGTGAGCTAGTTCATCCATTCGTTTAATGGTGATATGGGGAGCCTCGTTATCCCATTTGAGTTTAAACATGGATGACATTGTGGCTAGCGCATCCGCTAGTTGATTTTCTTCTCGCAGGAAATGCTCGAAGGTAATCTTCTCAAAATGTGGGATTAATGTCAACACATGTTCTTTATAGGGGATGAGGTTAAGGTGTTTCGTGTCCCATTATCCTTTGATATGACTGATGACCAAGGCTGAATCTCTGAATACACTTAAGGACTTTATACCCAAATCTATGGCAGCCTTGAGACCAAAAATGCATGCTTCATACTCTGCCATGTTATTTGTACAGTTGAAGCAGAGTCTTGCAGTAAAAGGAGTATGACATCCTTCCGGAGATATGAGTACAACATCGATGTCATTGTCGAGTGTGTTAGACGCCCCATCAAAAACTAGGGTCCATCGGGATCCTTGTTCAGGTCTATCATATGGTCTAAGTTCCTCACAGTTGTTTACCATCATGATGTCTTCATCTGGGAATTCGAACTTCATGGACTGGTAGTCATCCACAGCTTGATGAGCAAGGTTATCGGCTAGCACAATTCCATTTATTACTTTCTAGGTAGTATACTGAATGTCATACTCCGTCAGGATCATCTGCCATCTCGCTATTCTCCCAGAGAGGGCAGGCTTCTCGAATATGTATTTTATTGGATCCATCTTGGATATCAATAAGGTAGTATGGGTCAGCATATATTGTCTTATCCGGCGAGAAGCCCATGCTAGAGCATAGCAAGTTATCTCGAGCAGTGAATATCTTGTTTCACAGTCGATAAACTTTTTGCTCAGGTAATAAATAGCATGCTCTTTTCGGCCAGACTCGTCATGCTGCCCCAGCACACACCCCATTGAATTTTCCAAAACAGTTAGATACATTATCAATGGTCTTACCTCGACTGGTGGCATTAAAATAGGAGGCTCTTGTAAGTACTCTTTGATCTTGTCGAAGGCAGTTTGGCACTCATCATTCCATTTGACTACTTGATCTTTCTTCAGTAATTTGAAGATTGGTTCACAAGTAGCTGTTAAGTGAGAAATGAATATGGAAATGTAGTTTAGTCGTCCTAAGAATCCTCTAACTTCCTTCTCGGTACGAGGAGCGGGCATTTCTTGTATTGCTTTCACCTTGGCAAGATCCACTTCGATACCTTTACCGCTGACGACAAAGCCTAGGAGTTTACCGGACCTCACACCAAATGTGCATTTATTCGGGTTCAACCTCAGCTTTTATTTCTTCAGTCTCTCAAACAGTTTCTGCAAATGTTCAAGATGTTCTTCTTTAGTTTGAGATCTAGCTATCATATCATCCACATAGACTTCTATTTTGTGATGTATCATGTCGTGAAATAAAGCTACCATGGCACGTTGATAGGTTGCCCCAGCATTCTTCAACCCGAATAGCATAACCTTGTAACAGAATGTGCCCCACTGTGTGACAAAGGTCGTTTTCTCCATGTCCTCATGCGCCATTTTGATTTGGTAGTAGCCTGATAAACCATCCATGAAGGAAAACACCTTATGCTGTGATGTATTGTCAACCAGAATATCGATATGGGGAAGTGGGAAATCATCCTTAAGGCTTGCCCTATTCAAATCTCTTTAGTCCATGCACATTCATACTTTACCGTCCTTTTTAGGAACTAGAACAACATTGGCGACCCATTGTGGATAGGAGAGGACAGCCAAGAATCCAGCGTTGAATTGTTTCATGACTTCGGCCTTGATCTTCTCTGACATGTCTGGTCGCATGCGACGGACTTTCTGCTTTACCGGAGGGCATTCCTCTTTTGTTGGTAGATGATGTACCACGATATCAGCATCAAGTCCTGGCATATCTTCGTACGACCATGAAAAGACCTCAACATAATCATGTAGCAACTGAGTCAGACGCTTCTTGACACTGGATTCCAGATTGGCACCCACCTTGACTTATTTCTTGTCCTCTTCGGTACCTAGGTTAACTGTGTCCACTGGTTCTTCGTGGGGCTGAATAGTCATCTCTTCTTGTTTTAGTAACCTAACTAGTTCCCCTAGCATTTCATAATCTTCCTCGCCTTCGTCTTCGGCTTGGTAGGTTAGATTTTCAGAGTGAATAAAGGCCATAGCAAAATCGTTACCCATGGGATCCTGAGTGGATGTAGACCTGCATTTTGAATATGAGCGTGTAAGAGTATAGATATCTTTGAAAGAAATAAAAATGTAAAAAATAAAGACAGAGAACATAAAGTTTGTATGCAAAAACGTCCATGATTCATTGATGACATATGAAAATGAGGTAACAACCCTTACAAATGGACCGTTGTGCCTCGGGTAAGACACAAGGCTTTAAAAGTCTGAATTATTTAATTATTACAGATCCAACAAAATTTAAAGACAATTATTGTTGGATAAAAGTAATTCAGAAAAAATCTTTAGCTTCCCAGTTTTTGAGTCCTCCATTGACAGTTGGGAAAATATAATCCTTCAGGTCGTAGCTATCATCATCATCATCCACTGCATTGACTCAGTGGTTGCTGATCTTCAAGGGTGGTCCCCCGACACGAGCACAGAGTACAACTTTTTTGGCTCCTGAAGTCAAACCCAAACCAAATTTGTCAGATTTGTATGGGATATCTGGGATTTGGTCCCAAATAATGTACCACCTTCTTTGATTACTTCCTTGGCATCTTTCAGAGAAGACATCTTTAGTGGAGGTCTTGTAATCTTCGGGATTTGGGAAACAGCCTTGGTTACTGCCACGGTTGGTGGGACTTCCTCGAAATGCTGAAATGAAGTTTCAATGAATTCACCATCCAATTCCACGTATCTGAAGGAGTTTAAATGACTGACCATATATTCCTCTTCTCCATGGACAGTAATGGTCTCCCCCTTGGTTGGGTATTTCAACATTTGATGTAGTGTAGAGGTGACAGCACCAGCATTGTGAATCCATTGTCGGCCTAATAAGCAGGAGTAGGAAGGGCGAATGTCCACAATGTAAAATGTTGAATCAAAGGTTTGGGTTCCAACTTTTATGGGGATGTCCACCTCCCCATGCACCATTCTCTTTGAACTGTCGAAGGCCCTTACCACTATATTGCTGGGTTTTAAGGTCAAACCTTCACAGTCAAGTCTATCAAGAGCCTTCTTAGGCAACACATTCAAAGACGAACCAGTATCAACCAAGACATGGGCCAAAGTTGTGCCCATGCATTCGACAGAGACATGCAATGCCTCATTTTACTTCCTCCCTTTGGGTGTCAAGTCAACATCAGAAAAACCTAAACCATTGTCAGCGGTTAAACTGGCCACGCAGTCTTGGAACTGATCAGCAGAGGTTTCTTGTGGTACATGGGTAGTTTTAAGAAATTTCACCAAGGCCTTCGCATGAGCCTCGGAGCACAACAATAAAGCCAACATGGAAATCTTTGACGAAGTCTTCCCTAGCTGTTCGACTATGTTTTAGTCGCTTCTCTTTATAATTTTCAGAATTTCTTCCATCTCCTTTTGGGAGGCCTTAGGGATAGATATTGTTTGCTCCTTCATCCGGACAGGCTCAACCAGAATACCTTTGCCTCGAGTCTCGGTCGACTCGGCGATAGGAGTGTCAGTAGGGGTAACCAAAGGGATTATAGTAGTAGTGGTGTCAACAGGAACGGGAACAGGGATGATCACAAGTCCGGTAACAGTCTTCGGAGGAGCAATCTCTGGAGAGAAAATTCTTCCAATTCGGGTTATCTTGCTGGTTCTCGCAATATTACTGATGTCGGGGTCAGCCTTCTCGAGAATTGAGTCTTCATCAACCAGCCAATCTTGCTTGACACCGTGATAGTAGACGTCGCCCCCATAGTTCCATGGGACAATTTTATCTGATGAATACGGGATTGGACCTGGCATAGTAATTATTAGTGGAGCCACTTTAGAAACTGATGTAATCCTAACGGGTCTTTTGGTGGAGACCCTGGGATGATTGGCGGAAATGGTTACTATTGAAACATCATTGTAGGAAATGGTTGGAACGGGAGTCTTTTCAAACAAAATCTCTTTGTCATCTATTAGGGGCTAGACACCTGCTTTCAATAAATGAAAACTAGTTGGTAGGGATAAACAGAAGTGACGGCCTTCATCACAGCCTGAAAATAAACCAGCCTTCAATAGGTTCTTCTTGACGGTCAGGAGAGGAGTAACAAGTTCATCAACAATAGTAACAAACATATCATCTTCAACAGCGTTAACACCACGCCCATGCTTGGGCATAGGGGCGGTGATAGAATTTGGGATTTCAGGAGCATCGAATTCAATTTCTTTTGCTTCAAGAAGGTCTTGCACCTTGTTTTTCAAAGCCCAACAGTTGTTAGTATCATGGACTGGACTTTCTAAATGGTATGCACAACGAGCATTAGGATGGTAGTGAGGAGAGGTTGTGTTAGGATTCTTCGGAGCTTCCTTCAAAGTTACCAGATTAGATCTCAACAAATGTGGCATGACTTGAGATAGTGTCATATTAATCCGGGTAAATTGTCTTACTGGTCTTTCTGTTCTAGGCTGATCGTTCCTTTGTTGAGTAGGTGCAGGCTTAGGGATCATGACAGCCCCTACCATTGGTCGGCATTCAGTTCTATCTTGATTCCTTTGAGGATACACAGCACCAACTTCTTTCTTCCCAATAAATGGTTTTCTTACAGCGGCGGAGGATGCGTCTTTTTGGATCTTCCCACTCTTAATCCCAGCTTCCACTCTTTCTCCGGTCAAGATTAATTCAATGAAGCCTGCTGAGGAGCTTCCAATTAAATGATTAAAGAAAGGACCAGACAAGGTACCTAGAAATATGTCTACTAACTCTCTTTCGGACAGGGGAGGCTGGACTCTTCCTGCTAGGTCCCTTCATTTCTGAGCGTAGTCTTTGAAACCTTCACTTAAAACCATAGCCATTCTCTGGAGTTGAGTACGGGTAGGAGCAAGGTCTGTGTTGTACTAATACTGTTTATAGAAAGCAGCGGCATGGTCTTCCCAATTATGGATGTTGTCCCTTTCTAGTTAATAGAACCAATCAAGCTGAGTTCCGGATAGACTGTCTTGAAAGAAGTAGACCCACAAATCTCTGTCAGGAGTGTGAGGCTGTATCTTCCTCACATAGGATCGGAGATGCATTTTGGGACACGAAAATCCGTCGTATTTAGAGAACACTGGTGCCTTGAATTTTGGTGGAATAACAATCCCAGAGACTAAAGCCAGCTCTTCAAAGTCCAACCCATGCACTTTCTGAATCTCCATTGCACTTAGTCGTTCTTCCAAATGTTTGTATTTGTCGTCGGCCGGGGGATATTGCTCTTCAGAGTAATCCTCTTCTTCTTCCTCTTCAGATTCTGGTTGGACAACCACTTCCTTGCCTTTCCTTTCTTGATTATCTTTTTCACCAGATGACATTGCAAAGTCTAGGGTCCGTCTGGCTTGTCCTTGAAACCTTCTTCCCATATTCAGAACTCTGGTTATTTTCTTTGCTTTCTTCTTCTTTTCTTCAATCAGCAAAGTTTTCAAATCTTCTTGTCCTTTGGCTAGAGTCAAGAACAACTGTTGAAACTGAGCATTCTGTGCCTAGAGGTCCTTTACAGTCTGCTCAAGATCCATCTTACTGAAATAAACAGTAGAAAGATGAGGAGACTTGTTGTAAGAAACCTGCTTATGTTATGATGAATGGTAAATACATATGTAATGATTTTAAGGAAATTAGAGATTTAAATTTGCTTTAGACCAAAAAGGAACACACGTTATATTAATAAATCAAAGCTTGAGTACATCATGCCTCTTTTGGGCTTACAAAAAACTCTAAGATAAAAAGGTTGTACGCATCCTCTTTGGTGCGATGTAGGCATTCAGGCTCCGCTCCTCTTGAAGTTGCTTAGTGAGTTCCAAAACCTTCTTCTCGCTGGTGTAGAATTGGTCCTCGAAAGTGTCTCGCTCCCCCTTAAGCTATATCCAATCCATTTGTAAGTCTTCAAGAGAGGTGGGCATGTCAGGATGCAGGATAGTTTATGGAACATCTCCTTCCACAACAGGCTCTATGATTACTGGGAGAATGGAGGGGTAAGGCATTATAATACTTTGAGCACAATCTCGTACCCATTTTAGGTAAGGCTCAAGGGGGATGGAGTTCTTATGCCCCAATGTCTTTCTATCTACCTTGTTCAACATCCTCCATGCTCGGATAAATCTCTAGCGACGACCTTGATCGTCGTTCTCGTAGTAAAATACCAAACCTTAAATGAGCATTTCATGTGGGCCATCCCTTCGGGCGTAACAAAATTGTCTCAAGGCTAAGAAGGGGTTGTAGGTGATACCTCTTCTAATGCCAAGTAAAGGGACATTAGGGAATTCTCCATAACGGTCGACAATAGTAACATTCTCTATAGAGCGGGAACACCAATGAATGTCTGAATGTTTGAGCGCCATCAATCTATGTGACCACCTTGAACCTTGCTCGTTCTTCAATACAGATTGGGGAAGATGCGAAATAAACCATCTTGCCAAGAGAGGAGCACAACACATAAGGATACCTCTTTTCCTCATAGTTCGAGTGTGAAAGGAATGTAGGATGTCCCCTAGCAAAGTAGGCATCGGGCTACGAGACATGAAGATTTTGACGGTGTTCACATCTATGAGTTGATCAGGATTTGGAAACAAAACCATCCCATAGATGAGGAGAGCCACAATTTCCTCAAAAGCTTACAAATCCAAAGAGTTCCAACATTTTTGGGCTTTCTCAAACAAGAACTTTGCTAGGAAACCCTTGACACCCCTCCTTGTTTCCCAATTAGTTGTGATATCAGATGATTGCAAGTGTAGAGTTTGAGCAATCTCTTCTGGCTTTGGATCTCTTTCCGTACCATTGAAAGGTAGTTGATTGAGAATGGGGGTCATCAAGAGTTGGGAGAATTCTTCCAAAGTTGGCACAAGTTAATAATCGGGAAATTTGAAGCAATGGTGTAAAGGATCAAAGAACTGGAAGAGCACCTTCATCATATCCTCATCGGTCTTGGAAGTGACCAATTTTAGTAGGCGACCATGTCTTTCGGTAAATGGAGAATTTTCAGGAATCCTTGATGCTAGCTATTTAAGTTGAGGAGGGATCCTTACAAGATTGACTTGAATAGCTTTCCTGCGAATATAATTCATGTCCTACAAAATAGAACAAAGATAAATCCCAAGATCCTTGAAATGTTTAGTGAATATGAGTATAATGTTATGATGTTTATGATGTTATGTACAAGTAAATATATACAAACAAAGCAAACAAGTCCTTAGGTTTAGGCTTGCATGGAGTCTCATAGGTAAGTACCCTCTTGAAGTTTAGTTGGCTCAAACTTGTCCTAGTAATAGTAACCGGGTTCTAAGGAGCTCAATATCACCGGTTTATTTCTTTGGGCATTATTTCAGTGCAAGCCTCTTTAATGGCGACCGAAATATCCCAAAAAACCAAACCTCAATAAGTGTAGTATCGAGTATCTACCAACTTCAGACTGTACCAAAGTCGGTCATCTCACTACGTCCTAATGGCCAAGTTGGTCAAGTAAAGGTTCTAAGAGTTCATTAGTGCTTTATGACATCACTCAACGGCCCTATATTCTCCTTGACTAATCAAGGGCTACCGGTACCCACAATTATGTCGCACTAACATAGCTATTGCTTAGACTATGTCGGTATACACCGCACAGTTTCCACAACGTATTGCTATTTACCTATAAGGTATCCCAAATCCGGGTAAAGGATTCAAACCCAAACAAATAACCATAATGTAAAGCATACAAGTCAAACAAAGAAAGCAAGTAAATATGATCTAACCCTAAGGTAACCCCACTTTTAGAATTTTCCCCAGCAGAATCGCCAGTTCTGTGATACGGTGGGGGAACTGACTTGGGTGTTTTACGTTTGATCGCAAATGTTGCGGTTAGCAAGAGTCACCACCGACTTTTATTTTATCCAAAAGGAAAGGTGAAAAAGCACAGGAAAGGCCTTTGAGATTGTTTCTTGAGTTCGGGGGGTAGATTATGAAAAGGGAAGGTATTAGCATCCTTTTCATCCATGGTTTTCCATGGGCTCTTACTTACTTGCTAGATCACTTGCTTTTGTTTGAAAATGTGCTTTGTGTGGTTTTTGAAAGTATTTTGTAAAGAGGCCTTTCTCTAGGCAAACTTTTGTAATGATTCTTGTTCGTAAGAATGTATACAAAGGTGTTGATATTTTCGAAAATGTTTTCAAGTTTGTAAGATGTTTTGAAAGTGTTGGTGCTTGTTTTGAAAATAGCAAGGATGTTTTTGTTTTGAAATTGAGCGAGTAACTAGGAACATTCTAACTACTCAAAAGTCTTTCATGTTCATTTCCACTTTCCTTTGACATTGTTATCTTACCATTGATTTGGTAAGTAACCCTATCTTTGGATGTAAAAGGGACGGGCGTGGGTCATTGTATAACCATGATTAGCAATGTTGCAAGATATCTTAGCATTTTTCTCTAGGGACTAAGATCATTTTGAAAGGCAACATAGATAGCGTCATCGAGGGACTATGATCTTGTATTTTGCTTGTCTTTCCTAAGATACCTCACATGCATAATATGGTTATTTTTGTAAGGCAAACAAGTGGATTTACCCTAGGGGTGTATGTGTGCAAGTGTATTGATTTTCATGCTTGATTTGTCTTTGATTAGGGTTTGCTATTTGTTGGTTTTAGTCTTTCCATACAAAACCCTAATTACTAGCATTTGTATATAAAGCGATAAATTGCGGAATTTAAAATTACTACGCTATTACATCATTTAGGGGAGGGGGTATACAAATTACAAATGGAGAATATTGTAAAAATTTAAATCTAAATAAATATTACAACCATATTGAATTTTGAATAATGTACAAAAATAAAGATAAGAATGCAATAATGTAAAATGTAAAGAAATATATTTTTGTTTGGTTTTCATGAAAAGGGTTTAACCTAAACCTAATTAAGAAAAATGATTAGTTAAAATTAAAATAAAATTAACTTAAACTAATTGAGAAAAGAAATTAAATTAAAAATATTTTTAGGGTTTTTAAGAAAAAGGTTTTTAATTAGAATTAGCAAAAACAATTAATTAATTGAAATAAACCTAAGTTCTAAATTAATTTTAATTTACAAGAAAACAAAATAATATAATAATTAAATCTAAGCCTAAATATTAATTATTAAGAAAGAAATTAATTTATTAAGAAAATGTTTTTGTTCTTTTAATTTTTATATGAAAATAAAATAAATAAATGAGTGTAAAAATAATAGAATAAATATTTTTTTGGATTTTTATTAATAATAATAAAAATAATAATAAAAATAATAATAATAATAATAATAATAATAATAATAATAATAATAATAATAATAATAATAATAAATAAAAAATTAAAAAAGGTTGGGCCAGGTGTATGGAAGTAATAACAGGGGTTAGTAAAAGCAAAAAAAAGGCAAGGCCCAATTGTTGGAAGCCCAGGCACCTGTTTCAAACAAAAAAAGGAAGAAAAATGTGAAAAATTGCAAAAGGGTACCACTGGGGCTCGAACCCTGGTCCCAGAGGCTAACAGACGCGCGCTTTACCACTGGGGTGGCTATACATCCGTTAACATTGACACAACAATAAATATATAACATAAGTTATGCCCTGAATTCAACTTCATCTTCAACCTCCAACCATGGATCCTGTAACTTGCTCATTTCTCAACAAAAATGAAAGATGCAAACATGAAAATTGCTCTATTTTTCCACACGAATCTAACCACATAAATATCATAAGCTATAAATCCAAGATGAATGAGAATTTCTAAAAGTACCAAATTCTGACCTAAATATTTCAGAAAGTTCAAACTCAAAATTCTCCTAGCTCAGTTAAAATAAATGAAATCTATGGACATGTATGGTTTCAGGGTAATGATGTCTACATTTTATCTTCATAAATGTAAGCCTAACAACGCCTAAGTATGAAGATAGAAGTTCAGAAAAATACCTTAAAACTAGAAATTGTGAAATGCAAATGGGCTTGATTCAAGGTGCTGCAATGATCAGGTTAGCTTCCTCAAGTTCCCAGGAAGCTAATGCAATGATTAGCTTGAGCAATGGGTGGATGAAATGGTCTGGAGAAGTCAACTTGCAAAGCTCTGTTTTTGGTAATGGAGGTTGATAAATATGGAGTTACAGTTATGAAACAGAGTCAGGGATGGTTTGTATTTGATGTAAGGAAGCTTTAGGAATGAATTTGAGGGAAACGCACGAGGGAAATGAGAGATACAAGTTTAAGGTCAGAATTGTGTATCAATGGAGTTTTTCGTGCAATTTCTGGCTAGAGGGAGTTTGGGAGTGTTTCAGGGTGCTTAAGCTCGTGTCCTAGCTCACAAATAGTGGCTTTATTTATAAGCAACAAGTTTGGAGACTTGTTGTTGATCAGAATTCAAAATCACAAGTTTATGCATAACATGTGATTTTTGAGAAATTCAAGTTTCAAAGCCTTATGTACTTGCTAAGATAGAGTGGTTATACTTTAAACATACTTGCTTCTGAATTTGTGGATGGAGTGTGATCATAGGGAATAAGTTAGAGGCTCAAGAATGGACTTTATGCAAAAAGCTTGCTTTACAAGAATGGCAATGTTAACTTTTTGCCATTAATGGAAATGAAACTTGGATAATAGCTCAATTACTTGGATCGAAGCTATAACAGCTGTGTAAACATTTAATTATAGATTTAAAACCAATTTTGAGGCCTTCAAAGCAAAGATTATGCAGCCTAGCATGGATTTGGTTCATGTGTTCATCAAAAATGACTTGTAATTCAAGTTTGAAAAGCCTAACTTCCTCTCTTCGATTCTCCCTGCTCAAGAATGATGTCAAGGAGTTCTTGGACTTTTTAGAAATCTTGTAATTTTATCTACAACCCATCTTTGAATCACTTTTAAAAATTCCGCTTGGAACTATATGAAAAGGTGACATGAAGTTAGGTCAAAATCCTACCTAAACTAGGGCAAAATTTCACTAAGTGTTTAGTTTCAAGACTATGACTTCATGAATTAATAACTTGAGATCCAAGCACTTTTAGAAGAAGTTGTGTAAAGAAATGTTGTAGATCTCATGGAGATCTACAACTTTCATGTTGAAAGTTTCTTCTGAATCATCTTGCATCATGGTGAAAAACTTGCTCAAAGTTGTGAAAAAAACATGAAGTTTTAAACACTTGAAAAACTTTCTAAGTTAGAAAACTTTGACTTTTCAAAATGAAATCTTGACTTTTTGATTTCTTGATGAATAAGTTTCATGTTTTAACATTTTTTGATGAATTGTGATCTTTGACACTTGATTTTGACCAAAAAGTCAAAGTTTGACTTTTCAGTGTACAGTTGACTTTTGATCGGTTGACTGAAAATTCACTAACAATACAATTGAATCTTGAGCAATGTTTTGGGTCATGCCATTAGGTCAAAATGATTCAATTTAACTCTTGATATCATTCCTCAAACCAATTAACCCTTTGCTAGGTCAAAAATCAGAAATTGCTCTTTCTCAATCAAAACCCTAATTTTGACCATTTTGACCTTTTGATGATTTGATCAAATTTCTTGAGGAATTGTGGTCCAAACTTGATCAAATGATACATATGAGTTTATAATGTTGATGTGGATAAAAAATTATGAAGTTTGACTGTAAATTGGCCACAGTTGACTTTTTCCCTAATATAGCTAATTTTTAGGTCAACTGCTCAATTGACTGAGCAAAAATGTGATTCAAGGCTTGAAACTTGACATGAGTAATCTTGGGGGTCCATAATGATCCATGAAATTCATATGAAGCATTGAAAGTTCAATTATCCTTGTGCAATCTCAAACCCTAATTTCAGTCATCAGTGCTTAAGGAGGTGTCTTGAGTTGATCAACCCTAGTGCAGTCTTGAACCAAGAGAGATTTTTGTGATAAGATATTTGATAAGTGAGAGGGAAAATTTTGGGGTACAACAGTGGATATGAGAGAAGGAGTCTAATATAGTGAATAATGGTACTTGGATTCTAGTTGTTATATGCGTATGATAGGGATAAAGGATTGGTTTGTCGAAATCAATCAAGCCATGAAGAATAAAGTGAAATTCACGGATGATACCACTTTAGTGGCCGATGGGATCAGTGATGTTTTGATCATGAGAAGTAATGGTAGACATTCCTTGATCAAATATGTATTATACATTCCTATAATAAAATGTAACCTTCTAAGTATTGGCCAATTTCTTGAGAAGGGTTACAAGATTTACATGGAAGACATGACTTTGTGCGTTATGGACAGGAATAAGGTTTTGGTCCTTAAATATCCTATGGATGCCAATAGAACTTTCAAGGTTGAGTTGAAGGTGATGGATCATAGATATCTTGCTACAACAACAAGTCGAGAAGAGTGTTTGTGGCACTACCGTCTTGGGCATCTGAGTTTTTGAGATCTCAATGCATTGCAAAGGAACGAAATTATAACCAGGTTATCCATCAACATACTAGATGAGGTTTGTGAAGAGTGTGTGCAAGAAAAGAAACACAAAGGGTAAATTCAGCAAAGATACATGTTGTAGAACCAAGCATCACCTCGAAGTGGTGTATACCGATTTGTATGGGCCGATGCAACTTGATTTATGTGGTGGCAGTAGGTACTTTTTCACTTTTATCAATGATTTTAGTAGAAAACTATGGATATACCTAATCAAGAGAAAGGATGAGGTATTTTAAGTGTTTAAGAAGTTCAAGTCCATGGTTGAGCGGAAAAGAGGTCATAAGATCAAAGTTATTAAAAAATATGGTGGGGCCAGTATGTCTCAAATGACTTTGGGAAGTATTGTGATGAAGAGGAGATAATGCATGAGGTAGTACCACCCTATACACCGGTATAAAATGGTGTTACCGAGATGAAAAATCTATCGATTATAAATATGGGGAGAAGAATGTTAAAGGGGAAGAACTTGCTGAAAGGTTGTGGTGAGAAGCGATATCCCCAACTGCCTATTTATGGAATAAATATCCTACAAAGAATCTTGAGAAGATAACACCGAAAGAAGCATGGTCAAGATTTAAACATAATCTAAATAATTTGAGAGTTTTCGGCTCTGTGGCATATCGACATGTTCCAGGCCAACTTAGAAAGAAGTTGGATGACAAAGGGGAGATCATGATACTTGTACAGTATCACCCTACTGGAGTTTACAAGTTGTTTGATATTGAAAATAGGAGAGTTGTAATCAACCGAGACATTGTAATTGATGAACTGAAGTAGGTGGAGCAACTTGTAACTGATTATACTCAATCGTTAACCAGTTACATGCAGGCGTTAACCATTTACAGGAAAATTTTAACCGGTTACACGCACGAATTTCCAAATTAAGAAGAAATGGAAAGTGAAAAATGCAGCATGTCGAAGCTAGAACTGATGAAAATGTGAGACGACCAACTAGGAAAAGAGGTTTGCCTCAAAGACTCCAAGATTGTGAGATATTTTAGGATAATGAAACTAATGATGATGGTCATTTCGTCCATTTTGCACTTATGGATGAATCTAAGCCCGTTAAGAAGAAAGAGGCCTTGAGTTATCCAAAGTGGATTTGTGTTATGAAGAAGGAGATGGAATCGATTAAGAAAAAAAATTTGAGAGTTGGTTGATCTACCGAAAGGAAAGAAGCCAATTGGTGTAAGATAGGTCTATAAGGTGAAGGCAAATACCAAAGGTAAGATAATCAAACATAACGCTCAATTAGTTATGAAGGTATTTTTGCAAAGAGAAGGTATAGACTTTGATGAAGTATTTACACTTGTTGATAGGTGAAACCACGCGGCCGAAACCTATCATCTGGATGTAATGAAACATCAATGAAGTCGCCACCGAACATCTTTTATCCCGCCGAAAGGGAAAGGTAAACATCGAGAAAACCTGAAAAGGGAGAAATCACAGTCTTTCGACCGAGAGATCGGGTAAGGGAGTTTGTTACACGAGGGGAAGGTGTTAGCACCCCACACGCCCGTAGTACTCTACGGTATCCACTCTTGTTGTCTAATCTAATGGGTGTGGTCAAATCCTATGTCTATGGCTTAAATCTGAAAAGGGAATGCATGCGAAGGAAAAGAAGAAAATAATGCAGGGAAAATAAAAAGTTATTCTCGATTGGGCCCTACCCCAATGCCTACGTATCCCTCTTAAGGAATCAGAGCAGCCGTAGTTCGGCTTACATATTTTGGTTGGTTTGTGTTTTTTAGTTAAGGCAAACAAAAACAATCAAGATGGAAAAACACCAAATGAAACAGCAAACAGATGAGATAGTAAAACATCAACTAAATAATAACATAGTAACATGCCAAAGATGGCGAGACATCAATAAATTGGATGACAAAATATCACACCTAACAATGATATTGAGAATCAAAGTAGGATAACAAACATGTGCGATGGAGAAACATCGGCTTCAAACAAATGTGCGATGGCGAAACACGGCTAAAAGATAACAAGGTAGCATGGCATGGTAAGGATGGCAAAACATCAATAAAAAGGATGACGAAACATCACACCTAACAATGATATTGAGAATCAAAGTAGGATAACAAACATGTGCGATGGCGAAACATCAGCTTCAAACAAATGTGCGATGGCGAAACATCGGCTAAGAGGTTATAAGGAATCATGGCAAAGATGGAAAAACATCAATAAAATGGATGATAAAAACATCACACCTGATAATGATATTGAGAATCAAAGTAGGATAACAAACATGTGCGATGGCGAAACATCGGCTTCAAACAAATGTACGATGGAGAAACATCGATTAACCAGGTTTAAAAGCATAGCCAAGAGGCACACAGACAAAGTAAGATTGGTTTATATCTTTTACTCTGAAGAAAGGTTTGAGTTCATTAGAAATGTTTCTATGATTTTCCAATAAAACAATTTTTTTTTAAGATGCAGAATGCATAGAAAGGAAAAATCAACTAAAGGAAATTAACCTAGTGTTACCCCTAGTGTTATCATACAGTGGTTGATCCTAATGTTGAGGATAAAGGAAAACCCTACCCTAATCTGCATGTTAAAGAAAGCTTAACAAAACCATCCTATAGGGAACATGCAACGAGAGCGAAGTCGTGATCTCAATTTCTAAATTGAGTGACTCATCGATCAACAATTAAAAAAGAAAAGTAATAAACATCCTATAGGGAACATGCACTGAGAGCGAAGTCGTGATCTCAATTTCTAAATTGAGTGACTCATCGATCAATAACAATAAACATACTATAGGGAACATGCACTGAGAGCAAAGTCGTGATCTCAATTTCTAAATTGAGTGAATCATCGATCAACAATTAAAGAAACAAACACAACACATGTATCAGACAAAAAACCAGAGGGCCTCTTGACATATATCAGCAACAGAGGTCCCATCATGCAACATATGACTATGAAAAATGAAAATGAAAGAAAAGAAATAGTGCAATACCAAACGGATAACTATTCGTAGTAACTGAGCAATAATAAAAGAAACCCAGAGAACTTCGAGCAAGCTGGCATCAGTAGACAAACCAAGTCAGAAATTACACCATCAGGATGTAAGTAATTTAACAGATATGAACAGATCTCAGGGGCAATGTATAGCATTCACAATCATATGTATGTATGTCCTGCATAAACCATCAAATATACCAAGCACAAGAATAGTGCCAATATAATAAATTGTGTTCCACAAATAAAGTGAAACACAATAGCCTCAAACCAAAAAATGGAAACTTTCCTCAAAGTACCTCGCACATTTAACAACCAAGTTAGTATTCCCATAAATTGTACGATGATTCACATAAGGGATGGATAAAACATGATGAAGTGAGAAAAACATGATAACAATTATCAGAGCATTAGGTATGGTAGACAAAAAAAGAAACAGGCATATGCACAATTAGGTCAAAAGAATCAGAGGAATGTTGCTCCTTTCTATCACCATGTTGAGTTGACAATTGAATATCAATCAAGGATCATAGGAGCTTGAGAATAATATAATCAAAGACCATAGAAGTCAGGGGCAAACACATTTCAATCATGTACAATTAATTCAACCACAACTCACATGCACAATAGAAGGTGAATCCCACATAATGCATTAGAAGGTTCAAACATTCAAACATGAGGCATTAAATGAAATGCCTTGAGTTATCAAGGACAATCAGAATCAGCATGATCATTAGGTGCCCAATTATAGGCCTCACTCAAGTTCATTGGCCATCAAACAAATTGTAACAAGATATGCAACATTAATTAGGTACCTTCACTTCAAAAATACATCAAAAATAGAAATAAGGATCCATAATTCAAACCAAAAATATCTTAACATATTTGAAGTGTATAGAAGTCAGAAAGCCAATATTATGTTCATGAATGATTGAGGAGGAGATCAAATAAGGCCCAAAGTTCAAGACTAGTTGGCAAAACTACCAAACTAGACAAGTTTTCAAAATAATTTGTGAAAAATGTCAAACCAAGTTAAATAATTCAAGAAAAATAGTTTTCAAATCCTCAATACATTCATGAACCCTAATCAAGACTTGAATTCTATTGAAAATCCAGGGCATAGTGGTTTTGAAAATGAAACTTGCATCATAAGCAACAAAACCCTAATTTTTAACTTTTAATCTTAAATATTGACTAAGTAAGATCAAAATTCAAACAATTTAAACCAAGATCATACAAATTACCAAGAAACCCTAAATGTCAGAAAATATATTTTTTCACTTTTTTTTGAATTGAAGAAAAGTCACAAATGAAATTAAATTCAAACAATTAGACAATTAAATAAATAATCACATCTCAAAATAGAACTTTAATCAAAAAGTCGGAAAAATATCCAACCAAAATTATATTCAAATATTAGAATTAAAAACACACATCCCTGAATTTTTGTAGAATTTTTGAATTAAAGGAAATATTAAAATAAAAAATAAACAAACAATTAATAATTAAACTATTATTTAATGGCAAAAATGCAAACCCTAGCCAAAAATCATCAAAAGGTCAAAAATGAAATTATATTCTGACTCCATGATTAAAAACAAGCTTACAAGATTTTTTTTGAATTTTTTGGATTGAAGGAAGTATTAAAACCAAAATTATGAAACAAATATTTCAAATAAACTTTTCAAATTAAACTTCTTATCAAAAATGAAAAAAAAATGCTAAACCAAAATCAGAATCAAATTCTACATTATTTTATGAGTTCAAAATACTTTTTATGGATTTTTTAGATCAAAGTAACTATTAAAATAAAAATAAACTTTGAACAATCAATTAATTAAACCTATGAATTTTTTAAACCAATCAAATCATTTAAAAAAATTCAGAAAAAATATGACAAATACTAGAAATTATTACTGGCCTATGGTAAATTTTTTATGATTTTTAAAAATATTTTGATCAAAAAATAAAATCAAACAAAATACCAAATAAAACAAACAATTCAAATGAGACAAAAATTCAAATGGACCAATCATACAGTGCCACCACATCATCTTCAACCTTTGGACAAACTCAAAAACGCGCGTAAGACTCAAGCTTAGGGCTCATGTTCAGATCAGCATAACATGCTCAATTTCACACCATTTTTTATGAAATCAAGGGCAAATTAAAGCTAGCATAACAAAGAATCCATAGCAACTCGAATTAAGCAACATTATAAAGTGTAGGTCCAATACGAAGCTCATGAAAACTCAAAAAAACAATCTGCACACAGAGTTTCGGAAACTCCAAAACATGATTCAAGCTCAAATCAAACACAAAGTATACCTCAGACCTATTTGTCTGGCCAGCTAATACATCATGGATATGGAATAATTCATCAAATCATGCTAAACAAAGCAAATCGAAGTTCAAAGATCTCATCTCAATGTGAAACTGGAAACCTTGATTCCTTAGTTCCAGAAGCCAACAAACTCCATGATCTTGATCTACACACTTCAAGGAAGATGAATCCACGGGAAATTTGATGAATGCGCGAAGAAGATGAGAGAATCGAAGAAAACTTCAGCAAAAGCAAAAAAAGTTCCGATTTGGATTTGTGATGAATGGAGCGTGTTCTTCCTGAAATGAGGCTTGCAATACATTATGTAGTGTGAGTAGAGAAGGTTAGAAGAGGAAATTGGTCCTCAAAACTGTTCAGGGGCAAGTTTGGAAGATTTGGACAAAAAATGAGTGCACATGGGCCTCAACTATTTGCTTGTGCGTTTCTTCATTTTCCTTGCATTTTATGAGCCAAATAATATTAGAAATAAATCCTCAAAGTGCCAGGTCATGATCATTTCAAATGAGAGTGTATGGATCCATTTGCCAAATTGAACAAGTTTATCATTTTTGTACCCAAGCAAACACCATGGTTCATGGAGCATGAAATAGCTGGCATCATGGGCCTTAGAAAGTCACAAATAGGTCATGGGATGGATTAGAAACAAAGAGAATGGCTGAAACTTGAGTTCTCATGAATTGGCCGTTTTGCATATTTGCCAAATTTCAATAAAATGCCCCAAAATTCCAAAGCTTATAACTTGCTCATACTTTTGAATTTTGACACAAATGAGCACAATTTGGAAAGGTATTGAAAATATCTACAATCCCTTAGTTTTCAGTTTTTGCAATTGAAACCATTAAGGTCCTCAAAATTTATCTTGAAATTTATTAATTTTGGAAAATGACCTATAATTTTGTGACTTCAAAAGACCATAACTCTTGATTCCTTTTCAATTTGGACATGAGACCAAAAGGATATGAAAGATAATCACCTTATCTTTCCAAGCATGCTTCATTTGCATTTTTTGATCAAAGGTGAATAAAATATGAATTTTTGAAATTAAGTCCTTATTTTCCAAAATTAGAAACTTTTAGGGTTTCTTCAAGAACAAGTTTCAACCCAAACCTCAATCTCCTTGATCCAATGACCAAAATGGACTTGAAATATGAAAGGTGCATCCTTGAATTGATGGTTGACCAAAAGTTCACTTGGTCAACCTTGACTTTGACTGATTTTGACCAAAATGACCATTTTGCCCCTTTGAATCAATTGATCCACTTCCCTTCAAAATTGATGATCAAGACTTCAAACATATGATCTTCCAAATATATAGAGGCCATGTACAAAGTTTCACTTTAAAATTCTCAAGAAAACCTGATAAAAACCCAAACCCTAATTTTGATTAACACCTTAGGAGACTGATGAATCATCTTCAAAACTTCAAATCCTTTGGGCATCATGACCAATTCCTTGTGCAAAGACTTTTCAAATGCCAATGAGATGTTGTAGCTTCCAAACCAAAATTTGTACATTGATCAATAGCCTTGATCCAAGCAAAAACCCTAATTTGACTAGTGAATCAAAAGAGTGATTCTTCTTATAATCAAACACAAACTTCAATCCTCTGATGATCCAAAGAGATGGATAAAATATCTTGAGATGTGAAATAACTTTTGAGCTTGAAAGATTCAGAGGTTTAGATGATAAGATTCTACTTGAGCAACTTGTCAATGCAATCAACCTTCAAAGCTTGAGGAAAACTTGATAACCAAAGTACTTTGATCCTATCACAATGTATGAATGCAATGCAATATGATGTTCATGATGAAACATAAGCCTAAATCAAGAGGGTAAATTTTGGGGTGCAACAGCTGCCCCTATTCAAATATCTTCAACATGATAAGTGAGAAAAGTGACAACTTTCGAGCGTACAAGGCTGAAGATGTTTGAATACGAAAGAACCCGAAAATTTACACTCTTGAGAAAGAAAGAAACAGAAATAGAAAACTCCTAAGACATGCGTCAGAATGAAGCTGTAACGTAGGTCGAAACAGAATGAAAATAAAGAAGATTAGACGCAACTAAACTTCCGGACAAATGTTCCAGGGCAAAATTGGGCTTCAAAGAAGGGTGAGATAAAACTCAGACTACAGAGTATAAGCGAAACTAAACTCTGGAAAAGAGAACGTACGCGGGTGAGCAGACGAAATTCTGAGCTCGACCCAAAGCAAAAGTGGCTAGAGTGCGTGATTCTAGGAGCACTTGCTAATCTTAACTAAGATAGACAGTATGAAGGAACTGAAAGAATCCCAGAAATGAGGAACAAAAGCGAGACGAAACTCGACCCAATCAACCAGTTAGACGAAACTAAACTAGATGAGTACCAGGACAAAACTGGATTTCACGCACGGGTAACAAGGCAAAACTCGACCCATAGCAAAGTGATGAGAGTACATGTTTCTTAGAGCACCTGCTGGTCTCAGATCAATGGATAAATAGTGACGAAAACTGATAGAAGGATCCAAGAAACAAAAGAGACCAATTTCAAACCAGGGACGTAGTACGAACACTGCACTCGGTAAACGAACACCGTCAAAGGGTCCAAGGTACGAAAGCAAAGACGAGACGAAACTCGACTCAATAACAAGTTTAGGCGAAACTAAGCTGGATGAACACCAGGACGAAACTGGATTTCATGCACAGGCGACGAGGCGAAGCTCGACCCAAAGCGAGGAGATTAGGGCGTACACCTAAAAACCTGCTGGAAGCGAATATCAGGACGAGACTGGTATTCGAAAGGTGCATCAATAGACATCGGAATGAACCGGAGAGGGTAGTGAAAACTAAACCCGAGAAGACCGCGCTAGGGCGAAACTGAACTACAGTCAAGAGTAGACACTCAAACAAACAAAAGATTAACGTCAAAAGGATATTGGTATGGGGAGGAAACTGAGATAATGAGGTCGAAGACCTCGCTGGGGATTTAATCCGAAGTATTAGCAAAAATCATTGGGGATGACGAAATCAAAAATGGCTTATGTTCCGATGTATGTTTGAATTATTTTTATATAGCACAATGCTCCATATAATGGGAATGCTACGCGTTTTGGTAGATGCAATGTAATGATGCATGTTTAAAAGTATCACTGGGAAATGGCCAATTGAGAAGCCAAAAACCAAGAAATCGGAATCTGACATGACTTGCAAAAATAAATTGCAAAATCCAAACGAGAGGAGAAAATATGGGGATCCACTAGAGAGGGAACCTCGAAGAGATGAAGCTTCGCGGAGAATAACAAACAGGCAACCAGTAGAAACGGGCCACAAACATTGAGAGGAGCTGCAAAAATAAATTACAAACTCCTATAGAAGATTATATCGACATTGTAGCTTCTGAAGAAGGGCGCCATCTGAAGATCAGACAATTGAGAGAGAAGATCAGGGTAAGACTGTAATCTCTGGAAAAGACGGCGCGCGGCCGTGTTGAGGATGACATCAAGACAACAGGCCTGACGTGAGAGGTGAAAACCTTTACTGGGGGAACAAAGCTCTGCTGAGGAGACGGGACTTCACCGGGGAGACAAAACTCGGTTGAAGATTTTGTTGGAGAGATATTTTTCTTGGAATGCAACCTTTGGATGAATCATGCAGATAGTCACACAGTACCGTCCTCACTGGGGATAAGGAAAGATCTTATCATAAGGATGCCCCGGTTAACAGACCGGTTGGGAAATGAGATGTCATGGCGAGGGACCTCTGTTGGCAGTTTTGTCGGGGAGTTAAAATTTCTTCAGAATGTGAGTTCCCATTTAAACGACTCCATGGGGGATGTGTGACGTATCCAAACTTGAAGTCTCAGAATGAAGCCCTCTTAAAAGAAGATTCCTGGGGCAACAAAACTTCGCTGCAGAAACGAAACTTTACTGGGAATACAAAACTTCCTTGGGGATAAATAGAGTCACAATCACACATGGGCTCTGTCTAATAGAAGAAAAACCAAACATTCCCTTCCTGACAACCATTAAGCTCTTTACAGGCGTTCAATGTGTAAACTCTTTTTTGATGTTAAACCAATGTTTTGCATGCAGGAAGATGTTTATTTTGAGAATGACAGACCTGACGCGATGATTATTTAAGCCTTGAAGTTAAAAAACGTAACAAAGTGTTGCATCTCTGTTGCGAATGAATCACTGGCTAGAGTGCAAAAATTTCAAAACTTTTCTTCGCCTTTCTCCCTTTTTTATAAAAACGAGTCAAGATGCGGGTGATAAGATACCAACATGAATATGCAACACATATTTGGGAGTTTAGAAAATGTTATCCGGTTGTAGTATGCTTTCGAGTTAAACCCTTGTTTCAGTTAGGACTTTTAAAGGTTATAACGTGGCCTGGTTCGAGGTTTTTTTAGAAAAAGTTTTTCAAGGCTCAAGTTATTTGGTGCCCACCCCCTTCGTGATATTCTCCTGTCCTAATTTCAGTTGACTTATCACAAGCATTCATCTTTCAAAAGGATTTATAATGGTTGAATGATCACGACAAATTTTCCAACATGATTGTCACTTTTCTGGTGCTGTCTCTTTCTTTTGATATTATTGTTCCTCTTCTTTTTTTTTTGGCCTTTTTAGGCTCTCTTTTCCCTAACTTTTGCCTAGACAAAATCTTTTGAATTTCAATTTTTGGGAGTCCAGCGGGACGCCCTAACTTTTGCCTAAGCGACTTGTTTTCAAGTTTCGACTTAGCGGGGCTTTTTGTTTCTTTCTTATTCATGCTTTCCACTTTGAACAAGTCAATATGACTTTAGGTCTTTGAATTTTTTCTTTCTTTCTCTCTTTTTTTTTTTTGAAGAAAACAAATGCCTCATTCCTTGGTCGGTGAGGGATAGCCATTATTGTATTGATCCGATCTCGACCTCAGGACTTTGTGAGGAAATGAACATTGTGGTTTTGATATTTTTCCTGATCTCATGATGCGAGAGATAAAGTGTGATGATCCTCAGATGGGACATTCCTTCTAAAATTTGAATGCTTGGTCACATCAACTGAACATCTACCCTGCCCCTGGTTAAAAAAACAAGGTTTTTTTTAACGAAAAAGAAACTCCTACTTCGAAGGCTCAGAGGAGTTAACGAGGGTCTAACTCCCTTATATCTCCGGTTTTTGGGGATTGAAACAATGTATGTACATTGTCAACGGGGTTCTACTCAGAAGTATACCACTACAGTCATTGTTTTTTTTAGCTAAACCCCTTCCTCCAAACTCTTGGCTAAGCAAAAGAATTGGCACAGTTGGTATCAAAATGCCTGAAAAATCGATTAAAGGGTGATGCAGGATGGATTAAGTAAAATGAAACAATTTTTTTTCAAGGCAAAAATGTTTAATGCATCAAGACTGACATTCGGCTATAAACAAAATCCTATATGCAGACAATGTTAAAGCAATCAATCAAAATAACACGTGAAAGTGCAGCAAAGAAACGTAATGAAAGCCATTATGGGGAATAAATATCTTCAACTAGGTTTGGCGACCTCGTCGACCTGCCGTAATCTTGATATTACCCTTACCCATGACCTTTACCAACAGCACGGAGCTGTGAAACAAAAGGACAAGGCATCCACCAGCAAAGTGAAAGAGAAAACTATCAAACATAGAACCAAACATGCCCCTTGCACAGGTAGTAGTTGCGTTTGTTATCCATATTTCAAGCGATCAACTAAACATAACTTAGATTACCATTTTTTGTGTAAGGCCCACGAAGTTTATATGCACATGCTTATCAGAACTATTGGATGTTTTTGCAAACAAAATAGTAAAGAGGGAGAAAAGAAACGCATATGTATACTTGAAAGAAGATATTATATTAATTTTGAGAAATCAGCCTATGAAAAAGACATTTACATTTGGAAGCAAGTAATTACAAAATCAAAACAAACAAGTGTTTACAAATGGCAATGTGAATGTGAAATATCCATCAACTCCCGACTCTGCTATGACTCTTATGACTCCTATCTTCCTGCTTTCAGACAGATCATTCTTGGATTAGCCTCGAGCTTATGCCAGGTGAAAGAAACAAAGGATCTCATGCCGAGCGTAGTCATTTGCTTTAAGTCCCTAACTTTTGCCTGAATCGCCCTTTCGGGTTTTCGATTCACCAGGACACCCTTTTTTTGCCTAAACCGCCCTTTCGGGTTTTCAGTTTAGCGGGTTCTTTTTTATTTTTTCTATTATGCAAAGTATTTTTTAACTATGTCAGCATTCACAGGGAGAGGGAAGTACTCTCCATCCATAGTCGTGAGTATCATCGCTCCTCCAGAAAAAACTTTTCTGACCACGAAAGGACCTTCATAAGTCGGAACCCACTTGCCCCTGGAATCTCCTTGGGGGAGAATTATCCTTTTTAGCACAAGGTCACCTGGCTTGTAACACTGGGGCCATACCCTCTTATCAAAAGCTTTCCTCATCCTTTGCTGATATACCTGACCATGACATACAACCGTCAACCTCTTCTCGTCAATAAGTTCCAACTGATCCAGCCGATTCTGTACCCATTCACTTTCATCCAGCTCAACATCTCTCATGACCCTAAGAGAAGGAATCTCGACTTCTACTGGCAATATTGCTTCCATACTGTAAACTAATGAAAATGGGGTTGCTCCAGTCGAAGTACGCACAGTGGTGCGATAATCGTGCAAAGCAAAAGGCAGCATCTCATGCCAATCTTTATAGGTTACCACCATCTTCTGCACGATCTTCTTGATATTCTTATTGCCTGCTTCGACAGCACCGTTCATCTTCGGTCGGTATGGGGAAGAGTTATGATGCTTAATTTTGAAGGACTCATAAAGCTCCTTCATCATCTTGTTGTTCAGATTAGACCCATTATCGATAATGATCTTTTCAGGCACTCCGTAGTGACAGATAATATTATGCTTAATGAACCGAGTTACCACCTGCTTGGTGACATTGGCATAGGATGCAGCTTTGACCCATTTTGTAAAATAATCGATGGCAACCAGGATGAAACGATGCCCGTTGGATGCAGTCGGTTCAATTTTGCCGATCATATCAATTCCCCACATCGCGAACGGCCAAGGGGAAGTCAAGACATTCAAAGGTACTGGCAGAACATGCACTTTATCAACATAGACTTGACATTTGTGGCAAACATGTGCATGATTATAACAGTTGGTCTCCATGGTGGATCAATAATAACCTGCTCGCAAAATCTTTTTAGCCATGGTATGCCCGTTGGAATGGGTCCCGAAATCACCTTCATGTATATCCTCAATGATTCTAGCTGCTTCTTTCTTGTCAACACATCTGAGCAGTAAACCGTCATGATGCCTCTTATGCAACACACCACCACTGAGAAAGAACTTAGCTGAGAATCTTCTCAAGAACTTCTTATCTGTGACGGATGCCTCTTCAGAGTACTCTTGTGTTCCAAGATATCATTTAACATCATAAAACAAGGATTACCATCTGATTCCAAACTAGCCTCAAAACAGAAAGCTGACTCACTCAAACTTCTGATGGTAATGGAAGGTGCCTCATTAGCCCACTTAACTTTGAACATGGAGGACAAAGTTGCCAGTGCATCAGCTAGATTGTTTTCTTCTCTGGGAATGTGCTCAAACGTGATCTCTTCGAAGTACGGTATTAGCTTCATAACATGCTCATGATAGGGAATTAGGTTCTGATGGCGAGTCTCCCAATCTCCATTAATCTGGCTGATAACAAGATTAGAATCCCCGTAAACTTTCAAAAATTTGATGCGCATGTCGATCACCGCTTCAATGCCATAAATGCAAGCCTCATATTAGGCCATGTTATTAGTGCAATCGAAACAAATATGAGCTGTGAAAGGAATGTGGTATCCCCCAGGAGAAGTGATTATAGCTCAGATGCCATTACCCATGGCATTAGAGGCACCATAAAAAACAAGCGTCCAACGTGATCCCGGCTCGGGTCCTTCGTGTGGGTTTGGTATGTTACAATCCCAAATATACACAATTTCCTCATCTGGAAAACCAAACCTCATCGGTTCGTAATCATTCATGGGCTGATGAGCAAGATGGTCGGCCAGTACACTACCCTTAATTGCTTTTTGAGTAGTGTATTGGATATCATATTCGGTGAGTATCATCTGCCAACGGGCTACCCTGCCTGCAAGAGCTGGATTCTCAAAAATATACTTGATTGGATCCATTTTGGATATCAAGTAAGTGGTGTGAGTTAACATGTACTGCCTCAAACGTTTGGCGGCCCAGGCAAGCGCACAATAAGTCTTTTCCACCAATGAGTACCACGACTCGCATTCCATAAACTTCTTACTCAAGTAGTAAATAGCCTACTCTTTCTTCCCTGTCTCGTCGTGTTGACCTAAGACACAACCCATTGAGCTCTCCAACACAATTAGATACATGATTAGTGGCCTTCCTTCCACTGGCAGCATGAGTATCGGAGGTTCCTGCAAATACTCCTTTATTTTGTCAAAGGCCTTCTGACAATCCTCATTCCATTTTACTGTCTGACTTTTCTTCAACAATTTGAACAAAGGTTCACGGGTGGCTATGAGATGAGAAATAAATCTAGAAATGTAATTCAACCTTCCCAAGAAACCACGTACTTCCTTCTCTGTCCTTGGCTCAGACATTTCCTGTATCGCTTTTACCTTGGCCGGGTCCACCTCGATACCTTTTTCGCTTACAATAAAACCCAACAGCTTGTCGGATCTCACCCCGAAGGTGCATTTATTCGGATTCAACCTTAGCAAGAACTGCCTCAGTCTCTCGAACAATTTTTCCAGATGAACAAGGTGTTCCTCTTCCGTGTCAGACTTAGCAATCATATCGTCCATATAAACCTCAATCTCTTTGTGAATTAAATCGTGAAAGAGAGTGACCATAGCATGCTGATATGTTGCCCCGACATTTTTTAAACCAAATGGCATCACTTTATAGTAAAAAGTTCCCCAAGGCGTGATAAATGTTGTCTTCTCCATATCCTCTGGAGCCATCTTAATTTGATTGTAACCCGAAAAGCCATCCATGAACGAGAACACCTTGGAATGAGAAGTATTATCGACCAACACATCAATATGCGGAAGAGGGAAATCATCTTTAGGGTTGGCCCTGTTCATATCCCTATAATCCACACACATCCTGACTTTACCATCCTTCTTGGGCACATGCACAATATTTGCAATCCATGGTGAATAATTGACGACCTTTAAGAAATTCGCGTCCAACTACTTTTGGACCTCCTCCTTGATCTTCTTGGACATCTTAGGATGAGTTCTTCGGAGCTTTTGCTTGACAGGGGAACAACCTTCTTTGAGCGGTAGTCGATGCACCACTATGTTTGTATCCAACCCAGGCATATCCTCATAAGACCAAGCGAAGATATCAGAATACTTACGGAGTAGCGCGGTCAATCTGACCTTTATACTTTCTTCGAGATCTGCCCCTATCTTGACTTCTCTTCTTACCTCTTTTGTGCCAATATTCACCACCTTAATCGAATTCTGATTCGGCTGGATAACCTTCTCCTCTTGTTTCAATAATCTTGCTAATTCCTCAGGAAGATCACAATCCTCATATGCTTCTTCTTCAGCTTGATAAATAGGAGTATCAAAGTCATAATGAGTCACAGCAGAGTCGTTATCAATATGATCGGTGGTGGAAGTGCATCCGCATGAATGACATTTTGGCGTTTTTTAGTGACAGTGTGTGAAAAGAGAAACATTGACATTCAAATAAAAACAAAAAAAACAGAAATGGAACAAAGTTTTGAATGCAAAAACGTCCTTTATTTCATGATAAACTTGAAAGAAACATGGTGGCCCTACACAAATGATCCACTACGCCTTGGGCAAAGCGTAGGAATCATGATATGATTAATAAAAGAAACAAGAAAATTACTCCTCAGCGCTTGAAACTTGGATAACATCCACAGAAGTCCAATTGTTGAGTGTCTGGCCTGGAATACTCGGGTGAATCTAATCTTTGATATTGTAGCCATCAGCCCTATCGTCACCAACTGCATTGACGTGCCCTTCTTAAGTAGCAAAAGGACGGGAAAACTTCACAGGAGTAGATAAAATAGATGCTCTGGGAGATGCACTCTGCTGACCCGGGTTAAAACCAAGACCAAATTTATCAAATTTTGGGGTAACGTCCAGCACTTAACCCCAACCTTCAGGGTTACCACCTTCCACTACAGCTTTTGCATCCTTGAGAGAAGACATAACAGTTTCCGATTTCCTTTTCTGCTCTGGAGGAGGAAGATTGACGGCATGAACTTGAAGGAAAATTGCGATCAAAAGCGCAGCGGAATTTAAAAATTTCCTTTAGTGATCCTTACGAATGAGCATGGTCAGTGATAGAAATATTTACCTTATGTGGCGATTCAGACCTTTGATGTTGTGATCACGAGCGTTGATGAAGAACAAAGCCTCTACTCAGTCCACACGAACAGATTGCTTCCGGTCACAGTGCTAGATGATCACGAACGGAAACCTTGAGTGAGAGAGAATCAAAAACGAAAATGCATCAAGTGAAATTGCTTCATCATAAGGGATCTACTTATAGAATCACTCGTGTGGTCTACAAGCTAAAAGCCCAATTAAGGCTATAAGCTAAAAGCCCAATTAAGCTTATGGACATCATACCTTATGATGTACCATATATCACTTATCCACGTGGTACCTTACCACTTTCCGTATTACACTTAAGTGCATTGTATCTTACGGTGTTCCTTATTTATTCTATCTCTCATCAACCTGTCCTTATGTGTGTGACCCTGTAGGTTTTCGCGACGTTGGCAATTATATTAAATCACACATTTAATATAATAAACAGTGAGCGGTATCTAGCAACACACCACTGTTACCCAAGTCACGAAAATGTCATGTGATCTGACCAAACCTTTTCCGTGATAATATTTGTGTTGTACAATTACCCTTTTGCCCTCATGTCTATATTGAACACAAGGCACACACTGTGTCACCCTTGTCCAGTTCAATATTGGGCCCTTAGACATTTATCCTGTTATGTAGGATGAGCAAATTCCATCTAGGTCACTCATGTCCCTTAGCATGCTTTGTGAAGTAACCATCAACTGTCTTTATAGTCATCCAGTTACGGATGACGTTTGATCAGCAATAAAGTACTTGACTCTACATCTAGGGTCCATAGTGGTTTCAGGTCGAAGGGTGGTATACACCATTATCATCATGAGAATAACTTATGACACTTTGCATAACATTCTATGTAGTATTCTCATAGCGGGTCATTCCAGTATAAATATTACTCCTAATATTCATACCTATGTTAAGACTTGATAACTCCTTATCTATGATCCATGAGATGTGATCATCAACCTATCTTCATAATAATCTTAATGCTTTAATGTTATCCCACTTCACATTAAAGCTTGACTACGGATACTTTAATAATAGTGTCTTATGTTTAATGGGATCTCATGATTAAGTCACACTTAACATTTCATTAAACCAATAAACCATTCTAGGGACTTTATTATTTTGGAAAGCAAACATAATAAAGAAATGCCTTTTATTATTAATAAATAATTCGATACAAGTACCAAAAGTATTGGCCTCTAGGGCTTACACCAACAATCTCCCACTAGCACTAGAGCCAATCAGGCATACCCCTAATACCCATAGATCTAGTATGTCCATCATGCTTCAGCTGCGCAAGAGGCTTTGTTAATGGGTCAGCAACATTGTCAAGTGTAGGTACTCTGCATATTTTCACATCTCCCCGATCGATTATCTCTCGAATAAGATGATAACGCCTAAGTATGTGTTTGGATCGTTGGTGAGATCTAGGCTCCTTAGCTTGTGCGATAGCACCATTGTTATCACAATAGAGATCAATGGGATCCACAATGCTATGGACTATGCCAAGTTCACTAATGAACTTCTTGATCCAAACAGCTTCCTTTGCTGCAGTTAAGGCAGCAATATACTCAGCCTCGGTTGTAGAATCAGCAACTGTATCTTGCTTTGAACTTTTCCAGCTCACAGCGCCACCATTTAAACAAAACACATAACCAGATTACGATCTAAAGTCATCCTTATCTGTCTGTGAAATTCCGGGAATGACACAGACTCAGGATGTCTAATGGAATGTTAAGACATCTGATCTGACATTAAGCGATGTACAGGTAGAATAGGCTGTACTTTTGATATTTGTTCTACAACAGTCACTGGACTAACATACCAGAGCCTGCAACACCTTTTGACAAACGCAGGTTCTGATTTACTGAAGTTCAGAACAGTTAAGGTTAATCATATACATTGATGTCACGAGGAATGCTGTGACATCAAACAAATAACCAATGCAGAAAGTAAATAACACACAGAATTGTTCACCCAGTTCGGTTCAACCAACCTACATCTGGGGGCTTCCAAGCCAGGGATAAAGTTCACTATTAGTAGTATCAATTCAAAGACCCTACAGCCAACACACCCGTTGACAGCCTTCTCACTTAATCACTACCCAATGACACTTTTACCTAAGATCCAATCCTAGATATGAGACCCCTCTCACTCCCCCTCAATCACCGCAGTGATAACTTTCTACAGTACATAAACTGTTCAGAAGATACACTTCCATTACACATCTTGATCATGCTTAAAAGCTTCAATCAAGTACAATGCATACATCCTTTAACCTACAGGTTTCAAGGAGTATGGTGACCATCCTACAGCCCGGGTGGTTCACAACAAAACTAGCCCTAAATGATTACATCTTGTCAATCTGCGACCTACTTCAAATTAGGTTACAATACTTCTATTTATAACACTTTTTACCCAACTGGATTTGGGCCTTCATATTAGCAATGCAGCTTTAACGACCTGCATAAAGTAAGCAGAAAACTTCTGCTACAAGTTAGGTCTTCAATCGAGCTTTTCTCCTTATCCTTAGCTTCTGATTGAATCTTCTAGGGCTCCATGTATGCCTTCAATTTTCGCTACTTGTTATGCATTCTATTTGGCAGAATATTCTGCATAACTTCAGGAACAGAACTGCATCAGACTTGACAGTTCAGTAGCTTGATGTCTGGTATGATGTTATGACATCTCTTGAGACATGTTGTTCCAGATGTTGATCAACATGTTTAGGCATTTACAATAGGATTTTCAGGCTGTTCCTATTGTACATTACATTACATTATTGTTGTTGCTATTTGTTTTACAAGAGATGAGCCAATCCCAAACGAAGGCACTTACAATCTCCCCCTTTGGCAAATTTTGGCTAAAACAAATACAACAATAACACTAACCATTCAGGACCTCTTGAAGCACAGGAGGAAGAGGATGCACCTCATTCCCTTTTAGACCACGAACCATTTCTTGTCACTGGTGGTGGAAAAAGAGGACCGTGGGAGATAAACTATCCTTTCAGAGGCATCAGAGAACCTTTAAGGAGTGACCAGAATATCTCCCTTGTAACTCAGAACACAGGTCACAACTGTGTTCATAACTCAGATCACAAGTCACAAGGAAATTCACGCTGAATTTGTGACAAGTCTTTGTGATCAAAATTTTGAGTAGCTGCTGCAACGAGGACAATGTCAAACCGTAACAGTACTCCTTTACTCCTTTCTCCCCCTTTTTGGCCAAAAATTGACAAATAAAGCCCTCATAAAACCAGATCCAAGAACAGTTTTCCCAGATCCGTACAAACCCCATGATGGTTGTGAGAGAAAAGAATGTGGGATAGGAGGTTATATAAGGAGATAACAGGTTCAAGAAGATGGCAATATAAAATCTTGGTCAAAGATACCTGTTAAAGCTGTTGCATGTTTCAGACTGACTGTGCATGAAATTTAGACGCATTTGTTTGTTTCTGCCAAAAGAACCAGTCACAAAAACATGCATAAGTTTAGGTCAAAGCAATTCCTGAATAAAATCAGCCTTTGACCGACTTTTAAGGTTGAAGATTCTTTTGGGAAACAGAATACCCAATATAGCTCCTGAATAGCTACAATTACGTGGTGAAGTTATTTTCCACGTATTCTTCTTGATTTCCCCAAGATTGCAATGTCGTTGGTAATGTCATGACACTTACTTAGACATTCTTCAACAACAGCAGCCTTCTTTTTACTTCTCTCAGTTAGGCACAGAGAAGGACACTTTAAACAGCCAGTAGCAAGAGACTAGTAGCATTAAGCATGGCCATCAATCATGCTTTCTTAAGTGTTGCTGAGATCCACCACAATTACTTTCTACCTTCTTCCAGACAGCAAAATAAGGAAGGAGGGAATAAACCAGAAGACTCCAAAATGCTTCACAAGACATCACTGATTAGTCCAGACCAAGTTGTTATTGATAAGATCTGAATCTTCCAAATTGCTCCAAAAGTATCAAAACTGCCACTTATGAGATTTTTAAGAATTTCTGAGATTTTCTTCCTAAACCCAGACAGATAACAAGAGCAATTTTTCAATCTCCTGATGTTGAGACATTATTCATGACTTCACTTGGAAGTTCACAATGTCATATTATCAGAACACATAAACATCAGCATACCACCGTACTCTTCTGACTTCTGATCTTCAGATCAATACACATACAAAGTCTCCCTTCAATGTATATTGTAATTGGGGAAAGTGCAACACTCAGTGACTCCCCTTGTTGATGCCAATCAAAACCGTAGCGTGAAACCAGTAGCACTAGCTCTGAGGTGATAACTTCAAGCACCCTGAACTAGTCTTAGAACAGTAAGGACATCTCTGATTCATGACTCTCTGGATGGCTTAGAAATCATGTACCCATAGTCTGAAACCAACCTCCAACCTTCTTAGTGTGCTTACAAGCTTTACTAAGATTCAGACTTTCTAGAAGGATTATCCTTTGATCATGTCATCCTTCTGTATAATATATTTACTAGTAGTTGCTAATACTAGTAAATTCTTCAGACCACAACAGTAGTTATGCATTGTTAAGCATACTACTTTTAAACACAGCTAGAATCTACTTATTCCAAACCAACAATAGAACTGTCACACTAGAATATTAAGATTCACAGTCCCAAGTCTCTGCCACAGACTTCTAACAATAATGATGTTACAGCATGAACCTATCTGCTTGGGTTCAGAAGTTAACATCCAGGGGATTGATGCCCTTTTATATTCCCCATAAGAAAGTTATGATTATTCACCAGAATACTCTTAGAGAGAAATAAACTCTCTACCAAGTTCTGAGAAACAGGTTCAGAATACAGCCTTGCATACATATTATACAACCACTTAGTCTCCCATCAAAGTGCTTATATATATATATCTTTATGCAAGATCCTAATGAATACTTAGTCTCCCGTCAAAGTATTCATTATTAGTTAGATTATGCCATCTTCTCAAGGTAGGATAATTATTCTAACAATCTTCTGCTCCATGCATGAAGAACCAACTGGTCCTTACAAGCTTCCTTTGCTGAAGAGGCCCTTCGTTTGAGATGATGTTGCAACATCAGATCTGACATGGATCTCAACCATATGAGCCTGGCTTATACTATGGTTTTGAATGAACATCCATAGCAATCAAAGCACACTTTTCTTACATCCTTTATGATCAGGCCCACAACAACCACATGACCATGCAGCAACTAGCATGTATCACCTTCATCTTGTTTGCTGACCCCAAAGGAGTTAATTGTACCATACTCCTGTAGACACGAGCAGACCAAGTTGTTCTATTATGTGAGGACACCAAATAAATGAACTTCAAGTAAAAAGAGGATCTTCTCAGGGACCCATGATCTTTTGAAGATAACTCCTCCTTGCTACATACAACTAACAAGTTCATCCTAGGTGATGGGGATGACTTGTCAAAGTGCAGATATCCACCATTTGACTTTGGTCCAGGATGTCAAGACAAGTTGTATGACATGTCTTCCAAGATCTTCAGGTTAAGGACTCCCCCTGAAACTCAGCTCAGATCTTTGTAGAGATTTAAGTGAATTCTCCTTCACATGCTGCAGTTTATGTGATTGGTAGACATAACCTGTTCTATTCCTATCCTCCAAGGAAATCATTAAGATCATGAGAAATAAACTCAAGCATCTTATAGAACAAGGTAAGATGAACTCCCTTTCACATCAGCTTGATCATACTACTCCCTCTGAACAAAATGTTATCCAACTTCCCTCTTTATGGATACAGTGTTGAGTTCTTTACCTTAGACACATAGTAAGTACTCTTTATTTGGAATTTGCCACAGGTTTCAAATTAAGAGTCCTTAGTTTGCTTGCTGTACAAGTTTCAGGTTGCCACATTCTGTAACTTGTACTAGAAGAAACTTCGTTATCAATCATGAGGATGTTCACTAAATCTGGAACTTATCTGTCTTTCCTCAACAACTGATGTCTTCAACAGTTGTGATATTTATAAAGATTCTGCTTCCATCATTTATTCAGTTAGAATTATCTAATCACACTAGAGGATCCTGACTGATTACTTCTTCATGCTTGCTAAGCAAATTTACTTGGCTGAAGACACAGAAATGATGTTCCATCATCCATCACATGAGGGGAAACCTGGAAATCACAGCTTTAAAGTCCTTTTAAGTGCATTTAGCTTAGCACATATACTCCCTTAAACTCACAACTGGAGTAGATGACCTGTTTCAAAACAGATGTCTCCTCTTCCAGATCAGGAGTAGGTTCCAAACATATGTACTCACATTACATGTGTTTAGCACCCAGAACATCTGTTCTTCAACTGGCAGTTGCATGATGTTCTAACATCCTTAAGAACATCAGTTCCATCTCCTTGGAACACATCATCCTTGATAATCTTCAAGGTCTTCAAGTAGCTTGCAGATGTATATGAGAATCATTGATACTCATCAACAAAATTCTGTTGAAAATAATAACCCTAGAGTTCTTCTTTCACTTCAGGGGTTGTATCAGAAGCTATGCAGCGGAATAGCAGTACTTCACCAGAACTTACACAGTGCTTACTCCATATAGTAAGCATGACACATAAGGATTGAAAATAAATCAATCCTACAAGTTGTTTGCTTCTTCACTAAGCAACTTTCTAGACCCAACTCTACAGCCCTGTTAAAAGAAGGCTTTATAAACACATATGATGCCTTATCCATATCTTCACTCCCGCATGAAGGTTTTGATAATATTCTTCTCTGTGCTGAATACAGGTTGAACAATGCACTCCAAAATCTTCACTCCCGCATGAGGTCTTTGAATTTGTTCAAACACTTCCATCTTCCTTCAACATAGCTGATCTAGTTTCTCCCAAATTGGTCCATCCTCCACTCCTAGGGACCAAGCAATATGAACACTACTGGTTCAAACAATATTCTACCTTGTACACAACCGGAAAGTATCCCCCATGGATCTCATCCAGAGACAGACAGGATGCCTGCTCTGATACCAATTGAAATTCCGGGAATGACACAGACTCAGGATGTCTAATGGAATGTTAAGACATCTGATCTGACATTAAGCGATGTACAGGTAGAATAGGCTGTACTTTTGATATCTGTTCTACAACAGTCACTGGACTAACATACCAGAGCCTGCAACACCTTTTGACAAACGCAGGTTCTGATTTACTGAAGTTCAGAACAGTTAAGGTTAATCATATACATTGATGTCACGAGGAATGCTGTGACATCAAACAAATAACCAATGCAGAAAGTAAATAACACACAGAATTGTTCACCCAGTTCGGTTCAACCAACCTACATTTGGGGGCTTCCAAGCCAGGGATAAAGTTCACTATTAGTAGTATCAATTCAAAGACCCTACAGCCAACACACCCGATGACAGCCTTCTCACTTAATCACTACCCAATGACACTTTTACCTAAGATCCAATCCTAGATATGAGACCCCTCTCACTCCCCCTCAATCACCACAGTGATAACTTTCTACAGTACATAAACTGTTCAGAAGATACACTTCCATTACACATCTTGATCATGCTTAAAAGCTTCAATCAAGTACAATGCATACATCCTTTAACCTACAGGTTTCAAGGAGTATGGTGACCATCCCACAGCCCGGGTGGTTCACAACAAAACTAGCCCTAAATGATTACATCTTGTCAATCCGCGACCTACTTCAAATTAGGTTACAATACTTCTATTTATAACACTTTTTACCCAACTGGATTTGGGCCTTCATATTAGCAATGCAGCTTTAACGACCTGCATAAAGTAAGCAGAAAACTTCTGCTACAAGTTAGGTCTTCAATCGAGCTTTTCTCCTTATCCTTAGCTTCTGATTGAATCTTCTAGGGCTCCACGTATGCCTTCAATTTTCGCTACTTGTTATGCATTCTATTTGGCAGAATATTCTGCATAACTTCAGGAACAGAACTGCATCAGACTTGACAGTTCAGTAGCTTGATGTCTGGTATGATGTTATGACATCTCTTGAGACATGTTGTTCCAGATGTTGATCAACATGTTTAGGCATTTACAATAGGATTTTCAGGTTGTTCCTATTGTACATTACATTACATTATTGTTGTTGCTATTTGTTTTACAAGAGATGAGCCAATCCCAAACGAAGGCACTTACAGTCTGGAAGCTAGCATCGGGTATCCAATTACAGCAAGCTCTTCCTAACCTCCATATATCAATAATGAATCCTTAGTCCTTCTCAAGTACTTAAGGATATTCTTGACAGCTACCCAATGAGCATCACCGGGATTAGACTGGTACCTACTCGTTGCACTTAAAGAATACGAGACATCTGGTCGAGTACATAGCATGGCATACATGATAGATCTTATTGCAGATGCATATGGAATCTTATCCATGCGATCCCTTTCTTCCTTACTTGAAGGGGATTGTGTTTTTTACAGACACATGCCATGTTGCATAGGTATGAATCCTTTCTTGGAATCATGCATATTAAAGCGTCTCAACACTTTTTCTATGTATGTACTCTGACTTAGGCCAAGCAGTTTTTGTGACCTATATCTATAGATCCTGATTCCTAATATATAGGCTGCTTCACCTAGGTCCTTCATCGAAAAGCATTTCCCTAACCAAGTTTTCACTTGTTGCAAGGTAGGGACATCGTTTCCAATGAGTAATATGTCATCTACATATAATACCAGGAATACGATCATGCTCCCACTAACCTTCTTGTAGACACAAGGCTCATCTTCATTCTTGATGAATCCATATTGTTTTACTGTTTCATCAAAACGAAGATTCCAGCTTCTGGAAGCTTGCTTCAATCCATAAATTGATCGTTGTAACTTACATATCTTTTGGGATTCTTCTGGTATGTCAAATCCTTCAGGTTGTGTCATGTACACATCCTCAAGAAGATTCCCATTAAGGAAAGCAGTTTTGACATCCATCTGCCATATTTCATAATCATGATATGCAGCAATAGCAAGTAAAATCCGAACAGATTTAAGCATTGCAACTGGTGAAAAGGTTTCATCATAGTCAACCCCATGAATTTGTTTATAGCCTTTTGCAACCAGTCTTGCCTTATAGGTATGTACCTTACCATCCATGTCAGTCTTCTTTTTGAAGACCCACTTGCATCCTATAGGGTTAACTCCTATAGGAGGCTCTACCAAGGTCCAAACCTGGTTTGTGTACATGGAATCCATTTCAGATTTCAAGGCTTCTAGCCACTTCTCGGACTCAGGACCAGTTATGGCCTCTTGGTAGGTCACAAGCTCATCTTGATCCATGAGTAATACATCACCCTGATCACTTATGAGATATCCATATCTCTCAGGTTGTTGACGTATCCTGCTTGACCTACGCTGGTCTTGTTCTACTTGAGCAGGTTGCTCTTCCACAACTACTTGTGTTTCCTGCTCTAATTCCTCCATAGGTGTATTAATGCTTTGTGGTTCTTGAATTTCTTCAAGCTCTATTTTCCTCCCACTGATTCTTTTGGAAATAAAATCCTTTTCCAGAAAAACTTCAGTTCGAGCGACAAACACTTTTCCCTCAGAAGGATTGTAGAAGTAATACCCTCTTGTTTCTTTAGGATATCCCACAAATAAGCATTTGTCAGATTTGGGCTCAAGCTTAGTTGAAATTTGTCGTTTCACATAAACTTCGCAACCCCAAATCTTCATGTAAGACATATGTGGTTTCTTACCACTCCATGTCTCATATGGTGTCTTCTCAACCTTTTTGGATGGAACCCGGTTAAGTGTGTAAGCTGCAGTCAATAGTGCATGTCCCCAAAAGGATTTCGGAAGATCGGCGTGACTCATCATGGATCGGACCATGTCTAACAAGGTTCGATTTCTTCTCTCAGAAACACCATTCCATTGTGGTGTTCCGGGAGGAGTAAGTTGGGATAAAATCCCACATTCCTTTAGATGGTCATCAAACTCTAGGCTTAAATATTCACCTCCTCGATCTGATCGAAGAACTTTAATATTCTTACCTAGTTGGTTTTGTACTTCATTCTTGAATTCCTTGAATTTTTCAAAGGTTTCATATTTGTGTTTCATTAAATACACATAACCATATCTACTGAAATCATCAGTAAATATGACGAAGTATTGAAAACCTCCTCTGGCTGGTATGTTCAGTGGTCCACATACATCAGTATGTATGAGGGCCAAAAGATCATCAGCCCTTTCACCTTTTCCTGCGAATGGGGACTTTGTCATCTTTCCAATTAAACAAGATCTGCATGTCTCATATGATTCATAATCAAAAGAGTCCAAGAGTCCATCTTTAATGCGTTTCTCATTTATGTGGCCTAAGCGACAGTGCCAAAGGTAGCTTGGATTTAACTTATTAGGTTTAATCCGTTTAGTATTAATATTATAAATTGGCATTTCAAGATCAAGGACATATAGTCCATTGTTCATTTGTGCAGAAGCATAGAATATATCATTCAAATAAATAGAGCAACAATTGTTCTTTATTATAAATAAAAAACCAAACTTGTCCAAACAAGAAACAGAAATAATATTCCTACTAATTGCAGGTACATAATAACAGTTCTCTAACTGAATTATTAAACCACTAGGTAAAGTCAAAACATAAGTTCCTACGGCTAAAGCAGCAACCTTTGCTCCATTTCCAACTCGTAGGTCAACTTCACCTTTTGCCAAATCTCTACTCCTTTTTAGCCCCTTCACATTAGTACAAATGTGAGAACCGCATCCAGTATCTAATACCCATGATGCAGAAGTAGATAAATTAATTTCAATAACAAAAATACCTGAATTTGAAGTCCCTACTCCATTTTTCATATCTTCCAAGTACTTTGGGCAGTTTCTCTTCCAATGTCCGGTCTTACCACAATGGAAGCAAGTGCCCTCCTTTGCTATGCCTCCACTAGGCTTCAAAGCAGGAACAGTAGGTTTAGGCTTGGCAACTTCCTTTCCTTTCCCTTTACCAACCTGCTTGGTAGGCCTCTTGTTCAGCTTCTTTCCATTACTGACCATCAGAATGGACTTCCCTTTTGTCTTCATATTCTGCTCAGCAGTTTTCAACATGCTTAGCAATTCTGGAAGACTCTTATCCATGTCATTCATGTTGAAATTCATGACAAACTGATTAAAGCTATCTGGCAACGATTGCAAGATAAAATCAGTTGCAAGTTCCTTTCCAAGCGGAAACCCTGACCTTTCAAGGTTCTCCACATACCCAATCATTCTGAGTACATGGGGACCTACAGGGTTTCCCTCAGATAACTTGTTGTTAAAAAGGGCCTTTGAAACCTGAAACCTCTCATTTCTTGCCTGCTCTTGATAGAGCATTTTCAGATGTCCGATCATATCGAACGCTGACATGTTCTCGTGTTGCTTTTGCAACTCCGAGTTCATAGTAGCTAGCATGAGACAAGCGGCTTCGTTAGAATCATTAAAATGCTTCTTATAAGCTTCTCTTTCTGCCTTAGGTGCCGAACTAGGCGGTTCCTCTTCAGAAACAGGTGTCTCCAAGACATACAGCTTCTTATCGTGCTTGAGGACAATCCTCAGATTTCGGTGCCAATCCAGGAAATTTGTCCCAGACAATTTTTCCTTATCTAGGATTGATCGCAAAATATGGTTGTTTGTTGCCATGGTAATCTACAAAAAAAATGAAAATATAAGTATCATTAAAACAACATATTTAATTAGGCCTTTAATCAAATATGCTCCCACTATTTTACTCAAACCAAATGACCCTCATCATTTGATTCGGAAAATCCCATTGGAAGACTTTCTAGTGGGTCGAGATCCACATTTCACTTTGTTCTAAGTCAGCGTTAGGCTGATTACACAAAACTAGGTTATTTAGGTAGGAACTCCTTCCAATTGTATCTCATACAACTCTCGAATATTTTCAGTTGGGTGAATAAATCCTTATTCTAATTCATCATATGAATCATTCCCAACTCTTGCTTCTAAACATGTATAATCTTATTATAATGTGTTTAGTTAAGTTTGACCCATTGTTTTAGCAGTTGGATATTACAATTATCCCATCGCACCTTACTAATATAGAACATGCACCTCGCGTAGGCGAAACCTACATTGTTCAATACTAGTCTTGATGAGTGCTAAAACTTGGAAAGCATGAACTTAATATTTAACTTGAGGGATTTTGTTATTAGTTTGATCTCACCGGCTTAACATGCAATTCGTCTCTCTCATGCATCAACATACAAACACATGCATCAATATACATAAAAGGATACAGTTATGGCCCCTAGCGCAATTGTTCTCCCAAGCCAATGAGAGAACCTAAGCTAACCTAATAACGATCTAAACTTCTCCAAGCAAGATCTCCAAGGTTATCCTCCTTTGATATTGTATTCTTCTCTTTCTTCATAACATTACATTACATAAAAGAAACTCGTTTTACATACGAGGGAGTGAGATGAGAAAAGAAGTTACATCAAGAATTTTAGAGAGAGGCACGACACGCAGGCCGTATTTTACAATCCCAAAACAAAATAAAGGAAAAACTAAGGCCATAACTGATCACCACAAGACAATAAACACACTTTTATTATTAGTTTAAATTTTGTTAATTAAAAAAAAAGGCAAATTAAATTTCGACGATTGATCACACTACGCAGAGTTAGCCGGGGGTTCCGCTGCCCGGTCAGCAGACGATGGTTCCGCTGACCGTTCAGCGGACGGGGGTCAAGGGGACAGCGCCCCTTTGTGGGGTTGTCAGGGGCAGCGCCCTGGCGTAAAATTTTAATGAACAATTCATTTGAAATCAGCGTCATTTTCGCACAACTCTTGTGCATTCACAACCCTAATCGCATAACTCTGTAACAACACAACCCTTGTGCCGTCATGAACCCTAATGCAACAGTTTCATGCTATCAAACACATTTCGATTGATAATTCAGTATGATTAATCACATGCCATTGCTTCACCATACTAACGTCGGATTCCGAAGCATATGAACAGTGATCGGTCAAAGGAATAACAATCATCAAGTGTTTGAATGAACGAAACAGAAACAGTATATCCCATATACCATCGTTGCATCAGATTTACTTATATCATATATAAAAGCGATCGATCTTATTTGTGTAACCTATGGACGATCGATGTATCGCTGCTTCACCATACTAATGTCGGATTCCGAAGCATAGTCAACATCAATCATCCAAATCGTACACAACAGATGCCAAATTTAATTACTCGTTTATTATTCAATTCATTCTGGTTTTAATCGAATCAAAACAGAAAATATAGAACATAAACAACTATCAGATCCATGGTTTCGTAAGTGGCTCTGATACCACTGAAGGAAAATTGCGATCAAAAGCGCAGCGGAATTTAAAATTTTCCTTTAGAGATCCTTACGAATGAGCATGGTCAGTGATAGAAATATTTACCTCTTGTGGCGATTCAGACCTTTGATGTTGTGATCACGAGCATTGATGAAGAACAACGCCTCTACTCAGTCCACACGAACAGATCGCTTCCGGTCACAGTGCTAGCTGATCACGAACGGAAACCTTGAGTGAGAGAGAGAATCAAAAACGAAAATGCATCAAGTGAAATTGCTTCATCACAAGGGATCTATTTATAGAATCACTCGTGTGGGCTACAAGCTAAAAGCCCAATTAAGGCTATAAGCTAAAATCCCAATTAAGCTTATGGACATCATACCTTATGATGTACCATATAGCACTTATCCACGTGGTACCTTACCACTTTCCGTATTACACTTAAGTGCACCGTATCTTACGGTGTTCCTTATTTATTCTATCTCTCATCAACCTGTCCTTATGTGTGTGACCCTGTAGGTTTTCGCGATGTTGGTAATTATATTAAATCACACATTTAATATAATAAACAGTGAGCGGTATCTAGCAACACATCACTGTTACCCAAGTCACGAAAATGTCATGTGATCTGACCAAACCTTTTCCGTGATAATATTTGTGTTGTACAATTACCCTTTTGCCCTCATGTTTATATTGAACACAAGGCATACATTGTGTCGCCCTTGTCCAGTTCAATATTGGGCCCTTAGACATTTATCCTGTTATGTAGGATGAGCAAATTCCATCTAGGTCACTCATGTCCCTTAGCATGCTTTGTGAAGTACCCATCAACCGTCTTTATAGTCATCCAGTTACGGATGACGTTTGATCAGCAATAAAGTACTTGAATCTACATCTAGGGTCCATAGTGGTTTCAGGTCGAAGGGTGGTATACACCATTATCATCATGAGAATAACTTATGACACTTTGCATAACATTCTATGTAGTATTCTCATAGCGGGTCAATCCAGTATAAATATTACTCCTAATATTCATACATATGTCAAGACTTGATAACTCCTTATCTATGATCCATGAGATGTGATCATCAATCTATCTTCATAATAATCTTAATGCTTTAATGTTATTCCACTTCACATTAAAGCTTGACTACGGATACTTTAAGAATAGTGTCTTATGTTTAATGGGATCTCATGATTAAGTCACACTTAACATTTCATTAAACCAATAAACCATTCTAGGGACTTTATTATTTTGGAAAGCAAACATAATAAAGAAATGCCTTTTATTATTAATAAATAATTCGATACAAGTACCAAAAGTATTGGCCTCTAGGGCTTACACCAACAGAACTGTCTCAAACGCCTGAAATGGAGTCTCATGAATCTCGCCTTCAATTTCAACATAGCGGAATGATGTCAAATGAATCACAATGTACTCTTCCTCGCCGCGCACAGTTATTACATTTCCCTCTGCAGGATACTTGAGTTTCTGATGAAGAGTAGAAGTGACTGATCTTGCTCTATGAATCCACGGCCTCCCCAACAAACAACAATATGTTGGCTATATATCCATCATAAAAAATGTAGCTGTGAAGGTGCGAGGACCAACCTTGATTGGTAACTCCACTTCCCCAAATACTTACCTTCGAGACCCATCAAACTCCTTCACCATCAAATCACTAGGGCGTAGCTCCAGTCCAGAATAATCAATCTTCACCAATGCTGACTTGGGTAAAACATTCAAGGACGATCCTGTGTCCACCAAAACCCAGGATAAAGTAGTTCCCCATGCACTCCATTGAAATATGCAGCGCTTTGTTATGGTCTGGTCCCTCCGGAGGAAGATCAAAATCTGTGAAGCCCAGACCATTCCTGGCAGATATGTTAGCACAAACATTCTCAAACTGATTGATTGTTATCTCATGTGGCACAAACGCATTCTTTAACAACTTCATCAAAGCATTTTTGTGAGGTTCTGAATAGATCAACAGAGACAAGATAAACATCTTAGAAGGAGTATGGCTCAGATGATCAATTATGCTATAATCACTCTTTCTGATAATTCTCATTAATTCTTCAACCTCATCGGGAACTGAAGAAGCTTCTGGTATCGGAATTGGTTGAGTCACATTGGATGGCGTAACTCTTGGATTACCAATCATTTCCTACTGTTTTCCTTTTTCTCTTGCAGAAGCATCTGTCGCATCTTGCACATTGGAAGGACCAAATACTCTCCTGCTTCTAGTCATTTGACCCACACCAAAAAAATTGAACTTCCTCTTCATTACCTTCAGCACGTTCTTCCTCAGACAAACGAGTACTAACCTCCTGCTTCACCCCATGGTAATAAACATCGGCACCGTAATGCCATGGGATGGCCTTCTCACTGGTATACAGCATGGGACCAGGTACCGTAATCATTAAAGGGGGTGCCCTAGATGGGGCAGGAATGCGCACAGGGGTGTAAGGAATAGATACTACAACAACATCTTCTTCGGTAACCTTGCAGTAGCTCGGTTTCTTATCAAACTGCAGGGAACCTTCCTTTATCAACAACTGGATGTCGGCTTTTAAATCATCACAGCCCTTCGGTTGCTCTCTACACTTGGCACACTCTGAAGTACAACCCGGGAAAATAGAATTGTCAAGCAAATACCTCTTAACATACCACAACATAGTAGTTACTTGTTCCATATTCATGATTAAATTCAGCATTTCGCCATCATCGTCAATCATATTGATAACACCCCCTCCATGTCTAGGCATTAGGTTCTGAGTAACATTCGGACCAGTCACTGAAGTAAACTTAATCGCCTTAGAATCCAATAAGTCTTGTACCTTGCATTTTAACGCAAAGCAATTGTCAGTAGAATGACCAACTCCGCTCGAATGGAATTCACATCTAGCATTAGCATCATAGTTAACAGGAAGTCTTGCGGGTGGTGGTGGCATATTTCTCAAACTGATCAACTTCAAATCAAGCAGGTGGAGGAGTGCTTCAGTAAGAGTTACTGGAAAGGGATCAAATTTTCTCGACTGTCTCTGCTATTGATTATTATACTGACGGGGAGCATCTTGTTGTCTTTGTTGTTGAGGCGCTATATTCGGTCTCTAATGCGGAGGAGCATTAACAGGAATAGAAACAACATTGATTTGTTGGTGCTGACGATCCTCTCTTCTTCCTATATGAGAGTAAACCGCACTTGCGTCACCTTTCCTTTTCTTAGGGTAAGTGTTGAATGGTTTCTTACTTCCCCCTGATGAGCCACTAGAATCTCCAATCTGAATTTTCCCCAATTTCAAACCTACTTCAATTCTTTCACCAGCCATAACCAGGTCTGCAAATCCTGCCGAAGTAATTCCTATCATGTGCTCATAGAATGGCCCTTGCAGGGTACTCATAAACATATCAATGAGTTCTCTCTCCATGAGTGGAGGTTGAACCCTCGCAGCCAACTCACGCCACTTCTGAGCGTATTCCTTGAAAGATTCTTTTGGTCCCTGTGACATATTTTGTAACTGAGTGCGATTAGGCGCCATATCCACAGTGTACTGATAATGTTTGACAAAAGCCCGAGCAAGATCATTCCAGCAACGAATATGAGTTTTCTCCAACTTCATGTACCATTCCAGGGATTCCCCAGATAGGCTATCCTGGAAAAAATGAATCAACATCCCCTGATCCTCAGTATGCACCGACATCTTTATGAAATAAGCAGTTGCATGAGTAATAGGACATGACGTTCCGTTGTACTTTTCAAATGTTGGAGGCTTGAACTTCGGAGAAACTTTCACCCCAGACACCAACCCGAGATCATTAGCATTCATACCAAGGACTCCTTGCCCTTCCATAGCCTTCAAACGCTCTTCCAACAACCGATACTTCATATCCTTAATCTGAACCTCCGACTCTGAACTCCGAACAGAAAACTGATCTTCGTCCTGATCAAAGTCATAATCCTGCTCCTGATAATTCCTTACACCGCCTTGATTAACTCTTCTTTTCCCCACAAGACGAGGTCCCAGAGACGGGGGAAACTGCCCCACGTTGCGCACAAAAGGGTTTCCAGGCGTCCCGTGAAAATTTCTAGTAGGCTGATCTTGCACATCCCCTGGATAGCGGCGTTGGTTGTTGATAATGGCAGCCAGTTCCTCCTGTCGGCGATTCACATTGGTGATGACCTCCATGAATTGGGTCATTTGAGTAGCCATCCGGTCCCTCATTTCAGCGAGTTCAGCTTGAACCTGTTCCATCTGTCTTGGCAAATTGTTTCTGGTGGAATACTGATGAGTAGTCGTCTTAAATTCTGAATAAGAAAAGCAGAAGAATAAGAATACCGTCTTAAGATACCTATAATGTTATGAAATGCATGATGTGCATGATATGTTTTGTCATTTCCCGGTATTCAAGAGTCTTTTTATTCATCAACCACGGCGTGCGACCAAAGATAAACAAGCATATAATCGAAGGAAAAAGGACAATAAGACAAACACTCCAATTATTTACAAACAAAAGAAACGATGTTCAAGTGACTTCGGATAAAATACGTGTTTCAAAGTAAACTTAACAAAAACTGAATAATAAAAACAAACAAATGGTCCCTTCCAACAATCCTGGGGGTGACCAAATACTCTAAAGGTAAGTAACAAAAACTAAATCTCCGGCACAAGACACGCTTCAAGGTGTTGACAATACTCTTCAAGCCTGGCTTTTTCCTTCAAAAGTTGTGATGCGACTACTTTGCTTTCTTGAAACCAATCTTCTGCGACACGCCTCTGGGCCACTTCCTTCTTAAGTTGAGCATCTTTGTCTTTGAGTTGTTTCTCCAAGTTTTGAATCTTCTTCCTGTAGCTATTCTCAGATGCCTGAAGTTTTTGGCACTCTTGCTGGGTCTTATTCAACTCTTCTTCCATTTCAACATGAGACCTCTTCCTGAAACTGGTTGCATCAGAAGTTTCCCCTTGAGCTTTTTTGAGTTTGCGAGCTAAGTCGGCCCTTTCTTGATCTACCCAATAAAGTTTCATCCCTGCCTCGCGGTCTTTTGCACGAAGTTGAATGTTCTCAACATGAATCTGGGTGAACACCTCGGTAGGCACCGTGTTACTCATAACAGTAGGAGGTTGCTCACATATAGGAGCTGACCTTACGAATGGTAACCGTAAAATCTTAACCCTGGCTCTAATCCATTCCAAGTAAGGAACCCTAGCAATAGGAACCTTCTTGCCCAAAGTAGTTCTATCCTTCTTGTGAATTCTCTTCCAAGCACTTGTCACTCTTTTCAACATCACTGGATCACTTCCTCTAACAAAATACAATGATTCAGATACCTCCTCAACCTTTGGCGGTCCATCCATTACATATCCCAATTGACGATAAGAAAGCACAGGATTATAGTTGATACACCCCTTAGTTCCTATGAGGGGAACATTAGGAAAATCTCCGCAGCTAGTGATAACACTTCGTATTTCCCCCATGTCATAATTCCACCGGATATCAAATGAAGTAAGGTTGACAAGCCTTGATGACCATCAGAGAGAATGTCTGGTATCCACGAAAGGGCCACTTACCGGTAGATGCAACTTAAACCACTGATACAACATTGAATGACATAAACTTACATTACCACCTTTTCCATGCCTGAAATGAATGGTGTAAAGAGTATCTGCCAAGAGGGTTGGTACTGGGTTCTTATTTCTAAAAACACAAATAGTCGTCAAATCCACAAAATTTCTCTTGCGAGGGAAGAGAACGATCCCGTATATCATGAGAGCAATCAGAGTGCTGAAGTTATTCCAATTCCCTTTCTTTGCCCAGTCTTCAGCTTTCTTCACTAGAAAATCCAAATAAAACCCTGTAGTATCCTCACTTGACTTCCAATTGTCTTTCACCTCTTTCCAACTCAAATGAAGAATTTCAGCCATAACTTTGAACTTTGGCTTCTCCAGCACTTGGACAAAAGGAACTTCATCGGACAACTTGGTATTAAGTAGGTATGCGTACTCTTCTAGTGTGGGGACCAGTTGATAATCTTGAAAAGTAAAACACCGTAATGCCTTGTCATAGAACTGGAAGAGAGTGATCAAATCCATTGGGTCAACTAGAGTGTTAAGGATTAGTAACAAATTGCCATAATTTTTGTTGAAATTATTCAGAACAGCACCCTTCAGATAAGAACTCAACCTCTTTAACTCGGACACATCTGTGGTAGGAATCTGATAAGAGAAAGTATGCCTGGTGGGCTCTTTAATATGAACTGAATCAAACTCATCTGAAGGGAGGCTAGCCATTTCTGATAGAAAGAAGACTCTTGAATGTCCCTGGAAAATGACTTGCGCATGCTAGTTATTTTTTTACATTATTTTTTAGAAATAAATATGCTATGATGCAACATGACAGGATCAAAGTTTCACACTGGATCATGGCTGGACCAATACATAACAGCACCACTCAAGATCAAAAGAAAATCCCAAAGCTTCAAAACTATCATGGGACCTGAGTCATCTTCACAACACAAAGTCACCAACGGTACCTGTACCTATAAGAAAAGTTTTCCCGCCCCTCTTACGGGTGTAGTCTAGGTCAAGGTAAGGTTAAAAGCCAAATCAGAGTACGAGAGCTCGAATGTCGGTATCATCATACGATAACACATATCCGAACTACCTTTGAAGTCATGGGTCTCATGGTCAGGTCTACAAAGCATCCGCCTCATAGCTGCCATGGCCACTTTATTCCTAGTTCCTATGGAATTCACTCATAGCCTGGGTACGAGGCCTTTTACCTTATGGAACAACCCACCCACCAAGAAAATCCAGAATTCAAACAGTCCAGCCAAATCCAGTATGCAGAAAGTAAAGCACACATAGGATGCAATACAAGCAGATAAATATGCAAAGCGGTAAAATAAACACCCAAAAATAAAACAAACAAGAACTAGGATCGACTCCGGGATGGACCAGCAAAAGGTCAATCTGTCCCCAGTGAAGTTGCCAGCTGAAACCACACGGCCGGAACCTGTCATCTGGATGTAATGAAACATCAATGAAGTCACCACTGAACGTCTTTTATCCCTTTGAAAGGGAAAGGTAAACATCGAGAAAACCTGAAAAGGGAGAAATCACGGTCTTTTGACCGAGAGATCGGGTAAGGGAGTCTGTTACGCAAGGGGAAGGTGTTAGCACCCCACACGCCTGTAGTACTCTACGGTATCCACTTTTGGTTTCTAATCTAATGGGTGTGGTCAAATCCTATGTATATGGCTTAAAGCTGAAAAGGGAATGCATGCGAAGGAAAAGAAGAAAATAATGTAGGGAAAATAAAAAGTTATGCTCGATTGGGCCCTACCCCAATGCCTACGAATCCCTTTTAAGGAATCAGAGCAGCCGTACTTCGGCTTACATATTTTGGTTGGTTTGTGTTTTTTAGTTAAGGCAAACAAAAACAATCAAGATGGCAAAACACCAAATGAAACAGCAAACGGATGAGATAGTAAAACATCAACTAAATAATAACATAGTAACATGCCAAAGATGGTGAGACATTGATAAATTGGATGACAAAACATCACACCTAACAATGATATTGAGAATCAAAGTAGGATAATAAATATGTGCGATGGAAAAACATCGGCTTCAAACAAATGTGCGATGGCGAAACACGGCTAAAAGATAACAAGGTAGCATGGCATGTTAAGGATGGCAAAACATCAATAAAAAGGATGACGAAACATCACACCTAACAATGATATTGAGAATCAAAGTAGGATAACAAACATGTGTGATGACAAAACATCGGCTTCAAATAAATGTGCGATGGAAAAACATCGGCTAAGAGGTTATAAGGAATCATGGCAAAGATGGAAAAACATCAATAAAATTGATGGCAAAACATCTCACCTGACAATGATATTGAGAATCAAAGTAGGATAACAAACATGTGCGATGGCGAAACATCAGCTTCAAATAAATGTACGATGGCGAAACATCGAATAACCAGGTTTAAAAGCATAGCCAAGAGGGACACAGACAAAGTAAGATTAGTTTGTATCTTTTACTCTGAAGAAAGGTTTGAGTTCATTAGAAATGTTTCTATGATTTGTCAAGAAAATAGTTTTTGTTTTAAGATGCAGAATGCATAGAAAGGAAAAATCAACTAAAGGATATTAACCTAGTGCTACCCCTAGTGTTATCATACAGTGGTTGATCCTAAGGTTGAGGATAAATGAAAACCCTACCCTAATCTGCATGTTAAAGGAAGCTTAACAAAACCATCCTATAGGGAACATGAAATGAGAGCGAAGTCGTGATCTCAATTTCTAAATTGAGTGACTCATCGATCAATAATTAAAAAAGAAAAGCAATAAACATCCTATAGGGAACATGCACTGAGAGCAAAGTCGTGATCTCAATTTCTAAATTGAGTGACTCATCGATCAACAACAATAAACATCCTATAGGGAACATGCACTGAGAGCGAAGTCGTGATCTCAATTTCTAAATTGAGTGACTCGTCGATCAACAATTAAAGAAACAAACACAACACATGTATCAGACAAAAAACCAGAGGGCCTCCTGACATATATCAGCAACAGAGGTCCCATCATGCAACATACGACTATGAAAAATGAAAATGGAAGAAAAGAAATAGTTCAATACCAAACGGATAGCTATCCATAGTAACTGGGCAATAATAAAAGAAACCCAGAGAACTTCGAGCAAGCTAGCATCAGTAGACAAACCAAGTCAGAAATTACACCATCAGGATGTAAGTAATTTAACAGATATGAACAGATCCCAGGGGCAATGTATAGCATTCCCAATCATATGTATGTATGTCCTGCATAAACCATCAAATATGCCAAGCACAAGAATAGTGCCAATATAATAAATTGTGTTCCACAAATAAAGTGAAACACAATAGCCTCAAACCAAAAAATGGAAACTTTCCTCAAAGTACCTCGCATATTTAACAACCAAGTTAGTATTCCCATAAATTGTATGATGATTCATATAAGGGATGGATAAAACATGATGAAGTGAGAAAAACATGATAACAATTATCAGAGCATTAGGTATGGTAGACAAAAAAAGAAATATACATATGCACAATTAGGTCAAAAGAATCAGAGGAATGTTGCTCCTTTCTATCACCATGTTGAGTTGACAATTGAATATCAATCAAGGATCATAGGAGCTTGAGAATAATACAATCAAAGACCATAGAAGTCAAGGGCAAACACATTTCAATCATGTACAATTAATTCAACCACAACTCACATGCACAATAGAAGGTGAATCCCACACAATGCATTAGAAGGTTCAAACATTCAAACATGAGGCATTAAATGAAATGGCTTGAGTTATCAAGGACAATTAGAATCAACATGATCATTAGGTGCCCAATTATAGGCCTCACTCAAGTTCATTGGCCATCAAACAAATTGTAACAAGATATGCAACATTAATTGGGTACCTTCACTTCAAAAATACATCAAAAAAAGAAATAAGGATACATAATTCAAACCAAAAATATATTAACATCTTTGAAGTGTATAGAAGTAAGAAAGCCAATCTTATGTTCATGAATGATTGAGGAGGAGATCAAATGAGGACCAAAGTTCAAGACTAGTTGGCAAAACTACCAAACTAGACAAGTTTTCAAAATAATTTGTGAAAAATGTCAAACCAAGTTAAATAATTCAAGAAAAATAGTTTTCAAATCCTAAATACATTCATGAACCCTAATCAAGACTTGAATTCTATTGAAAATCCAGGGCATAGTGGTTTTGAAAATGAAACTTGCATCATAAGCAACAAAACCCTAATTTTTTACTTTTAATCTTAAATATTGACTAAGTAAGATCAAAATTCAAACAATTTAAAACAAGATCATAAAAATTACCAAGAAACCCTAAATGTCATAAAATATATTTTTTCACATTTTTTTGAATTGAAGAAAAGTCACAAATGAAATTAAATTCAAACAATTAGACAATTAAATAAATAATCACATCTCAAAATAGAACTTTAATCAAAAAGTCATAAAAATATCCAACCAAAATTATATTCAAATATTAGAATTAAAAACACACATCCCTGATTTTTTGTAGAATTTTTGAATTAAAGGAAATATTAAAATAAAAAATAAACAAACAATTAACAATTAAACTATTATTTAATGGCAAAAATGCAAACCCTAGCCAAAAATCATCAAAAGGTCAAAAATGAAATTATATTCTGACTCCATGATTAAAAACAAGCTTACATATTTTTTTTTTGAATTTTTTGGATTGAAGGAAGTATTAAAACCAAAATTATGAAACAAATATTTCAAATAAACTTTTCAAATTAAACTTCTAATCAAAAATGGAAAAAAATGCTAAACCAAAATCAGAATCAAATTCTACATTATTTTATGAGTTCAAAAATCTTTTTGTGGATTTTTTATATCAAAGGAACTATTAAAATAAAAATAAACTTTGAACAATCAATTAATTAAACCTATGAATTTTTTAAACCAATCAAATCATTTTAAAAAAATTCAAAAAAAATATGACAAATACTAGAAATTATTACTGGCCTATGGTAAATTTTTTATGATTTTTAAAAATATTTTGATCAAAAAATAAAATCAAACAAAATACCAAATAAAACAAATAATTCAAATGAGACAAAAATTCAAATGGACCAATCATACAGTGCCACCACATCATCTTCAACCTTTGGACAAACTCAAAAACGCGCGTAACACTCAGGCTTAGGGCTCATGTTCAGATCAGCATAACATGCTCAATTTCACACCATTTTTTCATGAAATCAAGGGCAAATTAAAGCTAGCATAACAAAGAATTCATAGCAACTCGAATTAAGCAACATCATAAAGTGTAGGTCCAGTACGAAGCTCATGAAAACTTTAAAAAAAATCTGCACACAGAGTTTCAGAAACTCCAAAACATGATTCAAGCTCAAATCAAATACAAAGTATACCTCAGACCTATTTGTCTGGCCAGCTAATATATCATGGATATGGAATATTTCATCAAATCATGCTAAACAAAGCAAATCGAAGTTCAAAGATCTCACCTCAATGTGAAACTGGAAACCTTGATTCCTTAATTCCAGAAGCCAACAAACTCCATGATCTTGATCTACACACTTCAAGGAAGATGAATCCACGGGAAATTTGATGAATGCGCGAAGAAGATGAGAGAATCGAAGAAAACTTCAGCAAAAGCAAAAAATGTTCAGATATGGATTTGTGATGAATGGAGCGTGTTCTTCCTGAAATGAGGCTTGCAATACATTATGTAGTGTGAGTAGAGAAGGTTAGAAGAGGAAATTGGTCCTCAAAACTGTTTAGGGGCAAGTTTGGAAGATTTGGCCAAAAAATGAGTACACATGGGCCTCAACTGTTTGTTCGTGCGTTTCTTCATTTTCCTTGCATTTTATGAGACAAATAATCTCAGAAATAAATCCTCAAAGTGCCAGGTCATGATCATTTGAAATGAGAGTGTATGGATCCATTTGCCAAATTGAGCAAGTTTATCATTTTTGTACCCAAGCAAACACCATGGTTTATGGAGCATGAAATAGCTGGAATTATGGGCCTTAGCAAGTCACAAATAGGTCATGGGATGGATTAGAAACAAAGAGAATGGCTGAAACTTGAGTTCTCATGAATTGACCATTTTGCATATTTGCCAAATTTCAATAAAATGCCCCAAAATTCCAAAGCTCATAACTTGCTCATACTTTTGAATTTTGACACAAATGAGCACAATTTGGAAAGGTATTGAAAATATATACAATCCCTTAGTTTTGAGTTTTTGCAATTGAATCCATTAAGGTCCTCAAAATTTAGCTTGAAATTCATTAATTTTGGAAAATGACCTATAATTTTGTGACTTCAAAAGACCATAACTCTTGATTCCTTTTCAATTTGGACATGAGACCAAAAGGATATGAAATATCATCCTCTTATCTTTCCAAGCATGCTTCATTTGCATTTTCTTGATCAAAGGTGAATAAAATATGAATTTTTGAAATTAAGTCCTTATTTTCCAAAATTAGAAACTTTTAGGGTTTCTTCAAGAACAAGTTTCAACCCAAACCTCAATCTCCTTGATCCAATAACCAAAATGGACTTGAAATATGAAAGGTGAATCCTTGAATTGATGGTTGACCAGAAGTTCACTTGGTCAACCTTGACTTTGACTGATTTTGACCAAAATGACCATTTTGCCCCTTTGAATCAATTGATCCACTTCCCTTCAAAATTGATGATCAAGACTTCAAACATATGATCTTCCAAATATATAGAGGCCATGTACAAAGTTTCACTTCAAAATTCTCAAGAAAACCTGATAAAAACCCAAACCCTAATTTTGATTAACACCTTAGGAGACTGATCAATCATCTTCAAAACTTCAAATCCTCTGGGCATCATGACCAATTCCTTGTGCAAAGACTTTTCAAATGCCAATGAGATGTTGTAGCTTCCAAACCAAAATTTGTACATTGATCAATAGCCTTGATCCAAGCAAAAACCCTAATTTGACTGGTGAATCAAAAGAGTGATTCTTCTTATAATCAAACACAAACTTCAATCCTCTGATGATCTAAAGAGATGGATACAATATCTTGAGATGTGCAATAACTTTTGAGCTTGAAAAATTCATAAGTTTAGATGATAAGATTCTACTTGAGCAACTTGTCAATGCAATCAACCTTCAAAGCTTGAGGAAAACTTGATAACCAAAGTACTTTAATCCTATCACAATGTATGAATGCAATGCAATATGATGTTCATGATGAAACATAAGCCTAAATCAAGAGGGTAAATTTTGGGGTGCAACAATAGGATCAAAACCATAAGGCTAGTTGTTGGTATTGCAAATTTCTGCTGATTTTGAACAGTTCGCTTGAAGAAGAAGTGTATGTAGAACAACTCCATGATTTTGTTGTAAAAAACTAAGAGGGAAGATTATACAAGTTGAGAAAAGAGTTATATGGTTTGAAGAAATCTTCGAGTGCTTGGAACAAATTGATAAATGGTTTCCTAGTTGAGGCTAGCTTCAAGAAATGTGTTTCCGAACATGGAGTTTATATGAAGATGGATACAAGTGAAGATGTGATCATTCTTTGTCTATATATGGATGATTTGTTAATCACAAGCAGCAAGAAGAAGAGTATTTCTAAGTTCAATAGTGAGCTTATCAAATAATTCGAGACGAGTGACCTTAGTTCCACAATTCCAAAATGGGACTACTTATGCATCAAAGGAGATATGCTCTTGAGATATTAAAGAAGTGTGAGATACAACACTGTAATATTGTCATAACACCAATTGAACCAAGGTTGAAGTTGTCAAAGAATAAAGAGGAAAAGAACATATATCCTACTCAATATAGAAGGTTGATTGGATTATTACATTACTTGTGCAATATGCGGCCATATTTGATGTTTAGTGTCAGTATTGCGAGTAGATTCATGGAGAGACCGAAGATGTCTCACTCAGAAGAAATCAAGAGAATCCTAAGATACGTAAAAAGGTCTATTGGTTGTGAAATTCATTTTCCTACAGATACGGGCAAAAAATGAAATTTGCTCGATTTTATCAATTCCAATTGGTGCAGAGATAAAGATGATCAAAAGTCTACAGCTGGATACATCTTTATGTTCGGTGGATCACCAATCTCATAGTGCTCGAAGAAGGAACCAGTAGTTGCACTCTCGTCTTGTGAGGCCAAGTATATTTACACTTCATTATGTGCGTGTTAAGCCGCGTGACTAATGAATCTATTGAAAGAGTTAGGAAACAATGAGGGTGAGGCTGTCACACTATTGGTTGATAATATTTCAGCCATTAATCTTACTAAAATTCCAATTGCACATGGGAGGAGCAAGCACATTGAGATGGGGTTTCACTACTTGAGTGAGCTTGGTAGTAAATGTAAGTTAAGATTGGGTAATTGTAGAAATAAAGACCAAGTTGCTGATTTGTTGACAAAGAGAGTAAAAATAATGTGTTCAAGAGGTTAAAGATGAGCATGTGCATGGAAGACTTGGAACACTTGAATTCAGGTGGTGTGTTGAGAGAAAACCACTAATTTAAGTGTGGTAACTGGTTAACACATGAGTGTAACCATTTACACTTTGAAGAAAAGCACTTATGGGCAAGGAAAAAGCATTTTTGGAATTGTGTTAATCGGTTAACTAAATGCGTTAACCGGTTACACCTGATTATATATATTTTAGTTTTGTCGGCTGCAACCAGTTAACAACTTATGTTAACCGGTTACATCCCCAAGTTTTGGCTTTTTCTTATAATTTGTTGTTGAATTTTAGGTCCTAGTCATTTTGTAACACTTGTATAAATGTCTTGGAGACATTCTTATCTCTTGTTAATGGAATTTTTCATTCTCACCCCTTAATTCTCTCTCTCTCTCTCTCTCTCTCTCTCTCTCTCTCTCTCTCTCTCTCTCTCTCTCTCTCTCTCTCTCTCTCTCTCTCTCTCTCTCTCTCTCTCTCTCTCTCTCTCTCTCTCTCTCTCTCTCTCTCACACACACACACACACACACACACACACACACACACACACACAATCTTCTTCTCCATATACCCTAAATCCTTCACTGTTCACCAAATGTATAATTACATGCTCCAACAGAAATTACAAAGATGAACAATGAAAATCATTGTTGCGGGTAGCGATTCGCATAAGGAGTTTTTTTTCCTTTTTTAACTTAGAAGAAAATGTGTTGTTTTGTCTTAATGGACCTACGTTTTGACCTATTTTAAAAAGAAAGTGTCTCTATGTTTACTGCTTCCACACTAAAAGATTCTCATTCCATTTTCCTTGTTTCTTTTATTATTATTATTATTATTATTTAATTAATTTTATTATTTATTTGTTATTTAATTTTAAATGAACTTTTGAATTCTAGAATTAAGCCCATATATTTTTTGTGATGTTTTTTTTTTATTATTATTCCTAATTTATTTTATTTATAAATATCATAAGATTTGTAAAAAAACAATTTTTTAATTGAGATTGATTAATTAATGTTAATTGGACATAACATATTTTTTTTTTACATTTGAGTTTTTAGTGCATAAGTTGTATTAATTTTGTTTGTCATAAAACTTGGATTAAAAAGGGAATGAGTGGATGCAGATCCACTTGTTCCTCGAATACACAAGTGGGAGGCATAGGACTCACCATTTTGAATGTTTGTCTTTCATTAATAAACTCTTTTAAAACTCGGATTAAAAAAGGGAATGAGTGGATGCATATCCACTTGCTTCTCGAATAAACAAGTGGGAGGCGTACACCTTATCACTTCGAGTATTCATATTTAATCAAGACATTTTAGTTTAAAACTTTAACTAAAAGGGAATGGACAGAAATGCATCCGCTTGTTCCTCGAATGAATGAATGAGAGGTGTACGCCTTATCGCTTCGAATATTCATCTTCCATCTAAAAACATTCATAACCAATCAACCAATTTTCTTTCAGCCATAGCGCAAACAAATTTTTTTATTTTCAATCAACGAACAATGTTTTATCCATTCTAACATGGTTTATAAACAAACACTTCATTCCATCCAAGCGTGACTAGCAAGCAAATTTTTTCTGCTCAAATGTGATCAAAATATTTTTCTTTAAAATTAATCAACAAACAAAATTTTGCTACTCAGAACTACGTAACTTTGAACTATTCATCGCACCGGGAGATACGTAGGAGCAATATTCAACATCTTGTCAAGCATCCTAATAAAAAATATATTTTTCCTTCTCTTTACTTTTGTAAATACATCATAATAATGAGGAGAAATCGAACACTTTAAAGGCTAACACTATATTCCGCAAAACTAATTAAAGTCAACCATTATTTACAACGAGTATCACAGAGTGCTAATACCTTCCATGCACATACTCGACCCCGAACTCTAATTTGGTTGCGATGATCATATTTTGGTTCTTTTAGGGTTTTATCTATGTTTTCACTTTCAAAAATAAACTTTAGCGGCGTCTTCATCCTCTTTCGAGCATTTACTTGCTCAAGTATTTTTTGTGCCACGCCAGCTAGCGACTCCACTAGGGACACTTTAGAGAGTCAAGCATAGTGTAGTTAGTTTTTCCATTTGTGTTAGATTTGTTTTTATTTTTTTCTATTTGTTTTTTTATTTTTATGTTTTATTATTACCTCCTTTTATCGAATGTGTGTCCGCATATTTATTTGCTATATGGATTGATTGCTTTATGGGGTTGGGGTTGCTATTGGCTTTCACACATGTACAATTCGAGAGAAGCTATACACCTGAACTTAAAATAAACTTAAGTTTAAGATCGAAGATTATGTAGTGTTAGCCTACGAGATGCAGATCTCAATAGGACAATACGAAGACTACACCTACAGTAGACCTATTCAGAACTTTCTTTATGAAATGACTAGCCCATTATTATGGTGAAATTTAGAATAAGATCTTTGACTCAAGGAACCTTGTCTAGAATCTATACCTAATCTTTAGGATTAAAGATTGCATAGTGTTGGCCTATGAGATGCACATCTCAATAGGACAATGCAAAGACTCCACCTCGAGTATATCTATTCAGAAGTTTTTGTTATGAAATAGCTAGCCCATTATTATGGAGAAATTTCGAATAAGGTTCGTTACTCTAGAAATCTTACCTAGAACCTATACTGAATGTTTAGGATTGGAGATTGCATAGTGTTGGCCTATGATAAGACTTAATCTAGAGTAAATCTATTCAGAATCATCATCATGAAATGCCTAGCCCTTTATTGCATCATTAAGTTGGATGCATTCATTGGTGGTGTGGTCGTAGCTCTTGTTAAAGTGGCAATACTTTGTTTTGTTGGTCTTGGAGGAATCTCTAATAGGAAAAGGGTTTTTGATCTTGTATTTTCGAAATTCACTGTTAGCACACTCTTGGTATATTCTCTCTCATGAAGTGTTTAGAAGGTGTACTTGTCATTATAGTTGTGTGTCCCGCAGTCATATTCTTCCCTTCACTTATTGGAATCTTTCCAGATGGTCAGCTGAAACTTACATCTACATCTATTTTTACATGGCAATATCCCTGGACGATAAGTTTTATATCATGATTAATGAAGGGATATGACATGTTTAATAGCTCTTTCATACTACAAGCTTTCTTACGCCCAAACTTCTCCCTGAAGAAGCATTCTTGCATTAATTTGTTCTAAAAAATCGAACACTTGAGGCTCTAGTCGGAGCCTTCCACTTCCACAACCAATTGTGTGAAACAATCCATATATGACCGCAAATTATCCTTCATCCCTTACGTGATACCATTGAGGGCAGCTATTGTCACTAGTTGCCTTTTCCGAGCCATGAAACGAGCAGTGAAGTTCTTGCACATATTGATCCATGAATCGACACTCCCGTCAGGAAGAGCTTTAAACTAAAGCCTAGTTGATCATGTTAGTGTCATTGTAAAAAGCTTGCACTTTTCCTCCTCATCGATGTGGTAGTAATTCAAATGGTTGTCAACATGCTACACATGTTCAATGAGATCCCATTTTCTGCCCCAACATGTTGCACATGTTCATTGAGATCCCATTTTCTGCCGTACTCCTTTACGTTTCAATATTTTTCCAATGATTTTGGGATCTGACTGTCAAGAATACATGCACAAAAAGAATGTTTATGCTAGCTCTTTATTAGCGATTTCTCTACTTATTCTTTAGGGGGGACATGACTAACTTGACCTCCTATAGGATTACGAGGATGAAATTAATGTCTCTTACTCTTTTGATAATTTGGAGATCTTGAAACCGCATTTCAACAAGATGCGGCTGACTCTGGGATGATTGTTCGACTTCTTCTAGAGGTGGATTCCTGCATCGTGTTACCTCTTGGATTCACGTTGTGCATGCTTTCTTCAAGACGAAGTAACCTTTCTTATAGGACTTGTGAGTTTTGTTGTTGAACCATGTTATACATGTTGTTCAATAATTCATTCACGCCTTATACGCTGAGGTGGGCTTGTAATAACTGGAATCTAGGAAATGTCTCCAGTCTCGATACTGTCGGCAGTGCTAGAGGCATGAATAAAGGTTTACCTTGTTGGAACTAAGAAATCTATCCTATGAATGGAAAAGGCTAAATAAGATTTGGATGTGATGAAGTGTTCACATGACTTGATCCATACCGCTTTGAGGATGAGGTAACGAAATTCTTGCGGCTTGACCAATAGTGATTGCTTCAAGCATAACAACAAAGCGAATGGCTCTAGAACTTGCCAATGCCGAAAGATTTGAAGGTCAGAGATTTGAAAAGTTGAGAACTAGAGTTAATCTGCTACCAGAGTAGGTCATAAAATCCAAATTGGTAGGTTAAGAAGGTTTGATTCGGTGAATTGAGAAGTGAGAATTCAATCGTGAAAAACACGAGAACCAAATATTGATTCCCACAAAAGGCGTCACTGTTCTGCTAGAGAACCAAAATTGGTCAGAGATTGGAGGTTGCGAGATGCAATGATGGACTTGAGTTTCCAATACGATGGGAAAGAGGTTGACCTCAAGGTTAGCACTCCAACGCTCAAGTCAGTATGTGAGTAAGATGAGTAAATAAAATTTGAATTTGAATTGTCCTTAGAAAACGGCGTACCTCATATTTATATAGTAGAACAATTATAAACACTCACTGATCTACAAGCGTAGGATGTAGGGAGCCCTTGGATAAGTCCTAGATTTGGATCGCCTACTGTTTAACCTAGAATGACACTCATATCTTATAGATGACTAAGTAGATTGTTGTGTTCTTTAAGCTGCAGTTGTTTGACCTTTTGATTGGCGCCGAAGTAAATTTGTAAGTAATATTTTCATACATTTTTTCTTCATATTTCATTACTCTTATACTTTTATTTGTTTTGAAAAAAAATAATCCATTTATTTTTATTCTTTTTTTATTAATTGATTTATTTGATGTGTTATTCAACTTGAAGAGTTCTTTTAAAAAAATGTTTAGTATTTCAAACTAAAAATAAATAAAAGGAGTGTTATTTAAATTAAAAAATAATACTACAATAGCCACCCCTATAGTTTACAAAACAAGTTAATTTATTTGTTGATAAAAGTTCTAAAAATAACAGTTAAAGAATTAAATCTATAAATTTACCAAATATATTTGTTGATAAAAGTTTTATTTTTCATCTCTGAAACAGTTTTTAAAAATAATTTACCAAATATATTTCATTTTAATTTTTCTTCAAAACAATTTAAAAAAAACAATTTAAAAAATATTTAATAACTAACAACCAAAAGTCATTCAAATCAAACCCCAAATCTCATATTTTCTATCTCTTTTCAGTTTCTCTCCCATATAAGACACATACCATAAAGAAAACTAGTCTAACAGAAAAAAGAAAACACAAGATTTGAAGAAAAGAAAATCTTACTACAAATACCGAAGATCATACCTTAATCGAACGCGTGAAGTAAAATTGGCTCCATCCGTGTAAAGTTCGATGGGTAGAGTTTTCTTTCTTGATTTAGAAGGAAGAGCTTACCGATGCGTATTCTGTCAAACCCCTTTTGCCCTCGCCGATCATGTTCTCTCTCGGGTACTCCCCCTACCTTTTTCTGAACTGTTCAGTTCGTTTTCCGAGAGATTCATTTTATTGAGTCTTTGATTTTTATTGAAATTTGATTTTATATTAATGTTTGAAGATGGATGATTTTAGTATAATTTGAGGTAAACCCTAGTGTATGGTGTTTGCAGTTTTGAATTGCTTGAGTGATATGTAAGATGATGGTTAGGTTTGAAATTGTGGTGAATGTTAGTTCCTTTCATGTGTCTAATGAATTTCGTGGGTTTGGAATCGATGTGATGAGTTCTTGGTTGAAAATTCAGTGAGGGAAAGGGATTTTGTAAGAATCATAAGGGGAACTGGGGTTGCGTCGTGCCTAAGTTAAGATGAAACATCGACTTTACTTTTAGGTTAATGAAGGTGTTGCCATTAAAAACTGGAATAATATTAATGAGAGAACAACATAAGAATGCTTTATGGAGAATGGAGGTAGATTGTGTTTCAGTCTATGAAGCACATATGGAAACACGGCACTGACACACACACTTCGACACCAGTAATAATTTGAAAAAGTGAATACATTAAACGTAACTACAAGTTTCGGTGTCGGTTTTGGACACTGACACGGACACACCTTTTTTCAGTGGTGTCGGTGCTACAAAGGTTTCAGTCCACAACACCACCGATAGTTGTTACTTGTTTTGATGATAAGGGATTCATGGATCGAGAAAACAAATGAATCCCATCTCCTCGCCATTTTCTCTCTTATGTGAAAAAAGAAGTTCATTCATGATGTGAATCATGCCATTTCCTGCCATGAATTGAGAGACATTCCCAAACAAGAAGATGCAAAAAAGGGGGTGATTGAATGGGCGAGCACACCCTTCTTTATAAGTAACACATCCCTTCTTTTAGAGCATATAGAGCGATGTGCATGGAGCCACTGAGGACTTTCCCTCACTTATTGTAATGCAAGAGACCAAAGAAACAACATGGTACAAAGGGTCTGTTTAATTGTACTCAAATTAAGAAATGTTGTCGGTGTAAGACATATGAATGATTTTTAGTTGCTTGCCCTTTGGTTCCGTACCAATTATTTTTATGACACATCTACCATTCCACCTCGGTTGTAGGTGTAAGACTTGTAGCTCTCATTAAGAAATAACTCTCCCCTGATTCCTGACTTTTATGAGCCAGATCTCCTATATGTAAATGCTGTTTAAAATGTTTGTTTATTTTGCCATTCTATTTCCAGCTTCTAAACACAGTAGTGGTACAAAGATTAAAATTGTCTTACTGATCGAACATTTTATTGACAAACAATAGTGTGTTATGTGAGAGGCGTAACATAACATTGTAAACTTGCTTCTTTTCATATCTTAACTTTTGCGGTGCATTTCTCCTTCCACATAAATACATATTAAGTTCTTGGAATGTAATTTGACTGCTAGATTGCTAATTACTGAAAATTCTCCCACATACCGTTTGTAAGCTATTTTTTTGCTTGCTATTTTTGTAATATATCATAGAGCAAGTAATGAAAGTCCTCAAGAATATAAAAGCCAGTTCAACGGTCAAATAGAATCTTGTCCTAGATAATTGTTATTATATGGTCCAGTTTTTTAAAATGCACCTAGTTCTTGTCTACAAGTCTTCTTTCTGATATGCCTTAGCAATTTGACTGTGGTTTATTTCTCTATAATGATCAGTCCTTCAGCTGCAGTCGAGGGAGGGCGTACCTTTTCAGCAAAGTGTAAGTTTATTTGAAACATTTGTTTATATCCCCTGTTACCTGCCTCTTTCTCCTTTTCTCCCCATGTTCATTATCATGCTTTCATATAGATCTACTATTCTACTTTGATATCTGTTCAGTATTGTGCTTCAGACAAATTTAGTAACCCCTCTCTGCGAGGGCCTTCCAATCCCTAAACTTAAACCATCTTTTCTTTATTGATATGGAAAATGAGTTAAAACACTATGCACTTTTTCTTGTCATGACCACCCCATATATCATCTTCTTGACTGACAATTTCATATGTCATTGTTTGTTAACTTTTGGTTTTTGATAGGGTGAATGTTACGCTTGGGACTCAAGTAGAGAGATTGATGATATCTGGAATGCATACGGTTGAAGACATATTTTGTTGCTGCTGTGGACAAATTGTTGGATGGAAATATGTGAGCTTTTCCTTTTCACCTTGTTTCTTTTATCATACTTTTGGTTTTTTTAATGGGTTACCATCACATCATGTTGATAATATAGAATGTTACGAAAATGTAGTCGATAAATAATTTTTTGGGAAAGGTTAATGGACTTGAGTATTTCTGTGATAGGATGGATTAGCTTGATTTATGCACATGATTTATGATATGAGGACTTTATGTGACTCTTTTAATCCTACCAACCAACCCCATCTAGTTGGAAAAGGATTTGGTTGTTGTTTTAGTCCAATGACTATCGATGCAAATTAAACCTCAAATTCAGAAATGCTATACTTTATTATTTTTTCCTTTGGTTTTTAAAGAAATTGGAATTTAATCTGGGGGTTCCGCAAGTATTTTTTTCTTTTCTTTTCAAGAGGTAGTTCATTGACATCATTAATTTTGGAGATCAGTCTTTAGAGTTAAAATCAGCAATCGATTTTGATTGAATATGTAGCAAAGATGAGGATGTTGCGGTGGATTTGTGGTAAGACTCGACGGGACAGAAATAGAAATGAAAATATTAAAGTGTCAGGGTACCGCTTATAGTAGAGAAGATGGTAGAAAATAGACTTAGGTTATTTGAGCATGTAGAGAGAAGACATGTAGATTATGTAGTGAGGAGAGTAGACCGGATGGAGAGGAGACAAATAATTTGAGGAAGAGGAAGACCTAGAAAGACTATAAGAGAAGTTATTAAAAAGATCTTGAGATTAATGATTTGGATAGAAGCATGGCTCTTGATAGAACATTATGGCGAAAATTGATCCATGTAGCCAATCTCATCTAGTGGGATAAACTTAGTAGTTGTTGTTGTTGTATATAGGTAAATCAGAAATTCAAAATATAATATTTTTAAATTTATATTAAACAATTTTAATTGCCAACAACTTAGTACAAGAACACGCAGGAACAAATTTTCTGGTTTCCCAATCGATTGTGTTTATGTAATTCGTTTAAAGAAATTGTTTTCTATTCCATGAGGAGTTAACTATGCATTGCCATGAAACTCTGGATTTGTTTAATGTGATCCTGTTTGTGCTGAAAATCCCCAAGCTTTTAAACTTTTAACTCTATTAGGAGAGAGATGGCTTTTGCATTTATTTAGGAGGATTATCTATTGAAACAAACATTGTAACATCGTTTATTTAGGAGGATTATCTATTGAAACAAACATTGTAACATCATTGACGTGCAATCACTTGGTTGACTCTATGTGTATGCCTCAATCAATTTTGGTCTTATTTCCATATATGTTAGCATCAATTTTCCATGAGCTTAATGCAGTTTGAACTAATAATGCTTTTTGGTTTCATTCAGATTATAGCACATGAGAAAAGTGAAGCTTATAAAGAAGGGAAATTTGTACTCGAGAGGTATGGAGTAAAATATGATTGAGTCTTCGACTTTGATCATGTTAAGCTAAACTAAAATTTGATTACCATTGATGAAACTCGCAGATGGAGGATAGTTGATGACGTTGAAGAGGAATTAAATTTGGATGCTAATGCTAGTTCAAGCGAATCTGACGAAAACCTGTAGCAAGTTGCTTCTTTCATGAATTCAAGTATTGTAGCTAAGATAGAAAATATATCATGTTGTTAGTTTTTTTTAGTATTCATCAACATAGAATTTCACAAAGAAACTCTCTAGTTCGAGATGTTTATTGCTTGATTTCAGCATTTATAAATCTTTTAATATGGAACTCGAAGTTGCTATTTCTTTTTAGAGGGCATATCCTAGGCGTGCCTGAGCAAACATCCTGTTGGAAGGGTAATACATATTTTTGTGATAGTTAACATTTTTACTCCATCTAAATATATCTAATTTGTGGAAAGTAAGATTACTGTTCTAGCAATACGTTTGCAGATACAATTTACGATAGTATGATTTGTTATGTTATCATTTTGTTCAAAACAAAAGATATTTTGATCCTTTGTTCAGTTGTTCTTTAGACTCGTTGTGGTTTCCCTTTCATGTAGTAATAGAACATCTGTGTGTATCTGCAAACTCCGTGCAAATGGGTTGGCATTTGGAAAGATCAAGGTTTTGAATGATAATCGCAATTGCAGTTGCTTTGCTGCTATTGCAGGTTAACTGCAGCTGATGCTGTTTGCAATCAAAGCCTGATGCAGATGTGGTAGCCATTGCTAGCATTGCAATTTGCTATTAAAATTTAAAAGCTTGTACATCATTATCAAACTGTGGAAATTAACTTAACTGAAAGCTAAGGTTGTTAGGTAGCTTGTATATAAGATTGATGAACATTGTGGGAGGACAAGACTCATTGTGAGTATTTCCTGCGTTTGTTGCATTACTGTGATTGAGTCATTAACCAAATTCAGATCACCAAAAATCATAACAAGTGGTATCTAAAGTCTGGTTTAATATTCAGCATACAGTGATTTTAGTCTTTGGAGGGTGATGAAAGCCCTTGTCTAGGGCTTGATTGAAGCCTTGAAAGGGCCTGCAAAACTTCAAGCAAACCCTCACAATTAAGGATAAGGATGACTTTCTATCTAAATTCCAGTGGATATTGTCCACAACATTATGTGCTGCTAGATGTTATGGATGGAGACACTGTTGTTAGTTAGTTGGTTACCACAGCGACAAGAAGCATTCAACATGAATGTTCCAACATTTTGTTTTCTGAGTAAGATATTCACATTAAAACTTAGATCTTGAGCTTATAAGCAACTTAAACATAAGAAATTAAGAGTAAAACATTACTACTTCAAGGTGCCATTCATACATCAATGATTTTAACAATGCATAATTGAGTCATAATTACATCAAGATACAAGTCATATAAAAGGACGAGTACAATATCCACACACAATTTCTATTATTTTGAAGATATTGATGCAGCAACAGAACATGATCAGTGTCATCAAACACTACTTCATTAGAAAATGCAAATCTCTCCATTGCATTAATTTTCTGGGTTTGCTGGGAAGAATTTCATAGAAAGAGAAGCTTTATAATAATGTCTTACCTATCTAGTACCTTTCTTGTGGAACAGTTTGTCCTTTAACAGATCCTGGCTGCAGGGCTTCGCATTTCCTGCAAGGTGATATGAAAGACATGAATACTTTCTGGCCAAACCATGTTTTTGTGACAGTTTTTTCCTTGTTTTTATAGTTTCTTGCTTTGACAAGTTGTTCATGATATTTCCTTGCTCTGCTGCCGGTTTCTCTGCTGTTATGCTGTTGAATATCAATTTCTAGCAACGATCTTAGGGAAAGTGGGGGATTTGTGAAGAAAGATTTGTTTGGTTGAAAAGCAATTGCATGCGGCTTAATTTGTCCATTAGAAATCAACATATCAGCAGGTGTGATCTTGAATGGATTAGCAGCAGTAGAATATAATTCTGCTTTAATAGTGGAAAATTCAAAATCTGGGTTTGGCTTAGATGCTGCATGGTTATTTTGATGTTGTTGGTCTTGAATAGAAACAAGGCCAGCAAAAGAGAATGAATCAGCTGAAATACTATCTGCTGCATCAGATATATGCTTATTTCTTTGAAGAGTACTCATTGATTTATGACTGAATGGGTCATGTAGGTTATATATAGAATCAGGTTCCCTTGATGTAAGAGTTATTGAGAAATATAAGTATGTTAAGTTTGACACTTGATGTCATTGAATCTATATATATGACCTAGATGTGCTCACATGTGTTTGTTTTGATACGGGAATGCTCTATGAATTACAGACACTTTAAACACGACACTGACACGACAATAGTCAATATTGATAATAATTATAAAATAATGAATAAATTAAATATAATCTAATGTTTGTGTAGGTGTTTGATACCGACACAGATATCTCTGTTTTCAGAGGTGTCCGTGCTGAAGAGATAATGTTTATTGATTGATCCAATTCAAGTGCTCCCTAGATAATTTGTTAATTTTCTTGCTACGAGGTTATTACTGTTTGATGTGTTTTACTGTCGTCTCGGGGTTTACTAGAACTTGTTGTTTATGAAAGGGTAACACACAAGGGCCAAGGCCATGGCCTGGAGATATTGAAGTGACTAATTTTCATTCGTTCAAAAATATGTATTTTTAATTTTCTTTCAGCATATACGCGTAATTTCCGTGAAGTGCTACTGGCCAAATTGTGTGACTTTTTAAGAAAAATATGTGTGACCCTTCTTAAACTTGGAAAGATATATCCAATTAAATTTTGTAAACTTTTCGAAAAAGTTAATAATAGAAAAAGAAAATAATACGGTCCAATTAAAATCAGTTAGAGTTAAATATTACTATTGCTTATTCATAGGAAGAAAACATGGTAAGAAAAGTACCATCAAACTAAAAATACTTTTAGTTTGAAATGATATATGGCCCTTTAGCCTAACACATTTGATACGTATGGATTGAACTTGAGTAACTATATTTAGAATTTAAATTTTTTGAAATTATGTCTTTGTTAGACTAATTATATGAGGATTTCTTCACGAGAAATTCTGTTTTTCAATCGTACCACGCGAAAATATTTAAATGCTTTTAGATTTTGAAAATATATTTTTGAAATGTACTAATATGTAATAAAATATAAACTTTTTCAGAGTTTTGTTTTTGAAATCAAACCGACAGTATGTTTCCAGAATAATGTCTTACAAAATGCAAAAAATCAGAATTGAAATACACAAATTTCACAAAATTAAAATACCATTATATCATAAAATAAATAATACATAAGAGATTTTAACATAGACCATGTTGAAATAATACATAAAGCAAGATTAGTAGTTTGGGATTTTCTTCAAAGAGTAGGACTCAACTATTCTGAAGTATTTGCTCCAGTAGCAAGATTGGAGACTATTCGACTAGTGGTAACATTGACATGCAATCAAGACTGGTCGACATTTCATTTAGATATGAAATCAACATTTCGGAATGGTCCTTTATACGAAGAGGTCTATGTCACACAACCTCCTGAATTTGTGATTCAGAAGGGAGCGAGTAAAATATATAAGTTGCACAAATTGCTCTATAGCCTCAAGCAGGCACCTAGGACATGAAATAAGAATATCGACTCATACTTAGACGAATTAGGATTTGTCAAATGCAAGTCAGAGTATGGTATCTATGTTCAGGTTGTAGCATAAGATATAACAATCATCTTCTTGTATCTTGATGATTTACTGGTAATCGGAAATAGCTTAGAGAATTTATCGAAGTTCAAAGAGATGATGATGAAGGAATTTAAAATGTCGAATCTGGGAAAATTGTCTTATTTCTTAGGCATGAAATTTCAAATGTCGAAGCAAGGTATGATGCTACATCAAATGAAGTATGTCAAAGAAATACTCAAGAGATTCATAATGGATGATTCAAATCCTGCATCCTCACCTGTCGAATCAAATGTGAAATTGGAGAAGAATGGAGAGGAAGACAAAGTCGGTGTAACTTTGTTCAAGCAAATTGTGGGATCTCTGAGGTATGTGTGCAACAGTCGACCTGATATAGGTTTCACAGTCGGATTAGTGAGCAGATACATGAGTGAACCAAAAGTGACACACATGAAGGCTGCAAGAAGAATCATGGGATACTTAAAAGGATGGATAAACTGTGGAATACTATTTCGACGAGACTCTGAAAGCAAAGAAGTAACAATTAATTGTTTTTCAGATGCTTATTGGTGTGGAGATAAGGAAGATCGAAGAAGCACAATTGGACATTTCTTTCAAGTATTTGGTGTCTCAATCTCACGGTGTTCGAAGAAGCAACCTGTGATGAAATTGTCATCGTGCGAAGTTGAATATATAGCAGGATCCTATGCTGCATGTCAAGGAATTTGAATTAGATATGTACTTGAAGAAATGAAGGTCGAAGTGAAGAAACCTCTTGTGTTGCAAATCGACAACAAGTCAGCCATAAATCTGACAAAAAATCAAGTTCTGCATGTAAGAAATAAACATATCGAAGCTAGGTTTTACTTTTTGAGGGAAAAAATAAATTGAGGTGAAGCACAGTTCGCCGACATTTTCAATATATGGTAGGAGCTCTTGCAATATGTATTGCAGATCTTTAAGAGGGGTGTATTCGTTGATCTTAAATTCTCGAGATGGTGTATTGCCGGTAAAGTGAACATTTTTAACATGTCATTTGATGATCATGCTAGTTCATGCCAGCGGTTGTTTTAAGCAATTTGACTTTTGATTTTTCCAAAATACACTTTCGGTAGTATCTAACATGCAAAGATGATAGAATTTCTAATTTCTCACACTAATTAATCACATAATACATCTCTGAGATTAATTAAAATTTAATAATAAAAAAATGTGTTTTAGAAATACACTTCCGAAAATACAGAGATAAAATTAAATTTTTATAAATCTTTTTCAATGACATAAGATCTGATAAGAAATTCTCTTTCTTCCATGCTAGTTTTCTCGAAGTAGCACAATGTATTGTTTGAGTGAAATGTCAATTAGTAAGGGTTGTTTTATAGAATTTTCATTTTTTTTTTTGTGAAATAGTGTGTAAAAAAAATAGTTCATACGAATATGATTCGTCTTACAATACGAAATGTACGCAAACTTATAAAATAAACTAATGGAAATAGTTTACACTTATCAGGAGGATGATCAATCATGTTCTACAAAAATAATTAAGTGGGTGGATGAAACGATGAAAGAATTCGATAGCTTCATGTTTTAAATTTTGGTACATTAATCAAGATAGATTGAAAAATATGGGATATGTATTGTTATTGATAAGGTGTGAGATAATCATACACTTTTGCTATTCTTACGTCAAATATTTATTTATTAGCAGTAAATAAAATGTAAAAAGTTAATTGATAAAATGATGAAGTAAATAAAATGTAAAAAGTTAATTGATAAAATGATGAAGTGGTTAATAAATATGAATATGAAAAAAATAATTTTAGCAGTAAAAGAAAATCAGTTAATATAATATAAAATATTGGCTAACGAAGTTATAAAATTGGTTAATAAATATTCAAATTTTTAATAGTTATAAAATTATTAAAGGAATTTAAAATTTTGGTTAATATAGTTATGAAATTATTAATTTATTCGTACTCCAATTAATATAAAAAAATGTCAATTTTTTTTATAGAAAATAATAATTTATTATTATAATATTTTTTTATTCATCGTATTAATAAACAGTGAAATATGATATTGTGTAAGAGTGAAATATGATGTAGTGTAAGATCTTGGTGTATGAATATCATTTTAAAAAAATATAGATAAGATTTTAAAATTTGCAGTAAAATTAATGATGTTCAAATCCAAACCGATTCAAATAAAAGTTGTAAATTAATTTTAAAAAATCAAAAATAAGAAAAAATTGAATATTATTAGATGTGTTTGAATATTAATTTGTAAAAGCCACTTGATTAAGATTGAATTTCAGATTGATTTTTTAAAATCGAACCGAATAGAATCACAGGGATATATTTTTATATTTATTTATTTTTTATTAATAAGATATATTCTGATGATTTATTATTTAATGATACTTATTTTTTTAATAGTATTTATTAACTTTGTTTAATCTATATATTCTTATTATTTTGTTTGATTCAAACATAATCGGTTATTATTATTTTGTAATACTAGTTTTTAATATTATTTATTAATTTAGTTTAATTTATAGATTTTTATTATTTTATTAGTTTTAAATATAATCGATCATTATTATTTTATAATATTAATTTTTAATACATTATATATTATATATTATATTAAATATATTATTTTAATATTTTTATATTCTTAATAAAAAATATAATTTATACTTTGGATATCTGAAAATCGATCTAAATTAAATTACATAAAATTTAATCGAATGAAATTAAATTTTTTTAATTAATCATTCAAAATTGAATTGAATCGCGAATAAAATAATCTTTAGATCAGATATATTTTTATCTCAAAATCAATCTAAATCACATTCAGACACCCCTAAATAAAATCAGATATCTTTAATATTGTAATGTTTACATACTTTAAATAAAGTATTAAGAATTTATAAGATTTAATTTAGAAAATACCATTAGTAGAAAATATATTTTTAGGACAAAATATGAATGAGACACAAAGGGAGGAAATCAAGAGGTTCTAAGAGTTTTCGTAGAGGGTGTGACCTGATGAAGATAAATGTAGAGGATAAATTAATTTTGTCTATTTTTGATTTTATTATAGTTAATCTATGTTTTAAAAAATAATAAAAATGAACATTTTATCACATAAAAGAGTGTAAGTGATATATTTTCAAATAAATTTCTCTCTCATTAAGTGATCATACGAAAATATTTGGTTAGACCATAAAGTCATACTTAAAGAAAAATTGACAATTCAACATAGGGTATTGGTTATTGACATAAATTATTGGTACAAGGTGATGAAATTGAGGAAGAAGAGAGAAAATGATGAATGATATAAAGCTGTTACTAATGATTGAAAAAAAAATTGTATACATTAATGAAATCTAGTACACCTATTTATACATAAAAATAGTAAAGATAAAAATGCCACATAGGCCCTAAGAAAGAATATTCCAAATATAGTAAATACTAAATTACCCCTTTAATACCATCCCTTAATTTAGTATCTATCAGAAACTAACAACACCAATTTCATTCCTCAAATGAAGAAATTGGCCTGTTTTTATTGCCTTCGTCAGAACATCTGCCAGCTGCTTCTGGGTGCTACAGTGCAGAACTTCTAACACTCCTTTCTGCACTTGACTTCTCAGAAAATGATACTTCGTCTCAATATGCTTACTTCTTCCATGCAACACTGGATTCTTGGCAAGATTGATTGCAGACTTGTTATCAATCAACAGCTTCAGAGGTTTCTCTATCTCAATCTTCAAATCCTCCAGAAGATTCAGAAGTCAAACAACTTGACATGTAGCTACAACACCTGCAATGTATTCAGCTTCACATGTTGACAGAGCCACAACAGGCTATTTCTTGGAACTCCAAGAAATTGGATCTCCCAGAAACTTGAACAAGTAACCAGAAGTACTTCTTCTGTCAACTCTGTCTCCACACCAGTCAGAATCAGAATAACTCACTAATTCTGGTTCTGTCTTTCTTCCAGAAGGAAATAACACTCCATATTTCAGAGTTCCCTTGATATACCTCAGAATCCTGACAACAACTTGGTAATGAGACCACTTTGGTTTACTCATGAACTTGCTAACCATTCCAACTGCATAGCAAATGTTAGGTTTGGTATTGCACAAGTACCTGAGAGAACCAACCAACTGCTTGAAGGTCATAACATCCACATAATCACCATCAGAATTAGAATCCAATTTATGATTGGTTTCTGATGGTGTCACAACAACTTTGCAATTCTGCAGCTTAAATCTCTTCAGAAGTTCAAGTTCATACTTCAGCTGATGTAGAATGATACCCTTCTTTGAGTACAAAATCTCCATTCCTAGAAAATATACCATATTTCCCAGATCTGTCATCTCAAATTCATTCATCAGAACTTCTTTGAACTTGATTATATCTTATGGAAAACTTCCTGTTAGCAATATGTCATCAACATATAGACACACCAGAATCATATTGCCACCAGAATGCTGCACATACACGCCATATTCCATCTCACATTTCTAAAACTTCAGCCTCTTGAAAAACGAATCAATTTTATGATTCCAAGCTCTAGGCGCTTATTTCAGTCCATACAAGGCTTTATGTAACTTGTATACCATCCCTTCCTGATTCTTTTTAACAAATCTAGGAGGTTGTGACACATATACCTCTTCTTGTAACAGACCATTCAGAAATGCAGACTTCACATCTAGATGTATCAAAGGCCAATTTTTGTTTGCAGCTAAAGCAATCACCAGTCTGATTGTTTCATGTCTAGCTACAAGCACAAACACCTCAAAGTAATCTAGCCCAGGTTTCTGAAGAAAACCTCTAGCCACTAGTCTCGCTTTGTGTTTGCCAATTGATCCATCTGGCTTAAGCTTCACCTTGAAAACCCATCTGACGCTGATGGCTTTCTTCTTTTCTGGAAGATTTGTCAACTTCCAAGTTTTGTTTCTTTTAATAGCCTCAATTTCTTCCTTCATGTCATTCAACCATACTTTCTTCTTGAGAGCTTCTTCAATACCCACTGGTTCAAAATCTACTAACATGACACACTAAACGACTTCTCCTTCAGAATCACTTCAGTATCATGCAACATGCTAAAATCTGCAAACCTACTTGGTATTTGTCTGATTCTGTGGCCTCTGAACTTGTTCTGAAGCTTATCCAGAACTTGGAACAGTGCTAGCTTCTGGACCTTGTCCAGAACTACTTCCTTCAGAATTACCACCTTTAGAGTTACTTCTAGAAGCTTGTCCTCCAGACCCTATGTCTTCAGAGTTTTCCCTTCCAGAAATATAATCACCACCAGATTCTGGATCATCATCAGAATCTGGATCAGAATCAGATCCACTATCAGAATCTCCTTGAGATTCTGACTCATCTTCAGAGTCTTCAGAATCAGATTCATCTTCTGACTCTGACTCGTCTTCAGAATTTTCTGAAGAATCTTCAGAAACTAACTCTGGTGTTAGCACTACACCAGAATCTGATTGAGGCTTGTTCCAATCCCATGTTTCTGACTCTTTCACAATAATGTTTCTTTTGATTTCAACTTTGTTGGTTTCTGGACAATAAATATTATAGGCACATGTACTGTGGTACCCCACCAGTAACATTACTTTGCTTCTATCATCAAGTTTCCATCTTCTAGCTTCTAAAACACCCTCAAATGGCTAACACTTTGCTTATCTCCAGTCCACTTTTCTAAAGGAACAATTTCCTCCAGCTTCTTCATTAGACACCTATTCAGAACATATGCTGATGTGGCAACAACTTCTCCCCATAACATGTGAGATAACTTCTTCTTTTTCAGCATACTTCTGGTCATATTAAGCAAAGTTCTGTTTCTTCTTTCAGCAAGACCATTGTGCTGAGGAGTATATGGAGCAGTAACCTCATGTTCTATTCCATTCTCCTTACAGAACTTCTGGAACTCTGTAGAGTTATACTCACCTCCACCATCCGTTCTCAGAATCTTCAGCTTCTGACCACTCTGCTTCTCAGCCTCCACCTTGAACTTCTGGAACTCAGTAAACACTTCATGCTTGAACTTGATGAGTGTTACCCATGTCATTCTTGTGAACTCATCCATAAAAGACATAAAATATTTGTTTCATCCAAGTGAAGATACTGGAAATGGTCCACACACATCATAATGTACTACTCCTAAAGCATGCTTCGCTCTGGGGGCTACTTCTGATGCAAATGGCAATCTGGGTTGCTTGCCTTTCATGCATATCTCACATGACTTCTCAGGCTTCACAATCTTCGAAATTCCATGTACAAGCTTCTTAGAACTTAGATTCCCTAAGCTTCTATAGTTCAAGTGCCCCAACCTCTTGTGCCACAGCTTACTGTCACCTTCAGCGCCTTCTGCACTAAGATACTCTGCTTCAGCTGTTTCTACATTCACCTTGAATGTTTTGTTGCTTCCCTGCTCAGACTTTATAATTAATTTCTGATTAGAATCATATAACGTCAAGAGGTTGTCCTTCATAACAACTGAGAACCCTTTCTCAATGAGCTGACCCACACTCATCGGATTGCTTTTAATTCCAGGAACATACCAAACATCTTTGATCATAATGTTTTTTCCATTCTTTACTCTAACTCTGACTTTTCCCATACCTTCTGCATTAATATACTTATCATCAGCACATCTGATCTTTGTTCTCCTTCTGGAGTCAAAGTCTATCAGCCATTGTTTGTTCCCAGTCAAATGGTTTGAATAGCCAGTGTCCATATACCACCAATCTTCTGAACACTTTCCATCAAAATCAGAAGCCATCAGTAGCACAGGTTCATCATCAGAATCTCCTCTGGCTATATTTGCTTCTTCTGATTTCCTTCCTCTGTTTCTACAATCTCTGGAAAAATGGCCAAACTGTTTACAACAGTAACATTGAACTTTCTTCTTGTCATACCTTTCCTTTCCCTTATGATATTTCTTTTCATCAGAAGTTGAGGTTTCTGACTTCTGGAATTTATCACCACGTCTATTTTGCTTCTGGTCCTTCTTGACAAAAGAAGCCTTCAGAGCTTGCTCAACTTCCCTCTCAGAAGTTCTTTCAGTCAGACGCAACTCCTGCGCTTCTAGACTGCTTTGCAACTCTTCTATTCTCATGGTTTCCAGATTTTTAGAATGGTCAATAGAAACAACAATGTAATCAAACTGAGGAGTAAGTGACCTAAGAATCTTCTCTATGATTACCTGTTCAGAAAGTGTTTCTCCACAAGCTTTCATCTCATTAGTAATCAGAATCATTCTGGAGATGTACTCAGAAACTTTCTCACTGTTCTTCATGTTGAGATTCTCATATTGCTTTCGTAGGGACTGAAGCTTCACCTTCTTCACTGACGCGTCACCACCGTAACATCTGACCAGTATATCCATGCTTCTTTCTATGTCGTTGAATCAACAATCTTCTCAAACACACTTTCATCCACACACTGATGGATATAGAACACAACTTTCTGATCCCTCTTCCTCGTAGCTCTTTCTGCAGATCTTTGTTCTTCAGTAGCATCTACTGCAACTGGAACATAACCATTGATAACAAGATCCAGAACATCCTGAGCACCAAACAATACACGCATCTGTATCATCCATATGTTCCAGCTTTTTCCATCAAAAACTGGAAGTTTAGTGTTCAAGCTGCTCCCTCCACTCATCTTAAATCTTTCACAAATCTCAGATCTCAGTTTCTCACTCAGTGTTTCCCAAACCCACAAAATCAGTGTGATTCTGTTCAGATTTTGTTTAAGACTCAACAGAAATCAAACACACAACTCACTTTTCACTAGTGTTTTCCAGAATTTCAGAAGAACCAAGTGCTCTAGATACCAATTTTGTTGGTGCAAGGTGATGAAATTGAGGAAGAAGAGAGAACATGATGAATGATATAAAGCTGCTACTAATGATTGAAAAAGGGATTGTATACATTAATGAAACCTAGTACACCTATTTATACACAAAAATAGTAAAGATAAGAATGCCACATAGTCCCTAAGAAAGAATATTCAAAATATAGAAAATACTAAATTACCCCTTTAATATAAATGTTAGATGGAAATAGAACAAATAAGCAACAATGGGATTTCACGAATGACGCAGTGACATTTGAAGGATAAATAAATAAAAGATCTCCCAACACAAGGTTTTAAAGGGAGGTTTCAAGAAACCACAATAATGTATAATGATATGTGGGCCAATATTACTTAAGAGATATAAAAATGTATTTGTTCTGTCTGGAATCAAAATTAAGTGTATGTTGATTGTGGTGAATTTGCAAGGTTAACACTCTAACGTTCAAGTCAATTTAAAATTCAAGATGAGTGTAGTAAAAAATGGAGATCATAAAGTGTATATTTAATATCTCATGTGATGACTTTTATAATTTGGGTCATTTTGGAGTGGATCAACATTGGCTTGGGCCTTTAGTTGACCTATAACAATTGTCTCTAAGGCTTGCTTGCATATTATTAGTCGGGGAAATCTTAACAGTCGTGGTCTACCTTTGAGGATGTTGTTTGCTTTAGATCTGAAGTAGAACGCCTTGGGTCAATTGTAAAAGTAGTGAAGTAAAAGTGCATTAAATGTCTTTCCATTATTGAAATATTTTGTTACTCCTTTCTAACGTGTGGCTTGAGGTGACTAGTTAGGGCATGACGCTGCTTATAGTGCACTCAAGTGCACTTGAGTCTGTTTATGTTTCTAAGGAGGAACATATTTGTTGATTTTGTAACCTCTCATTCATGTTGATCAGGCTTCTTGCTTACCTTCGACTATATATATATATATATGGGTTGTTAAGTGTTTATGAAACTTTTTGAAATCTATGAGAGTAAGTTTATATTTGCAAGTGTCTTCCTCTCTTCCTTTCCAAGACTATTTTACTAGAGCAGTTGCAGTTCCTTGCTCACAACTTTCATTTTTCCCATTACATTTAGCTTTCTCATCATCCTCTACTTTACCAAGTACCCTCCTTACATCAAACTTTATATATCTTTCACATTTTCTTGACCTCAATTAGTCCTGTTGGGTGAGAATATGGTGTAGGAAAATAATCTAGAGGGGTGAATAAACTTTTAAAAAAGAGAACAACTGATTTTTTGAAACCGAAGTATCAAAGGTTTTTTAAAGTACGTGCGTTGAAGTTTTTGAAGTGAAATAGAGAGAATTATACTTTAATAGAAATTAATACATGTAAACATATAATAGAAGTACACCAATCACAAGTTGAATTAATGATGATACATAAGGTACTCAATTGATATCGATCGTACAAATCACGAGAGATGATTATACAATGATTCAATTTATGAGTTCTAAACTCAACAAGTTTCTAAGATTTTTATCGCTATTAAAGCTCGATTAAGTCCCACTTCCAACAAAACCTAATATTAAGCAATAAATCTCTATAAATACAATAAACGATAAACTATTCTATTAATGAAATACTTAGGCATGCAATACACTACGAAATGTAAATGCAAGAGTAAAAGGTAGAGAGATGACACAAAGATTTATAGTACTTCGACTTTATCGTCCTTGTGTGAGTCTACATGCACTTTTGAAAGTACCTGCATATAAGTTTTACAAGTATTCAAAGAGTTCATACAATGACTTATCCATAAAAATGTTGAAGAAAATAAAACTTCAATTCTAGATCTTAACTTGTATACATCTTCACAAAAAACTTTTATGCACAATCTTTACTCGATCAACGCTTCAAGAATCTTCCAATTTCACCCATTTTGTTCAAGCCTTTGTCTGTAGAAATTAACCCTTTGATTCTACCGATTCCTTGAGCGGTAAATTGTTAAAATATTTGGGAAGAGCTCTGCCTTATCCGTAGCCTTCCACACAGTTACTACTAAGGAAATTTGGAGACAAGAACATCCTTATTTTCACCAAAATTTGTCAGCACCAATGACAACTCCTAAATCTTGCAATAACATGAACAATCTTTAAACAACCTCCAAGAACGGTTAGTTTCAAGACAACGTCTCCCCGAATTAATCACAGATCTCTCATGACCAAGATCTAAAACACAAATTGAGGTTTAAGAAGAAAAAAAAGATTCAAGTGCAAGAACTTGGAACATTTCAAAGTGAGAGAGTTGATTTTACAGAAAATCACAAATGAATATGAAATTCCACTTGAGAAAAGTGTTCACAAAAGGTTTTATATGTGCTTGAGTTTAAGCACAAAAATGAGTGGTAAAAGTTGGTTAGATTCAAATCAAGAGCAATGCATGTAATAAGTCAAGTGGGCAAGTGAATGGAATAAAAACAATTCTGATTTTAACCCATTTTTCACTTTATTCAAATCAGGTACAATGTCTAACAAAGACCTAGTGATTCAAATCATATACAAAATTTTATTCAAATCATATACAATGTCTAACAGCCAGGAACAATACCTGTCACACATAACCAATGATCCTTGTCAAGAGATCATCCATATAATAGTATGAATTGTCCAAGTTCATACCTCTTTTCAGTAAATACTTTCTTCCTTGCCCATGACCAGAAAGTACCTTCCCATGATCTCACCAGAGCAGAACAAGATGCCTGCTCTGATGCCAATTGAAATTCTGGTACAACAGACTCAAATGTCCTATAAGGATGTCGAGACATCTGATCTGACACAACACACAAGCAAGATAAAACAATACTAAAAAGATAAAGAACACACCAGGATTTTTTCCCCAGTTTGGTGTACAACAACACCTACTCTGGGGGCTACCAAGCCAGGAATGAAGTCCACTATCAGCAATATCAATTTGCAGACCCTACAGCCAAGACACTCGTTGACGATTTACGCACTAAATCACTACCCAATGACCCTTATACCTAAGTACTCCCTAGATATAGAATATCCCCATCCCACCTCCAATCATCGTGATAATGTCTAACAGTTAACACATCATCCACTGCATAGACGACCCTTCACCAAGATTCTGATCACACAGATAAACAGTTTGGAAGACACATTTCTGTGACAATACCTAGCTAAGTTTCCAAGCCAAATTCCACTGTTTGTTAGTGTGATCGGTGGGAATAGAACTGACTGTTTTTTAATGCTGGTTCGCGTTTGCGTTTGTTTTTGCAAAATGTCGCGGTAAGCAAGAGTCGCCACCGTCTTTTATTTTATCTAACAAGGAAAGGACAAAAGCACAGAAAAATTCCTTTTCGAGATGTTTCTCGGGTTCAGGAGGTAGATTATAGAAAGGGAAGGTATTAGCACCCTTTCTATCCGTGGTTATCCACGAGCTCTTAGGTACTTGCTCATTGTGTTTTCAAAAGTTTGCTTTTCTTTGTGATTGTGGGTTCGAAAAGAGTTTTTGTTTTGAAAGGGGTGTAAGTGCGAAAAGTTTTGTTTTGTTTTTTTTAAAAGGAGCAAGTACTTAAGAACATATACCTACTCAAAAAGGAATTGGACTGTGCAAATGTCCTTTAGACAGTGCTATACCACTATTGAGGAGTAGGTAGCACCATCGTTGGAGTTTTCGGGTCAATTCGATTAAGGGACATGTGGTCACTAAAGCAATGTTAGGACGCCTTAGCGGTAACCCTAATGTCTTAGATCATTTTATCTGAGGCAACCGTTTCGAGGAAACTTATGATATTTGGACAAGAGGGCGACCTCTAAAACTTCCTATACTCAATGACCACGTTCGAGGCAACCAAGTGAGGCGTACCCTAGGAGTGGCATGTGCAAATGTGTCAATTTTCAGTTATGTTATCTTTGTACATGTTATGGTGAGCTACGGTTGATTTTAAGTTAAGATAGATCTTGACATGCATAGCCTATTATTCATACATCTAGCAGTTAATGGTTGCGGAAAATAAAACTAAGCTATTACAAGGCGTCGGGTATTTACATCGCCAAAAACAAACCCTTGAAAAGTAAATGCGGAAAAGTAAATAAAAGTGATAAAAGGTCCTAAGTTAAAACTATTACATCCTTGAAGCAGTTACAATTATATGGAATATGAATCGAAAAATAATACGCGCGAGAAAAATTGAATCGGAGAGTTTTTAGGGTTTTGATCCTTTTTAAGAAAGAAGGAGATTTTTTGTTATTTTTTTGAATTAAATGGAAATTAAATTAAGTTAATAATTGAATTAATTAATTTAATGAAAATATTTTTGGTTTTTTTTTATATTTAAGGAAATAAAATAAAAATGGTTAAAAGTTATTAAAAAACCTAATTCTACATTAATTTTATTTTGTTGCAAAAATGTTAAAATTATGCCTAATTAAAAAAACTAAGTCAATTAAATTGTTTATTTACAAAAATAATGAAATTAATAAAAATAATATATTTTTTATGTTTTCTGATTTTTATTAGGAAAAATATTAATTATTTGGTTAGTAATTAATTAAGAATCAAAATAAAACAAGTAAATAAATAAAATGTTAAAAGAAAAGAAATAACCAAAAGGGAGGTGCTGGGCCCAATTTGAGGTGTGATTTGCAATTTCAGAGGCCCAAAACGTCCCAGCCTCGTTTGACTTTCAGAATCATCCACGCGCTTGTTGACATGGACACATGGTAGTCCTTCAATCCTAGCCTTCAGATTTGGCCAGGAGGCCATCTGGCGCCTGGATCTTTGAAGCATATGGTGGACCACCTTGTGAGCGTTGCATGAGAACATCTGGAGAAAAATTAAACAAAGGTGTTGGGGGACCTGGGATTCAAACCCAGGTCCTGTTAGCCAATGAACAAACGCCCTAGCCACTGAGCCAATTGCCTCTTTTGTAATTATAATACGCAATAATTAATATATATCAAACAAACACTTATGCCTGGAGAAAAAAAAATAAAAAAGTGCGTATTTTCAAATAGACCAATGGGAGGGCGACGTCTGGTCGTCTTCTCCAAAAACTCTGGTTACTTACCTGTGGATTTTTATCCACAGGGAATTTCGTAGGATGTCTCAAAAACTCGTCCTAGGCCATAAAAACCCCATCCAAGCACATGGACGTGATCGTCTCTGTCTCCTGAGTGTCCCTATAACCATTATTTATCTTGATTTTACCTGCAATGTAAATGCCTAAAAACGAAACAAGCAAACCCTAGGCGCGGGCATCACCATATAGGGCATAAAAATGAAATTGAATATTGCAGTCATGTTAGAAATTATGCAAGGATCAAGAATATGCCAACGTTTTGTCAAAAAGATGCAAGAACAGAAGATCACGATTCCATGTCCAGGGCGGAGTTTCAAGCGACTTACAGTGTGTTTGGAGGTGACTCAGGGCTCGTGAGCGATTGCTTTAGCTTCAGTGAATGGCTAGCAAGAAGATAGCGTTGAGCTTTTGGATTGAATTGACCTCTACGTATGATTTCAGTTTCAAGGTTTTTCAAGCTTTTTTCCAAGTTTGGTCTGGCCGTTTTAACAGAGCTTTGTGCGTCCCCTTGATTTGTGAGGCTTATGTGAATGTTATAGAGTGAATTAGGGTTGGCTTTTTGATCTGAAATCAAGTGCATTCAAGATTGAAGATTGGATTTTGTCACCATTGATAAGCTTTCCAAAAATAAGCCAAATCTGAGATTTTGTGCTTGAATGAGCCTTGGCACGAGTTGGTTGGTTGTCACATGACATTTGCAAGCTGTACAAATCACAAAGATCCCTTTACATCAATTTTTGGATTTTATTTGATTTAATATTGATTAATAATGAATTAAATCAATAAAAATGAAATAAAAAAATAAAATAAATGTTTGGTCATGAAATTAAAGATGGGACACGTGTGTGGCATGACAAGACTAAATCAAGTGGAAAAAAGTGGGCCCTTTTGTCAAAAATTGGAGTTTTGAGGATAGTTGACTTTTGGCAATTTTGGAAAAATGCCCAACTTCAACAATGCATAACTTCTTCAATTTTGAACTTTTGGAGGTGTTATAGGACTTTTTAGAAACCTTGAGATGTCCTCTAATCAACCCTTTTTGTCTAATCTCATTTTGATCTTCCATTCTCAAGCTATAAGCTTTGGCAAAAAAGGTGTTTTTGTTGACTTTCAAAAATGACCTATAATGTCCAAATTTGTAACTTTTTGTGAGAGAATTTCTTGATCTTGGGGTGTGAATATGGATTGTATGAAATTGCATCCTCTTCAAAATGAGCTTTGTATGGGTCATTTCTCACAAAGTATGAGAAAGTCATGCTTGGTCAAAGTTGAGTTGACTTTTCCTAAAAAACCCTAATTTAGCAACTTTTGAATCTTGATGAATTTTGAGCAATCCTTGATGAATCATGATCAACCCTTGATAAAATGATTAATTATCCTTGATAATGTTGACAAAAAATCTGGAGGTTTGGCTATTTGTAGGTCACAGTTGACTTTTGGCCTAGCACAGTCGATTTTTTGGGTCTCTTGAGCAATTGACTGTCCAAAATTCCTCTGGAAGGCTTGAAATTTGACATGGGTGGACTTAAGAACATACTAAGACATTGGGAAGCACTTGAGGCCATTTGGATGTAAGGACCTTGATGCAACACAAAACCCTAATTTTTGAATTGACTGCCTTAGGAGGTGATTTGACTGTACAACTCTTGGGCAATCTTGAACCATTTGGAGATGATTCCTGACATATCTTGAGGAATATGGGAGGGAAAATTTTGGGGTACAACAGTTAGCTTTGCTTCTAACTAAGAACACATCCTGGAGTTGCCTCAAAGCTTCCTCCATGAATAATACGCCTATTACCTACAGGGTTCGAGGTGAACATGGTAACCTTCCCACAACCCGAGAGGTTTACCTTGACAAAACCCTAGACTTCTACATCTCGAGCCATGTATTTTCTAGGTTACAAACCCTTCTATTTATACCCTGTTACCCAACTGTTTTTGGGCCTTCAATCACAAAAAATCAGCTGTAACAAACTACTGAAACTTTTGCCCCAAGAAAGGTCTTTGATCTTTACTTTCCTAAATAATCTCCTTATTTAGAAAGTCTTCATTCTCCTTGATTTCTAATTGAATTTCTAGACCTTTAAATATGCGCGACATAGGATGCATAATATTCTCCTGAATAATCTGCCTATATTGAGAACAAACTGAATATCATTAATCCAGCTCAGCAGGCGCGATGTCAAGATATCTTCTTCGACATATTGTTCTAGTTGTTGAAAAATTTCAACACAATATGTTCTGACATTGTAATAAGACATCTTGTTGTACCTGTTCTTCTTATCCCATTCTTCATTGTGCTATTATTTGTTTTACAAAAATTAAGCCAATCCTAAAACAAGAGAACTAACAATCTCCCCTTTGGAAAATTTTGGCTAAAACAAATAATCTAAAAACAATTGCAATATGAACACTACTGCACACAACAATAGATCTTCAGTTGAAAATAATGTCTCAACATCTTGTTTGAAAACTTCTTTGCAGCACTCTGAAGAACTTAATTGCATCAGCACCAACGAACATCAACATCAACTTCAAGATAAAAGGATGGAAAGTCCTGAAGTCTGGTTGATGCACCCAAGGAAGAAGATAGAAGAAGACAACTTGTACCCCCCCTCAATCTAGAACCAATGGTGGAATAAGACCAAAGCCTCCACCACTCCTGGTAACTCGGAACATATGTCACAACTGTGTTCATAACTCAGATCACAGGTCACAAACATATGTCACAGAAATAGGATCGAACATCTTATTTTGACATCTGTGAACATTAATAATAACCACTTGTGGAATCAGTAGCATCTGAGCTAATTCACCTTTCTCCGCCTTTATAGCTAAAACTTGGCAAAGGAGACCTTCATAATACCAGACCCAAGCACAACTTACCCAAACCCGAATAAAATCCATAAGAATTATGGACTCAAGGAGCTCACGGGGTTACAGAGAAACGGAGAACTCTATAGAAATAACTGGGATTTAAAAAAAAAACGATCCTAGATTGTAGCACCAATCTTAGTAAAAAGGAAACGATATCTGAGGAGGAAACTTCAAATATCAATGTGCACTGTCCATAATGGCTTTGAATGCTATAGCTACTTCCTATACATACACATGCATAGTCAGAAATGTTTCTCCCCCTGTTTACAGCCACGTGTTTGAACACATAGGCCACTCCACCCTATGTTGACCATGTAGGAACATGTCCTGAATAATGTCCCGACACTTAGTCAAACATTGTCTTCTTATTTCAGTGATCAACACATCTTCTCTCACTAATCAGGGATGCTTCACCAGATTATCCACCTGTTCATACTGGATTCTAAGTGTTCTTATTTTACTTAGACTTAGTGACATACACTAAGATATCAAAATATCACATTTGTGACACCTCTTCATAATATAGACCCTCAAGGAGTCTTTTTGAAATCTATAGAGAAAAATAAATTCTCCCAGACTTCCCATTAAACTTCTAAGATATATGTGAACTTCTGATCTTCATCGAGCTTCTTATAGTTAGAAACAACCATGTCTTTTTAAGTTTATCTATAACTTCATAATGTCACAACATGTTGTTTCGACATCATTTCCTCATAGAACCTTTACAAAAGTGAACAATATTCTGGCTTGACAATACCTGTATCATTGCAACAATAATTTACAGATATCCACCTGACTCAATTTTTCATGAGTAACTAACGCTCCAGCTGAAGATGAAGACTTGTGCACTAGATGATAAACTTTAGCACTTCCTGCATATGTTGAACCTTGACTCCATCAGTAGAGTCAACCTAGAGTCAGATATTATCACTCCTTGAGAATACTTCCAGGAACCTTGACTTCTTCACAACACAAGGACACATTCGATCATTGTCTTTTCATAACCACACTCTGTATCATGACCTTTTGAATAGGCAAGATGTTATGCATACTAGGTGTGAAGTCACTCACAAACTCCAAAAACTCTTAGTTTGCTTAAAAGCTTTACTAATATCTAGATCACCAAACCTTTTCTGGAGTGACTTGCAGCAAAAAAAATACCACTTCAAAATACTCTGCTCAGACCTCAGTATCTGTCAACAACCTTTTACCTTTATATCCACTAGTAGTTGCTGATACTAGTGGAGTCTTCAACAAAGTAGTCATGCATTCATCAGGCATGCTACTGTAGACAAGATTAGACTCTCCATATTCTAATCCACATAGTCCCACTTCTCACAATACTGCTTAAGCATCCAACTTCACATGAACAATCCCAAGCATTAAACAAAACAACCATCAATAATCATAATGCTAAGACATCATGTGGTAAATCAACTCCATAATACAGAACCTAATCAAACCGGTTCTTGATCAATCATTTAAAGGACTCATTATGTATATGAATCCTTTAAGAAGCTCCCATTAGAACACACAGGTGGTGCACAGGTTCCTGCATACTTTACAGTCTGGTTTGCAGTAATGGCTTTGCACACCTGATTATCAGTCACTTCCAACTCACAATAATCATCTTCAGACCTGCCCAGATAACTATTGATGACAACAAGGGAAAATATAACATAAACACCTTCCTATATTCCTTAATTTTGTGATCAGCACAAGCCATCAAAAGAAATCAGCTCCATAATCTCTTTGCACTCCAGTGCACATGCTCCCAATTCTCTTTCAAGGGAAATTCTTCTTTGAAACACATATTTCCACTTTTTCAGCATTGCTAATAGAATGGAAGGAAATGTTGTCAAGAGGAGCATCAGACACCCTGACAGAAAGCTTCTTGCTTGCAGACTTCTTCAAAGGAGAGATGTCCTGAATATCATCCTTGACATCATAACTAGAGTCAACATCTTCTAACAACCAGCATGATAGTCTTCTTTATCTCATTCACTACCGCAGAGAAAAATAAATTCTTGCAGAACCAGCACATCCTCTTGGAGAAGGATGATATACTTTAGCAACATCTGGCTAGAGTCTTCAGAGACTCATAAGGGCATAAATAGCTACATCTTGTAGCAATATGTCTCAGCATGTTATCCAACATCATCCTCTTAGGAGGGTAATAACTCTATATGCTTGAACATCACAAGCTCCAAACAAACCAATTAGTCCACTGACTTCTCCTGTCATGGACAATCAAAAATTTCATTATGGAGAAAACACAACACTAAACACCCACTAGTTCACTAGGAATAACTCCACGTACAAGGACACCTGATTCATTCCCTTTCACCTCCACACATATTGTCATGACTCTTTGGATGGCTAAGATGTCATGCAACCATAGTCTGAAACCAACTTCCAACCATTTCTTATTGTGCTTAAAAGCTTTACTAAGATTCAGACTCTCCAACAAAAGGAATACCCCTTAACCAATGTGCTGATTAAATCCTCCTTCTGCATATTACTAGTATTTGCTGACACTAGTAAAGTCTTCAAACCAAGATAGTAGTTGTACATTACTTGAGCATACTTCTCTAAATAAACTCAAAATCTTCTTATTCTAAACCAAAGATAGAACTTCCACTTCTGAATGAGGTGGTAGAATATTTAAGATTCAGTCCCAAGTCTCTCCCACAAACTATCATCAACAATGATGTTACAACATCATTTGAGACACAACAACATTACCACAGAACTTATCTGCTTTGGTTCTGGAATCATCATCCAAGGGACTTATTTCCATCCATGCCCTTTAACAAACTCCCTGTTGTACCCCAAAATTTGCCCTCCCATATTCTCCAAGAACTTTCAAGTCAAAGCTTCAAAGTCTCCCCAAGGGTTGCACAATGCAAGGGCCTCCTAACAGTCAAAGATTAGGGTTTTTGTTCTGACAAAGTAAATGAAGTTTCCAAGGGTCAAATCAAGTCCCACATGCTTATAAACATGGTCAAGTATCCTCATACCAAGTTTCAAGACTTACAGCACAAAATTGCACAGTCAAAAAACCTTATTGCACTACAGTCAACTGTAGGGGCAAAATGGTCATTTGACAGTCAAAAGTTCAAATTTTTGGTCAACATCTCATTTTGAAGCCACAAACATCATTTGATCAATGCTTGATCATGATTCTCAAAGTTTGACTCAAAAATCATCAAGATGCAAAAGTTTCCATATGTGGACAGTTGAAAAAGTCAACTGTAACTTGACCAGGGCATAACTTTCACATGGATTATCATAAAAATTCCATCCAAAGCTCATTTTGAAGATAAAGACATTTCCTACAACTCCTATTCACACTTCAAGTCCAAGAAATTCTCTCACAAAAAGTTATCAATTTCAACATTATAGGTCATTTTCAAAAGTCAACAAAAAGGGACTTTAAGTCAAAGGCCATAACTTGATATTGGTAAATCAAAATGACATGGGACCAAATAATTGGTTAAAGGACTCAAAGACCTTTCCAAAATGTCCAAGAACATGAGCAAAGCTTAAAAATGGAGCAAGTTATGCCTTGTGGAAGTTGGGAAATTTTTGGATATTTTGAAAAGTCAACATTGATTCAAATGACCTAAAAATGCTAATGGGCCTCTTTTTCTTCCACAATTCATCATCCAAGGCATGTGCACGACCATTTGGCCCAAAGGGAAGTTTTTATCATTTTTATTTTATTTATTTGAATTTTTTATTATTAATAATTCATTTAATTAAATAAAATACATGAAAAATACCAAACCTAATGTTTTGAATCTTTTTGTGCATAGAATAGGATCAATATTTCGTGTACAATCAAATATGGAAAGAATCAAAGGTGATTGGATATGATTGAGGCCAAAATAGCATGAAAAAGATTTGAAAATTATGGCATGGAAAATCAAATATTGTTTCATCAATTCCTTGATTCTTTGGCTCAAATTCTTTGACCTAATCACTCACATACATATACACATGCTAACCCTCGTGCCCATGACCTGAAAGCTGTGCCAGAAATCCCTAAACAAACTTGGAATTTTTCAAGAAAAACTCAAATCTGAAAACCATCTTCTAGGTCGATTCAAGCCAAGATACTTATTCCATTGTGTTCCTGAGGCTTCAAGGAACATATACAGATCAAAATCACCGTCCCTAACACAGGAAATAGGTAGCACGGTCTTGTCCGGTTCAAGCTTTTTTTCAGATTCTTGAAACATGATTCATGCATTATTTGTAAATTCTAATATTGGATTTGTGTTAATTATATCATTCTGAAGCTAACCACATAATTTGATTGCATTTTTATCACCCATACGCGATTTCACCATTGTTGGATATTAGGGTTCTTCAGCTTTCGAATTAGGGGTTTTTGAATATGGAAAAATTGGGACATGCTAATGCCATGACCATACTCAGCGTGCTTGGACGAAGAGAACAGGACCCTCGCGCCTAATTTATGTGGCCGGACGGCCTAATCGCTATTATCAAATCAAGCATGTTTTGGGGGGGGGGGGGGGGGGGTTAAAAACCCCCGCTAACCCCTTTTTATTTTCAGGAAAAAACGCAATGAGGAAGAAGAAGACCCAGTGGCATCATCTGATTGGTTAATTTGAATTGCGCGCTAAAAGTTTCCCACTAGCGTTTGTTTTATTTCATATTAATTGTTGGTTATCTAATATACAGAAAGCGCGTGTGGAGCAGTTGGTAGAGTGTATCGCTGGTAACCCCTGGGACCTGGGTTCGAATCCCAGGTCCCCCATCCCTTTCATATTATTTTCATTAACATACTTGCGTGCAGTTTCATTGCTGAGGACCACCATACATCCACAAGATCCAGCTTGCCACGTATACGCTAAGACCAATCCAAGGGACATGGTTTGAAGACCATCATGGACACAAGTCAATGGGGGTACACGCTGGCAAAAAGGGTCAACAAGGCAAAGGTTAATGGGCCTAAAAATGCTGATATACACCTCCAAATTAGGGGCAGAACCCCCTAGGTTTGCAAGCCTTTTTACATTTTTTTTCAATTATTGTTTTTTTAATTAATTTAATATTTTCGTAAAAAACATAAAAACAACAAAAAAATCAGAAAAGACAAAATTTAAAATATATTTATTTAATTGATATTTTTGTAAATAAAACCTTTATTAATTAATTAGTTTTAATCTAGGGTTAATCTTAATATTTTTTTTATAAACTTAAAACTTGGTAGAATTAGGGTTTGTAATAATTTTTATCCTTTTTTTTCTTTTCTTTCATAATAATTAAATATTTCCTATTATTTTTATAAATTAAAATTGCATGTAAATAATTAGGTTAATTTAGGTTTAACTTTAATACTTTCTTAATAAACTAAAAAACAATTAGAATTAGGGTTAGCATTTTAATTTCAATTAATCTCATTAAATTCTCATAAATACAAAAAACCAAAAAATAATTTCTTTTTCTTTAGTTTAATTAATAATTTAATTTAATTTCATTAAAAAGGGTCCAACACCTTCGTTTCTAATTTAAATTTCAATTCGCGTATTTATTTCTTTTCCTTTTAATATTTATGTACCTCTCCCAAAGCTTTGTAAACTCGGACATTTTAATCTTTCGCACTTTACTTTCTTTATTTTCTGTCAAATCGGGTCCTGGAAATTTTGGCGATGTGGACCCGCGCCTTTTGTAATAGTTTAGAACTTTACCTTTTCGCACTTTTTAACTGTAAATAAATGCATGCAAGAATGAATGACAAAAATAAAAACAAACGCATAGCTCACTCATAACATGACAAGATAAAATAAATGAATCTGACACACAAATCACACACCACCCCTAGGGTACGCCTCACTGTAGCCTTGCCTCGAAAGGTGATCGTCGACTAGAGGATGTCTTAGTAAGTCCTCATGATCCGGGAACTTGGCATGAGGGTAGCTTCTAAGGTGTCATCCCATTGCTCTGGTGATCACCATGTCCCGAACCTCGAATTGACCCGAACACCTCCAACGGTGGTGCTACCTACCTCTCAATGGTGGGATGGCACTACTTTAAAGGACATTTACACAGACGAATTCCTTAGGGTAGGTAGACGACTCTAGATACTTGCTCTAAATTTCAAAACAAATCAAAATACTTTTCACACCGACACATTTTCAAAAAGCTTTCGAAAGCAATTTTTCAAACACTCTTGAGGACCGATACAAGAGTCGAACTGGAATTTTCAAAGAAACTTTTTTAAAAACCCACAGTTGAAAAGCAAACAAACCATTTTTGAAAACACAATGAGCAAATATCTAAGAGCCCATGGATAACCATGGATAGAAAGGGTGCTAACACCTTCCCTTTCTATAATCTACCTCCCGAACCGAGAGCAATCTCTTAAGGAATTTTTCTGTGCTTTTGTCCTTTCCATTTGGAGAAAATAAAAGACGGTGGCGACTCTTGCTTCCGTGACATTTCGCGAACCAGCGTTAAACAGTCAGTTCCAGATCCATCGATCACCACTCCCCATTCTCTCAAAAGGATCTCACAAGGTATCATCTTCAGATTAACCACATAACAAAAATATTCTCTCACTATATTGTGTAGTAAGCTTCTCACACTAGGTAAAACTGACAACTTTCTTCTTTACACCTATGATAATTGTTGAATCTTCGACAAGACATCCAATCAAGGAAGCCAAAATATTCCAGGTTAGGTCAGTGACTTGACCTTAAGCTCAACCCTTGGAGAAAACAGAATATACTAGCTTCTAGAACCACATAGACCCAACAGGGGCATAAACAACTACACCTAGTAGCCACAGGTCACAACATGTTGCCTGTAATCTTCACAAGCTTGAATTACAAGCAAGCTCCATAACTACTACAATAATAACCGTAGATAGGTTCTAAGCCCCCCTATCATGGACAATCAAGGCTTCTACTAATGATGAACACTTGGACACAAAGAGACTTCACGCACTCACTGAAACATATCCACACTCTTGTGAAAATAACTCATCCTGAATCTGATATACCAACTCCATGCCTTCATACTTTTACAATGTCATGTCTGATACATGGCCCTACATAACCATACAAATATCCATACCTCTTTGGATAGCCAAGATATCATGAACACATACTTGGACATCATACAAACACAAGCCCTCAAATAGCTTGTTTTAGGCACACCAGGCTGACATACTTGCAACAGAGGAAGACAACCTTCTTCATATTCCTTTGCTCTAACAATTACTAGCAATTGCTGGTACTAGTGAAGTCTTCAACATAATAGTTATGCATTCACCAAGCATACTACTAAAGACAAGATCAGGATCTGCATCTTCTAATCCACAAAGTAGGAACTCCTTCTTTTGATAACCATGTTGATCCTCAATCTTCCATAATCATAATCAATAAAAATTATGTTACAACATCATTTAGGATATCAACCTTTCTTCAATAATTTAGTTCTTGATTTATCAACCAAAGAGATTATTAAGCTTGATAGTCTTCTTAGGAGAAGATCACAAAAGATTACATCTTCTGCGACTCATTCAGGTTGATACAACCACTTGATCACCATAGAGAGAAATAAAATCTCAATATCTGAATCATCAGTTCAGATAGTAGATTTGCATCCATACCTCAGATAAGTATTCAGCTCCCGACAAGGTATTTGTCATCAGAGGAAAAACTTCCCCCTACATAAAACTGTAGATGATACTCCTTTTCAACAGATGTTAGAGCACTTGAACTGACATCCTTCTTCTTTATTGTTCAACATAAGAGGATCCTTTCAACATTATAGACTTGGTCAGAGACTGGTCTTCAGCTCCATCATGATCAAACATTCCAACTTTGAACTCCACTGGTGAACAACAATACTCACCTCATGATCTACACAATAACTTCCTTTTTAGAGGAAACACACACCTAGAGATGATGTCCTGAAATTAGATATGACATCATCCATTCTTACTATGGTTCTGGGGGTAACCTCCATAGTAACTTATAATCAACTCTTGTGGGGGTTAACACAAGGAAACAAACCAACAACAACTGATCAATCTTCAGGATCAGACTATCAACAAATGCAGGGGATTGCACGATCCATATCTCAATAAGCTTTTATTTAGACCTCATGTCTGACTTTGAGATGATGAATTCCATTGTCTGTACCTACAGAGGAAATTCCCTCTATTAGGTCTCTGGAACAAATTCTGCTAGGCTTGACACTAAAAAATACAGACTTTTCAAAAGCATATGTTTCCCTTGATTCTTCAAAAACAATGCCCTTTAAACTTTAACATCTTCAAAGATATCATGACATTCTCTCTGACATCATATCAACCCTTGACAAGGGGATATTTTTCAACAACTTCTAAGGGTATACAAAGAGAATCGCCAATTCTCTTCCTCAAGGGCAATTAAAACAATACTCAGGATCATCAAACATTATGGTTGGATCACAACACTCCTCTTCAAACATAATCTGTTATATGGCCACAAACAGGATTCCATGAATCTGGTTCCTTTGATCAGAAGGATCTTCCAGATACGACCTCATCTCATATACATAAAGGGTCTGGTGGAGATTCCTTTATGAGTTCTTCTCAAGAGCATGGAGCTCAACCTCTATACTTCCATAAGCCTTGGTCAGAATAAACTGACACATGGAGTAGATAAACTGTTGATCGTGTCCTAATCTACCTGCACAAACCATATGCCTTCTCTTCCAGATCAGGAGTAGGTTCCAAACAAAAAGTATTCATAACATTTTTGTTCAGCACCCAAAGCATCTGCTCTTCAACTGGTAGTTGCATACCTTCTTAAATAATATTCTAATATCCCATAGAACATCAGTTCCTTCTTCTTGGAACACACCATCCTTGACAGTCTTCAAGGTCAATATACAGATGTATATGCGCATCATTGATCAATTGATTATCATAAACCTTATTGATAAATGTCTTTAAGAGTGGACTTGAGGAAAATCTCAAGTATCTTTGACACTTTTAATATGGTTGAAAATGTCAGCATCTATTTTGTTGAGGGTAACAACCCTAGTATCCTTCCCATACTTTCAGGGTTATATCAGAAACCATGCAGCGAAATATAACGAACTCCTCAACAATATTCAGACACAATACTTACACCACTATCCAAGTACAAGTATGGCAACCTAGGATTGAAAAAATAAACCCTACATACAACAGCTTCCCACTAAGCTGCAGGCCTGACGGTAATAGCCAGGAATAATACCTGCCACATATAACCAATGATCCCTGCCAAGAGATCATCCATACAATAGTATGAATTATCCAAGTTCATACATCTTTTCTGTAAATACTTTCTTCCTTGCCCATGACCAGAAAGTACCTTTCTAGGATCTCACCTAGAGCAGAACAGGATGCCTACTCTGATACCAATTAAAGTTCTGGTACATCAGACTCAAATGTTCTATAAGGATGTCGAGACATCTGAGCTGACACAACACACGTACAAGATAAAACAGTACTGAAAAGATAAATAACACACTAGAATTGTTTACCCAGTTCGGTGTACAACAACACCTACTCTGAGGGCTACCAAACCAGGAATGAAGTCCACTATCAGAAGTATCAATTTGTAGACTCTACAGCCAACACACTCGTTGGCGATCTACACACTTAATCACTACCCAATGACCCTTCTACCTGGGTCCTCCCTAGATATGGGATATCCCATCCCATTTCCAATCATCGTAGTGATGTCTAGCAGTCAACACCTCAGTTACTGCATAGACGACCCTTCACCAAGATTCTGATCACATAGATAGACAATTTGGAAGACACACTTCCATGACAATACCTAGCTAAGTTTCCAAGCAAAATTCCACTATTTTTTATCTTTGCTTCTAACTAGGAACATATCCTAGAGTTGCTTCAAAGCTTTCTCGAAGAACAATACACCTCTTACCTACAAGCTTCGAGGTGAACATGATAACCTTCCCACAACCCGAGAGGTTTACCTTGACAAAACCCTAGACTTGTACATCTTGAGCCGTGTATTTTCTAGGTTACAAACCCTTCTATTTATAACCTGTTACCCAACTGGTTTGGGGCCTTCAATCATAGCAAATCAGCTGTAACAAACTGCAGAAACTTCTTCCCTAAGAAAGGTCTTTAATCTTTACTTTCCTAAATAATCTCCTTATTTAGAAGGTCTTTATTCTCCTTGATTTCTGATTGAATTTTCTAGACCTTTAAATATGTGCGACATAGGATGCACAATATTCTCCTGAATATTCTACCTATGTTGAGAACAAACTGAATCTCATTAATCCAGCTCAGCAGGCGCGATGTCAAGACATCTTCTTCGACATGTTGTTCCAGTTGTTGAAAAAGTTCAACACAACATGTTTTGACATTGTAATAGGACTTATTGTTGCACTTGTTCTTCTTATCCTATTCTTCATTACTTCTATTATTTGTTTTACAAAAATTAAGCCAATCCTAAAACAAGAGAACTAACATCCGTTGCTCCAGGCCTTAGAAAAAATGCTGAAAAACTGTGTGATTCAAATCATGTGCAAAGTGTGATTTGAATCAAATTAGACAGAGGTGACATAAAAATTGCATGATTGGAATCATGTGTAAAACCTAACTCAAATCAAATGGTTTTTATAACTTTTGTTCACCTCTGTTGGATTTGATTTGAATCAAGTTGAGCGTATATTTGATTGATTCGAATCGAACACTTAAAAGCTCAATTTTTCATGATTTTAAAGGTACTTTGAGATTTTTATTTGCACCTAACTTGAATTAAACACATATAGCTTTTATTACAAGAACTCATGCAATTTACTAAAGACATCTTGATCAAGTTCAAACGTAATCGTTGTTTTATGCATGCTAAAATGATAACAAATCAATTTCAAACTTGATTCAAAGAGATGTACAATCAAGAGGGATACTCAATAAAAGATAATAAACGAAAGCGACAAGACAAACAAAAAAATAACCATATTAGAGATACTTCCCTGTATATGATAAAGACATGCAACCAACTTCCACTAAGGATGTGCAACTATATTCTCCCTATTTTTAATGCTTAGCAAGCTTTCACTTATAATTGAGTCGACTTTAAGCTAAAAGAAAAATGTTTGTGCCCCCCCTGAAACATAGCACACACAAACCACAACATAAAATGCATAAAGCAATTCTAGACTCATTACAACTTTCTCCCCTTTTGATAACATCAAAAATAGATACCAGTTGTTATGGATCTAGAAACCAAACAATCAAGCCCAAAACATAATTCCATATGAACATATGAGCTAAATAGCTAAGAAGTATATACAACAACGAAGACCAGATACAGAAGAATAAGATTACATGCTACATGCAACAAAATTCAAAATAGATATGCAAAACAAATGTTCAACAACATATAACAAGTGAATATGTATATAATGAAATGGAATTTATTAATAACTTAAATAATTCTTGAACAAGTATATCAATGTTCAAATGCACATAATTAACAATACACATTTAAAAGACTTAAATGCAAACTAGAATAACCAAAACACGCTAGAGATTAATGAAAAAAGTAAAGATGGTAGTAAACAAACCAATGAACATATCTAAAACAAAACACAAACAATGATATAAACCAGATACTAGAGTTATAGAGATATACCAATATAGTCAGTAAGAGAATGAATTGCGACAAATAGTGTTAGTGAAAACCGAATTTACATAGAAAATGAAACAAAATAGAATTCTTAGTATATTTAAAACTCGAGGAATCCAAGATTCCCAAATCCCTATAGATCTTGTGAAAAGAGTCTGATAAGAATGGTTTTGTAAAGATGTCAGCAAGCTGACTTTTAATGTCAATGTGTTTAAAAACAAAATCCCCTTTTTCAACATGGTCTCTAAGAAAATGGAATCGGATCTCTATGTGTTTAGTTTGTGAATGAAGTACCATATTCTCAGTGAGGCTAATAGCATTAGTGTTATCGCACTTAATCGGAATGCGACCAAATTTTAAATCATAATCTAACCATTGTTGCTTAAGCTATAAGACTTGTGCATAACAACTTTCAACTACTACATATTCAGCCTCATCGGTAGAAAGTGCAACACTGTGCCACTTCTTACTATGCCAAGAAACTAAATAGATTCCAAATAAGTGACATGTACCATTAATACTTTTTCTATCTGACTTGCACCCTGCAATTTCAAAATTAAAATTACCTACTAAGCTACAAGCACTACCTTTAGGATACCAAATACCGTGATGCGAGGTTGAATTAAGGTACCTTAAAATACGTTTTACAATCTCAATATTATTCCTTAGGTGATGTGTAACACCCTCTAAAACCCCACACAAATATATGACATGATCAGAGTAAATTAGCATGCATATCAAAAGAGGACATCACATGTATTTCAAATCAACACAAATACACCGGTTATTCTCATAACACACATTTAAAATCATGTTCCATATACTAACACATATGCATATCACAGTGGAATAATTCTCTTTTCAAATGATGTCAATGATAGAATCTCACAAATAGAAATAATGTATTAACACATTGGGCACTAAAGGTCACTCATCACATGATCTCAAATATAATATAAGATAAAAGAGAGTAAATCAAACATCTCATAAAACAATATGAGTTCAAACGTTCCCATGTTATATAGACCAGAGCATGACTCACTACCTAATAAGTAGATAAACAAGGAACTATCTCCTCTAACTAATCCTCGTAAGAAGAACCGTTATCTTCGGTACCTGGGCGATGTCATAGAAACACCATTTCAACATAAGGATGAGAACTCACATCATTATAGAAGTATATAATAATAAGTAATGTATAAAATACAAACATCAACTGAATTCATCATACTTCACATATTCATGTATCCAACATTATCAAATCCAATTCACATGTTTACATATACAATATTGCTCAATGATTCATATTTCAAAGTTAATTAATCACAAATACCACAAAAATATATCATTCACACCAATACCATACAATGCACACCAATTCCACATTTCACATCGACACATGTGACTCGAGTGCAACTCAATACAATATGTATGTGGTACCAATTGTTATCCTTAACGATTTTTATGTTTAAACTGTGACCATCCCCCAGACAGATAACCACCAAAAACCATCCCTCAAGCTTTCAAACTAATCCTCTAGGTTTGGGACAAGTCATTAGTTCTTAGAAAAGCTAACAAAAATGGCCTCTTGACAACAAATGATGCATGTGCAATCTAAACAGTTATATGCAATTAAGACCATCTCCAAATCTTAATCATACAAGCATGCATTCCATAATTCATCACATATGAATTATCTCACCATTGCACAAACATCCACATATCACAAATCAATCACATATAACTCACTTTCATAGTATTCCTGCACCAAAACATCTCCACAACACATAATAAATAATGTACAAAACATCGTTACAATCCAACACCAATTCACAACAATCACATAACACATATACATGACATTTTATACAACCACACTATAACTAAATCACTTACTGCCAACAAATCTATTTTTATTGAAAAAATTATCACACTAGCTTTCTAATGCTTCGAACGGTAGTCAAAACAAAGTTATGGTTCAAAATATATGAATTTTTTAAATTTTACAAAAATTTTGCTCTCAGACTATTTCGCTAAGCAAACATATTTCGCTAAGCAAACTCTACGATATGTAGAAAAATTCTGCACGGACAGAACTCTCCATGTGCGATTCTCCCACCAAAAACATATTTTAACACCAAAATTGATACGATTCAAGGCATTATAACTCCTATCTAACATGTATATTCAAATAGAAACATCACAACACAATCAATCATCATATTCAAGAATTTATTCATCAAAACCTAACAATTCCAAAACCTAAGAATTTCATGAAACATTTCATATTCAAGTTCCAATTTCATTTACCCACTCACCCATATTATCAATAAAATTTGCATACATTTCTAACACCAATTTCATTAATTCTCATTCAAAACTTAAGTATGTCAAAACCTAGAAATTTAAATCTAAATCCCTAAATTATTTATTCTACCCATTACATACATCATATAATCCCATAATCAAATGAAAACCCACTCTTACCTTAAATGTAAATACTTTCTAGGATTCTTCTCTCTTCTCTTCTCCTTTCTCCCTTTCCTCCTCCTTTTCTCTTTCTTCTCTTCTCTTGTTTTGATAATTCTAATTCTATTTCTCTTTGTTTTGATAAACTCTTACTAACTCTTATTTCATTAATGGGCTTATCTCACCCACTCTCACTAATGTGACATATAAGGCACAATCAACTAAAAATGTCATTTTCACACCTACTAACCCAATTACTCATATAACACATATTATCAATTAATAGGATAAATCATATATCACACACCACCAATTAATTCAAATAACTCATATTTCCACAAAATCACACAATTTAATTAATTACTATATTATATAATAATTAACAAAATAAATAACTTAATAAAATAACTAGTAAATAAAATCGGGGTATTACATGATGCTTGATATCTAGCACACATGTATACACTAAATATAATATCTGGCCTACTCGTAGTTAAATAGAGTAAGGATTCAATAATACCTCTATATCTGGTGATTTTGAAGTTCACTCCTCTTTCCTCTTTGTCAATAAGCATATTAGATGCCATAGGTATTGAGATACTTTTCGCGTCTTTCATATCGAGCTTATTGAGAAGCTCTATGCATTATTTCATTTGACTTATGAAAGTTCCTTCTTTGACTTTCTTGATTTGCAATCCTAAAAATTTGTCATCTTTCTCAAAAGAGACATCTCAAATTCACATGGTCATTAAACTTGCAAACTCTCGAAAAAGAGACTTATAAATAGAACTGAATATGGTATCATCTACATATATTTGAACAAAAAGAATATGTTTTGTTTTACATCTAATAAACAAAGTGGTGTTAACTTTGCCACAGTTGAATCCTTGTTTGATAAAAATCCACTCAACCTCTCATACTAAGCTCTAGTAGCTTGTTTGAAACCACAAAGAGCTCTTTTAGTTTAAAAACATGATTAGGATTCTCATGATCTTTAAAACCCGGGGGGTTGTGAGACATACACCTCTTCATTTATATGACCGTTAAGAAAATCAGATTTAACATCCATTTGATAAAGCTTAAAATCCAGGCAGCAAGTAAATTCCAAAAGGAGTGTAATAGATTCTAGACGAACTACATGAGCATAAGTCTCCTTGTAGTCTATTCATTTCATTTGACTATATACTTTTCCACTAATCTTGCTTTATTTCTCATAATTATACCATTTTCATCTATTTTGTTCCTAAATACCCATCTAGTGCCTATGAAGGTTTTATCAACTGGACGTAGAACAAGGTCCCAAACATCACTATGTTTAAATCTGATAAGTTCTTCTTGCATAACAAGTAACCATCCCTCGTCAATTAATGCATTAAATATATATTTAGGTTCAATTTTAGAAATGAAAGTAGAGTACTTACATAAGTTATTAACCTGTGATCTAGTACTTACACCTCTTTTGATATCTCCCAGAATTTGATCTAACGAATGATATTTTGTGATTTTCCAATCTTGAGGAAGCTGGTTCGAGGTCTCTTGTTTTTCATCCTCTTGTAATCTTTCCTCTTTATCTTTATTAATGTCCTTATCCTTTATTGAATAAGTTGGATCCTCTTTCGAACTTTCATCATTGATCAACTTTTCTATTATCACACTAGAAACATCAGAATAAATACCTTTCCCCGTCTTTTGGGGTGAGATCTCATAAAATGCAACATGAATAGATTCTTTTATAAAATCAGTTTCATGATTATAAACTCTATAAACCTCTTAAGAGAACCAAGCTTCAATTGCATTAATTCTTCACAAAAATTGGGCAGAGTAACGACTGTATATAGATAAGTTCCCGATCACAGACAAAACATGTAATCACAATAACCTGCACACAAAGCAAACAAACAACCCAATGTCTTGGGATAAACCCCAAGAACTTCAGAAAAAATAATAGTTGAGGTCACAAGGTCTCAAAGTAGGTCACAACTTCTAATCCTAAGTCCAAGAAGTCCACAATCTCCATAATGCCAAGGATAGTAACCAAGTAGTCCAAGTAACATTAAAGTTTTTTATGGTTCTAGTTGATTATTAGGTATCTTCAAAAAGAAAATGAAAGCTCAAATGAGCAAAATAAAAATGACATAAAAGTAAATGCTCAAATGAGCAAAGATAAAAATAGCATGAAATATAAATGCCAAAATAAATGTGCTTAAAGTAAAAGCATAAAATAAAAGCATAAAATAAAGTCAATTGTTAATGAGTTAGAAATTAGAGGTTAATTGAATGACCATCTTGAAACTTGCATTTGAAAACTCATTAGAAGATTGATAGAATAAAAGCCTCTCAACAACAAGTTTCATTTGCTTTTTGTCAAGTATATCATTCATTTCAAAATCTCAAGGCAACAATAAATGATCAATGATGTTTAAGCGATCCAATTTGACCAAAGTTGATAAAAATTCATTAGAGGATTGGTAGGACCAAAGCCTCCTAACAATGTATCTCAAGGTTATTGGATCAAAGGGTTCAAATTAACATACTTGGGATTACAAACATGGGTTTGAGCCACGAATGATCATTTTCTCAAATCGGGACAAATTTAGCGCTATGTTAAGCAATTGTAAGTGGACTTATATAGAAGTCGTACCTATTTTGAAGCCAGTCAATAGCAATCTATGTACATGTGTTTTTAGAAATGATATGGAAATCATTCTCCAATAACATTTAGTACAATAAGAAGGGGATAATATGAAGAGGGATGAGGTAAGAATTAAACCACATTTGAATCAAAAATTTAATCAAGCTATTATTAAAATCATTCATCCATTTTTTGTGGAGTTAAACTCAACACCATGGGTCCAATGATGTTAATAAAGCCCATGATCAAAATCCCATAGTCCAAGATAAGCCAGAATATATATACAAGATAAAATATATTTAAAAAAATAAAGAAAATATATTAAAAAAAAGGTTTAAAAATGGGAATAGAAGTAGAAAATAGAAATTATATTCAAAACATCCAAGAAAAATCAAACAAGGCCATAGAAAAATCAGAAATGAGCTCAAATATTTACATAAAATTTTTGGTAATTTTTTAAAGTCAGAAACTATTTTTAAAATTAAAATAAATAGGCAAAACAAACCAAAAATTGTGAAAAATAGTAAAGTCAGAAATAAAAATAAAACGAGGTCACCAATATTTGTCAAAAAGTCATCGGATCCTCCCAATTTTTTTTTCAAAATTTAAAAATTAAGAAAAGTATTTTTAAACATTTAAAACAATTCAAATAAAGTGAAAAATTATAAAAAATACCAGAACACAAATTAAAATTGTGAAAAAATAATAATCAGAAAGAGAAAAATCAAAAGTATTTTTCATAATTTTTCAAATTTTTTGAAGTTAAAATGAATTTTCTATGATCTTTTGAAGTTTAAAACAATTTAAATATAAAAACTAGAAATAAAAATAAAGTCAAAAAAATGTGGATCAATGATTGAGAGTCAAAACGCGTTAGTAAGCTAATTCAATGGATCAGACGTGTTGTGCATATCATGGTCTTTAGTGAATAAAGCATAGGATCAATTATTTAAATCAGATTAAAAAAATGCATTGCACGCCTTCATTGGTTGATAGATGAAATGTTGGTCATCTTCAACCTCCAGCAAACGAATCTGTAGGTTTCAAAAACTGTAAAATTAGGACATGAGACATGTACCATTCGCTTTGTCTCTTCAAGACGATTCCAATGGTACCTTCACAAAAATTTATATAAATCGTGCTTAATCATTTTTGAAAAGAAGTTTTGAAAAGGGATTTTAAATTTCATGGCCAAAACGTACTTCTAGTTGAAAACAAGTGTTACGACTAGAATATGGATGATGAGAGCTTCATAACAGTATCAAAGTTTGAGAGAATTGGTGAAGGAATCTACCTATTGAAGTTAAGTTGCAGAGCTCTGAAACTGGACTTGGCTAGCACAATTTAGGAAGTCTTAGAGCTTAATTCTTCTTCTGTTAGCTTCAGTGAGGTTCAAGGAAGGCGAATTGATAAAGAAAAATGATTGAGAAAGGTTGTAAGAGCAAATTCGAAGTTGTATAAAATTGAGTTCAAGAGGAAGTTTGGCAGGGTGATTCTGGCTCTCAAAGTTTGAGAAAATGAATGAGGTATAATCCTCTATTTATAAGGAAGCTGATTGAATGCTTAAGCGTGTGAAATGATGAAGTTTGGAGGGAAATCATGTGAAGTTGCAAACAAGAAAAGTGTGACTTCTAATTTGATCAAAACTCATCCAAACCTTGTGTTTTAATATGTTAATCACTTCTTGAGGTTCATAAAACATGTTTAGAAGCAAAAGCGCTAAAAAAATGCGTTTAGAAGCTAAATCAAGGATTTCAAATTTTGACTTTTGAAGAAACTTCAGTTTCAAGTTACCAAGTTCAAATCAATGGCATTCTCAGCTCAAGGAGTCTTAGGACATGACTCTTGAAGCTTTAGAAAGAAGAGATCACAATATTTACAATGTGTACAGAATGGAATCAAATGGATGCTTGAGATGAAAATTATGATGAGTCAAAGTTGAGAAAAAGAGGTTGACTTTTGTACTTAAAAAAATTCTAAGTTTTTCTTCAAAAATGACTTATAATGTCTTGCATCCAAACATGGCCTTCCATTTGAAATTTGCTCTTGACCAAAAAATATGGAATGAAGTAGATCTCTTGAATGACGTTTTGATACTCGAACCATTTAAAATGTCCAAAAATTGAGAATGTTATGACTTGTTGAAATTGGCAAAAATTCATAAAATGACCTATAATCTTTTGCATCCTTAGGGCATCTTCCATTCATTTTCACACTTTGCACTTAAAAGAAGGGTTGAAGTTCACATATTTAAGATCAATATGGAAAATAATGGGATCAAGGTGATACAAATTGACCAAGTTATGATCTTTTGAAGTCACATATGGGAATTTGATGGTTTGTTTAGAGGACTTGTAATCTTTCTTCATCATTAGGTTTGTTTAGAGTAACAAAATGCCTTGGGAAACCTTTACAATTTGGACAAACTTCCTTGTACAAATACTTTTGTCATGTTAATAGGAGTTTTTTAGGATGATAAGGAGACACCATAGCAACCAAAACCACTTCCAAATATTTAGAAATGAGGGAGATATGCACTTGTGATCAATGAAACCAAAGACTTGTCCAACTAGGTCAAACTTCTTCAATCAACCCTTGTACCTTTGAACTATTTTTGACAACTTGAGGCATGATGAATCATAATAGAATTTGTCATGATATCATTTCAAAATATATTCAATAATGAAGCTTGAATATCAATGAAGCTTTGTTGAAGAAGACGTGGAAATAAACTCATGAACCTATGGATCAACTTGATGGAACATGCTTTCACCTATGATACCAACAATTAGAGCAAATGTTCATTGTACTTATTAGTTAAAATTTAATCAATATAAAACATAGATGATCACAATATACAAGTCAAGGTGCTTGGTGATTCCCCATGAGAAAAGCTAAAGATAAGGAGAAGAACTAAACTCTGGTGTGTGATCTTGTTGCATTGTGATGGTATGAGATGATAGATGAATCTTAGGGGGAAAAATTGGGGTACAAAAAGTATGTTTTGAACTAATGGAAGATGATTTGTAATGTATTTATGTTATATCAATGAAATATGTTTTAATGTGTTTTGAACTTATGGCATATGATTTGGAATGTAAGTTTGTTATATCAATGAAACATGTTTTACTGTGTTTTGAAAGATGTTTTTTTGCCAAGTTTAGAAGTAATGGGAAATGATCTATAATGGTTGTTGTCATATAAGTGAACTAATGGAAATGATACATAATTTTCATACAAAATGATCCATAATTTTTTCATACAACATGAGTTTCAAAAGGGCATTTTATGTGCACATGACATTTGTTCCAATATAGGACATAGTAACCAAACCTAGTTGTTACAAAATAGGACACAACAAACTAACATAGTTGTTCCAAAACAGGACATAGTAAACAAGCATACTTGTCCCAAAACAGGACATATTAAACATAAATGATACATAGTGAAAACCTAACTACTGAGTTATTCTCCTATAAATATTTTCTCATTCTCTTGGTCTCTTTACGATATCTTCTTCTTCTTCATCAACAACCATTAGTGCATTTGAATTTGAACCAGGCCCATCACATTTTTTAGCCATATAGACAACTTTCAACCTGTCACTGCTCCTTTTAGGTCCTTGAATAACATCCCTTTTTCTTATCAACATATTTTCAAAGCCTCATTTTCTTCTTCTGAATTGGCTCGGGTTGTTATCCTTGTACTTCACTTGGTGCAAACTTTAGAGTGGGAACTTGCTCAGGCTGCACATCTTGTACTTCACTTGGTGTAGACACAAGAGTGGGATTGCAAACTTGAGATTGCTGAACTTCATATGTTGTCATTATCTCATCAGACGTTCATCTAGTTCAACTTCATTTAAGGCATCCACACTCTCAGCAGCATTTGACTTAGGTTCACCATCAATTCCAGCAGTAGATGCTGATGCTTTGTTCCTTGGTGTTTTTCTTTGCACACAAAATAAATGTTAAAATAAATGTTATGTAGCTAAATATATAGTATAAATGTTATGAATTATGTAGTATACATGATTACCTTTCTCTTAAGTTCATTTCGATCTTGATTCTTGCTCTTACACTTCCTTGAATTATGACCAAGCTTGTCACACTTTATACATCTATAAGACACACCATGCCTCCTCATCCTTGATCCACTTTTATCAGGTTCTCTAAACCTCAATTTTTTAGGTCTACCTGGACCCTTCTTATATTGTGAAATTTACTTTCTTTTTATCTTCTTCCTTGTTTTATGCTTATCTATTGGTTAAACCCTACATTTGGAAAATAATTGCATTAATCATTTTATCAATTGGTGCTTTCATCTCCTTCCCTCATGTCCCCTCCCAAACCTCCTAATCCCTCCTCTAAGGAAATTTTTGAAGAAGGTGTTCAAACAACAGTGCAAACAATCAGCCTTCATTTGAACAATGCTATGCAAGATATTCAAAATCAACTTGATGAACGTTTTACAATAGCATCTAGGGATCCGCAACAACAAGTTGGTCAACTTAACAACCACATGGACAAAGATCGGCAAGTCGGTGACTCGCGTTATAACTTGATGATGTCAATTCTTACACGGTTGGTAGCTCAAACGGAGAAGCGATCAGCCTCCGCTGTTCATACAACAGTTCTGCTGTTCATACAACCACTTCCACTTCAGGTATTCCCAAAACACACCCTTCCTCCACCATGCTTACACTGCCAATTTCCCTTATAAGTACCACCACCCACACACAACCATAACACAATACCCCTTTCTCCAAATCTCCTTTACACTCCATTGTCTCTATGACTCTTAAAGTCATCTCCCCCAACAACCACCACCTTTTACCCCTTCAAATCATCATTCACAACCCTTTTCCACTTTCCAAAATTACCCATTTCCTTCTTACCCAACAAGTTTTTCGTCTAACCAGGATTTCAACATAACTTTTCCCAACAATTCCCTTTAACCCACACCCCTTAAACCACCCCGTTACCACCTTTTCGTACACTTAAACTTGAATTAAATATGTTTGATGGCTCCTATCTATTGGAGTGGTTATTTCAGATAGAAAAATATTTTGATTTCTATCAACTACCACCGAAAAATGACTTGCTATGATGTCCTTCTATATGAAAGGATATGGTTTGTGTTGGTTCAAATGGATGTATCAAAATCAACAATTGTTAGATTGGGCAGCTTTTACTAGAGCTTTGGAACTTTGTTTTGGTCCATCAACTTATACAGACCATCAAGCATAATTATTCAAATTAAGAAAAATTGGTTCAGTTGTGGAATATCAAGCTACTTTTGAAAAATTAGGAAATAAAGTGGTTGTATTATCACATGAAGCTATTCTAAATTGCTTTATTTCAAGTTTAACTCCTGATATTCAGAATGAGATTGCAATTCATAAATCTATATCAATTTGTCAAGCCATTGGGCTTGCCAAGCTGATTGAATCTAAAATCCAAGATACCAAAACCTAAACCCCAAAAATATTTCTCAAATTATTCACCCAGACCTAGCTCAACTACCCCAGCGTCAGCACCACATACCTCTGCGCCCAAACAACCTAACCTTACATCAAATCCTTCCTCCCCAATTCCAAAACCACTAAACCCAACCCGACCTCCTAAATTCCTAATCTGACGTTTGTCTAATGCTCAACTCCAAGAGCTTCATGCCCAAGGATTATGTTTCAATTGTGATGATAAATTTATTCTTGGCCGTAGATATTCTGCTGGGAAATTCCTTTTACTATTAGTGAATGATGACGAGACAATCATGCCAAATTCACCTGAACCTAAAGAAGAAGAAGAATTAGATAATCCTACGGGATCAGAAGAGACTTATTTCCAAATTTCTCCCCAAGTGGTTAGTGGATAATTTTCTCCTAAAACTCTTAAGTTTAAAGGGTTAATTAGTGGTCTTCATGTTACTATTCTGATTGACACGAGAAGTACTCACAATATCTTGTAACCAAGAATTGTCCAGCACCTACAAATTCCAACTACACCTATTCTAAAATTTTCCGTTATGGTTAGCAATGGGTCAAAATTATTTTATTCAAGACTATGTCCTCAACTCCCAATTACATTGCAAGACAATTTGTTCTTAATTCCTTTCCACTTAATTCCTATATAAGGAACAAATGTTGTTATTGGGATGGAATGGTTGAGAACTCTTGGTCCCTTAATGGCTGATTTCTCAATTCCTAAGATATCATTCACCTACAAAAATGTAGAAATTTCTATCACTGGTGACCCCAAATCCCTTCCCTCTCCCTCTTCCTTTCACCAATTATGCCACATCTTTCATATTGATTCTATTGCCTCCATCCATATTCTTCTTTATCAACCTACACAAGACCATACTTCCAAAACTTGAATTTTACTTTTCACACCCATCCAATCCCTTCCACCAAACCTTCCATAACCAATACTGACTATTTTAACCTCCTATGAAAACATATTCAAACCAAACCAAGGCTTACCTCCTATTTTTCCTCATGATCACTATAACACGGTGGGATAATTGACTTGATTTTGCATTTTATCGCAAATGTTGCGGATAGAAAGAGTTGCCATCGAATTTTCTTTTATCCAATAAGGAAAGGGTGAAAAGAACATGAAATACCTTGAGATTATTGAGTTCGGGGGGTAGGTTATGAAAATGGAAGATGTTAGCATCCTTTTCATCCATAGTTATCTACGGGCTCTTAATCGCTAGCTCACTTTGTTTGAAAATTCTTTGTGTTGTATGTTTGAAAATATTTTGAAAAATGCCTAAGTGCGGAAAACTTTGTAATGATTCTCGTATCAGTTGAGAATGCGTACAAAGTGTTTGTTTTGAAAATATTTCAGAAAAGTGTTTTTAAAAAGACGTTTTTTATATGAGCAAGCAATTACGAGCTATCTACCTACTCAAAAGTCTTTCGTGTTATTTTCCTCCTTCTTAGATAGTGCTATCCTACCATTAGTTAGTAGGAAGCCCTATCGTTGGATGTGAAGGGACAGGCGCGGGTCATCATACAATCATAAAGGAAACTCGTATGGAGCTTTAGCAATTTTATCGTAAGGGAATAAGATTGTTTACCAAAGGCAGCATTGATGGGTCATCGAGGGACTATGATCTTTTTAATCAGAGGGACTTTGCTAAAGTGTCCCCACGTTCGAGGGACATAACTGTTTAATCGAAAGGTAACAAGTGGGGTCACCTTAGAGGTGAGTGTGTGAGTAGTGTATTGAATTCAATTATTTATCTTGCATTTAGGGTTATTTAACGGTTGATTTTAGATCTTGCCATACATGCCCTAATTACTAGCAATTATAAGGAAAGCAGTAAAGGCATAAATTAAAAGTCATACGCTATTATAATGCTTCGGAAAAGGGGGTACAAACCACAAAAATTGGGGGAAAATAGAAAGCAAATAAAACTCTAGTTAAATTATTACATTCCGTAGTAGTTACATAATAGGAAAACTAATGCGAAAATAATAAAGCGTGCGAAGATTATAAAATAAGAGGAAAATTGTTTGATGAAAAAAGACTTGATAATTAACCTAACATCTAATTAATTTTAATTGATTAAAAAAGTCAGGTAATTAAACTAGGAAAATCCTAAAATCTAAGTCGATTTTAAGTTAATTAAGAAAACCTAAAAAAATCAAATTAGGGTTTATTGGTAAAAACCTAAACTAAATTGAGGTTAATTAAATAAATCTAAAATTGATTAAATAAAAAAACCCTAAAATTAATTATTTGAGTTTATTAAAAAAATAATTGTTTGTGAAGAATGTTAGGTTTTATGAAAAAGATTTGGTTAATTTGAAGAAAAAGAAAGAAGGAAAAGGGTTAGAAGAATAGAGAATTAAGAATATAAAAAATAAACCAATAGGGGTGGGTGTTGAACCCACGCCCTCAAGGCCTTCATGCAACATTTCCTACCACAAGGCCAAGCGTGCGATTGTGTCGAGGATACGCATCCAACATGTTTTGTAATCAACCTGCAAAAATATGAGAAATTAAAGAAACAAAATGTTAAAAGGCTGGATCGAACCCAGGCCCTTCAGTACTAATGCCTTATCGCGCGCTCTTTCCACTAGGATGGCTATTTTATCCGTTCATATAATTGTTCAAAATAAATATAATATATAAACAAATGCATTGGTCGGAGAAGCACCAGAGCCCTAGCTTCGGTCGTCTTCTCCGGCAACCTATGTTATCTGAAACCTACAAATTCAAACAAGTAGTGATCCAAAACGTCCTATCCCCCCTAATTCAACCCTCCTGAATCCAAATATGGGCTTAGTTTTAACTAAAAGTCCTTGGATCGTGAATTTTTAAGCAAGAACCCTAACTCGGTTTAAGAATGGCAAGTCAAGATCTGAACGTCAAAAACCCCATGTAACGATTGCAACCTGTTCTTAACATACATATAAACTGATTTGGATGGTTAGAAACGTTCAACAATGCATGGAATTAAAAATATATGAATGATAAAAATCAAGAATTGGCCATAGACTATATGCATGTTTCAAGCCCTTTGGATCATGGTAACCAATCCAATTTTACCCTTCAATGTTCCTAGAAGCGAATGGAATGAAGGTTTGGTAGTGAGAAGGCTTGAAAATAGGGTTTTCAAGACTTAGGGTTCTTGAGAAAAAAATTGCTATTTTTTGACAATGTTGAGAGTCAAGGATTTCGTGTCCTTACTCTTGTCTTGATGCCTGAATATATAGAGAATTTGAGGGCAAAAACCAATGGGCTTGGACTTTGTAGTAAGATATAATTTTCATTTTATTTATTTTATATTGTTAATGAATTAAATCAAAAATAATAAAAATAATAAAAATAAAACAAGGCCAAAGGGTGTATGAGTGAATTCTAAGGTGTATGAAAAGTATAACACACGTTTGGACCTTAAAACCATGGCGCAATAGTCCAAAATATCAAGCTTTCTCAATTTGAACTTCATGCATTTGCTCAAAATTTCCCAACTTGCAATGGTCATAACTCATTCTATTTTTATCTTTTGAAGGTGATCTTGGACTTTTTGGAAAGCTTAAGATGTCCTCTACAACCTCTATAATGATCTTTTTTTTTGCTTTTGAAGACTTTATCTTGATGTAAGTTGCCATGACAAAAAGTGTCTTTTGTTGGCTTTTGAAATGACCTATAATGTATTGGCTTATATCTCTCAAATGATGCATTTTTTGGACTTGAGTTTAGATATGCAAAGTTGTAGAGAATTGAATTCCCTTAGAAATGGGCTTTGGTTGGGGAAAAGCTGATGAAGAATGTGAAAGTTATGCTTGGTCAAAGTTCAATTGACTTCTCCTAAGGAAACCCTAATTTGATAACTTTTGACTTTTGGTGATTTGAGAGCTTTTCTTGAGGAATCATGATCAACCCTTGATAAAATGATGAATATCACTTAAAAATGTTGATGTTGACCAAAAATCTTGAAGTTTGACTATATGTTGACCATAATTGACTTTTTACCCAATACAATTGATTTTCCATCATTTGAACAATTGACTGAGCAAACTTGTGATGCAAGACTTGAAAATTGACACGAGCAATCTTGAAGACCTATGGGGAACCATGAAAACCACTTGAGACCTTGAAAACTCCATATTCCTTGAGAAATACCAAACCCTAGTTGTGGACCCATTGCTTAGGAGGAGAATTTGTCTGATAAATTCTTGAGCCACCTTGAGCAAATGAGGATCTCATGAGATTGTCTTGAAGGAAAATGGAAGGGAAAATTTTGGGATACTACAACTTCCCCTGTTCAATCTTCTTAAACCTGAGGAGTTAGATTGACACATCCGCCATTCATGACTTAAAGGTGCAAGATGATTGAACATTTAAGTGCCCATAAATTTGCACTTGCCTGCGCACGAAGTAACACTGTTGGTTGATTATACCGGGAATGGGCTTAAAGATGCCATTTGGATAGGTGATGGAGAATCGTTGGAGATGGGCTTACAAATGCCATCCAGAGTAACTATTGGTAGGAATATCAGAATAAGTCTACGCCCGACTTTGTCTTTAGAAGATGTAATTGGAATGAGCCTACGTCCGACTTTGTCCAAAAGAATATCAGAGTGAATCTACACTTGATTTTTGTCTGAAAGATATACTAGAATGAGTCTATGCTCGACTTTGTCTAGAAGATACATTTTGAATGAGTCTACACTCGACTTTGTCCAAAAGAGTTTCAGAAGGAATCTACGCTTTATTTCATCCGAACTAGAAGATGTCTACGCCCAACTTCAACTAGAAGAGGTACCGGAAAGAGTCTACGCCTGACTTTTTCCAAAAAGAGTATCAGAAGGAAATCTATGTCTGATTTCATATGAACTAGAAGATGTCTACGCCCGACTTCAAATAGAAGAGGTATCGAAAAGAGTCTATGTCTGAATTTTTACAAAAAGAGTATCAGAAGGAAATCTATGTCTGATTTCATTTGAACTAGAAGATGTCTACGCCCGACTTCAACTAGAAGAGGTACCGGAAAGAGTCTACGCCTGACTTTTTCTAAAAAGGGTATCAGGAGAAAATCTACGTCTGATTTCATCTGAACTAGAAGATGTCTATGCCCGACTTCAACTAGAAGAGGTACCGGAAAGAGTCTACGCCTGACTTTTTCCAAAAAGAGTATCAGAAGGAAATTTACGCCTGATTTCATCTGAACTAGAAGATGTCTACACCTGACTTCATCTAGAATAGATATTTTCCAGAATGACTCTCTAGGGAAAGTGCTTAAGTAGACACTTGTCAGATTTAGTCTGAGGGGAATTGTATGATCATGTAGATAGTCACACCACCTTTTTTAGGAATTACTCTACGACCTGTTAGAAAATTGTTGAGGATGTTCGTCTGTTTGTGAACTTTACCTGAAAAGATAGAGTTAGTATTTATTAAATATCATGATGTATGTAGTGCATTGCGTAACGATGTTCTCAAAATATATGAGAATGTGCTATATGCATTTCGTATGCGTATGCTATGATAAACGATGCATGAATGTGAGATGTCATTAAAGTGTACCGGTAGATTCATATAACATTCTTGATCGGGAAAATAAATCCCAGACTACTGCCGGGGATGAAGAATGTGTGTAATCTTCAATCTTGTCATAAAATGCCTTTGCTGGGGACTCCGACTTGCTTTTTGAGGAAACTCCACCGGGGAGTGTTGATTTCTGCTTAGGGAGAAAAGCTCAAGAACATTGGTCATTCATCACTCTACTGGGGGGTTTAATTCTTATATACCCTGACTGGGGATAAAAGATATATATAATTATTGTACCCCAAAATTTTCCCTCTCCAATTTCTCAAAGATTCTCTCACAAAATCTCCATTGCTCAAAATTGCATAAGGTTTGATCAGCTCAAGATACCTTCCCAAACACCGATGACTTAAAACTAGAGTCTGAATTTGCACAAGTACAATTGGACTTTTAATGCCCCATGTGTTTTCCATGGATCATATTGGGATCTCAAGCATCAAATTAAAGAAGAGCAAGTTTGCTTCGATTCGTAAGCTTCGATTGGGCATTTGGCTTCCTTCGAGCAAGCTTGGTTCATAAGCTTTGATTGGGCACTTGGCTACCTTCGAGCAAGTTTGGTTCATAAGCTTCAATTGGGCATTTGCATTCCTTCGAGCAAGTTTGGTTCACAAGCTTCGATTGGGCATTGGCCTCCTTCGAGCAAGCTTGGTTCATAAGCTTCGATTGGGCATTTGGCCTCTTTCGAGCAAGCTTGGTTCACAAGCTTCGATTGGGAATGGGCCTCCTTCGACCAAGCTTGGCTCATAAGCTTCGATTGGGAATTTGGCCTCCTTCGAGCAAGCTTGGTTCACAAGCTCCGATTGGGCATTGGCCTCCTTTGAGCAAGCTTGGCTCATAAACTTGGATTAAGCATTTGGCCTCCTTCGAGCAAGCTTGGTTCACAAGCTTGGATTGGGCATTGGTTTCCTTCGAGCAAGTTTGGTTCACAAGCTTCGATTGGGCATTGGCCTCCTTAGAGCAAGCTTGGTTCATAAGCTTCGATTGGGCATTTGGCCTCCTTCGAGCAAGCTTGGTTGAAGAACATTTATAAAATCTCATAACCTTATCCTCAAAATCTCACTTATCAGGCTATGTTGCTTCTAAATCTTTACATAATTAGAGGTTTACACAAATTTGTGATGCATTACACAAAGATTCGAAGCTTTATCCACTGGATTATACCATTTTTTGGATGAAATGGAAAAAAGCTAAGTATCTATTTTTATAAAGATTACTTTAATCACAAAGTCAGCTTCTTGAGCTCCCAACCCGATTTTATCTGAACACAAGCATCATCAAAAGCATGAGTCAAGTCTCCTGCACCCAACAAACATCAGGCCACTTTTGTACTTGAACTTGGGAACCATGAAAATTCATTTAACTTGATTTTTTCGTTTTCAACCAAATCATAGTTTGTTATCTTACAAATCTGGTTACTCCAACATTTCTAACCTTTTCTCTATAAATAGAGAGGCCATTTACAAGCTAAAGGGGCCAGATTTTTGTTGTGTTGAAAAATACTCAAACACTCCCAAACTCTAAAAAACTTCCAAGAACTCTCAAAAACTCTCACAAGCACAAAGCTAAGCATAAAACTTGGCACGTCCTAACCTTACACACAAAAATCTCTAATTCCTTCATATGTTAGTGAGCCTTTCGATTCACTCCCAACTCCCATATACCAGCCATTCAATTCACTCCCTAGCTTCCATATACCAGTATTTCGATTCACTCCTAGCTTCATATACCATCCATTTGATTCAGTGACTTTAAAGCAAGGTAGTGACCCCACTAGCTTCAGGGAGGTCGAAGCCGGCTTATTCCATCATCAAACAGTTCCTGGAGGTTCTGTCGAAGTCCCTCAAGTTTCACTCCCAGAGGTAAGTTTTCTTAAACTTGGAACTCTTCATTCAAACATCATTTGTATATACTTTGTGAGGGGAAAATGTAGATATCATGTCTAGAAAGCTGACCATGTCCATAGTTTTGATTATCATTGCTTGTACATTAAAAAGTTCATCTCTAAATAGTTAGGTCTTAGTTTTAGTATTTCATGCTAACCTTCGACCCATAGCTTTTAAAAGTTATATGGTTAGATTCATTTAATATTTTGCGCAGGTTTGATGTTTAAAATCTTTCGATTTGGCTGAGAAATGAAGCCTTTCGAATCTTAACAAATGAGCTAGAAATCCCTGCGCTCGAAGGAAGAAGATGAAGCCATGTTTAAACATTCAGAACTGAGTTTATTTTATATTTAGTGCAAGTTGTATAGCCAACGGATGAAATAGACCACCCCAGTGGTACAAACAGCGCGTGCTAAAGCCTTGCCATGTAGAAGGTCCTGGGTTCAAGCCCCAGCGAGACCTTTTGTTCATTTTTCATATTTTCTCACTTTGTCTTGTTTGCAGGAAGCATACCTGAGCCTCCATTGGCTGGGCCTTGGCATTTCCATTTTTTGAATCCCCCTGCTCACTGACAAACAAACAGACCCTGGGCCTAAGCATAAAACTATTTTTCTACACAAAAACTGTTTTAAAAACAAAAAAATAGTTTTCTACACAAAAACACCAAAAATATATTTAAGTTATTTATTTTATTTTATTTAACTTCTTACAATAAAAAAGACCAAAAACATTTTCCTATTTATTTTCTTTTCTTTAACTTAATCTTAATTTTTCTTTAGTTTAATTAAATTTCCTTTTAGTTAAATAGGCCAAAATCTTTCTTTAACAAAATAAAAACAAATGCATTTTCTTTTCATTCATGTCTTGTACATTATATTCCTTTCAATTCTTGTACATTATTCAAATTCAATGTGGTTGTAATAGATAATTAGGATTTAATTTCTTGCAATCCCCATTTGTAAATTTGTACACCCCATCCCCAAATGATGTAATAGCATAGTAATTTAATTTCCGCAATTTACCGCTTTCATATAAATGCTAGTAATTAGTGTTTGTATGGAAAGATAATATCAATGCTTAGAAAACCTTAATTTAAGAAAATCAAGTATGAAAAAATAAACACCTTGCACAGTTGCACCTCTAGGGTTAACTCCACTTGTTGCCTTAAGAAAATGGTCATAATATGCATGTGAGATATCTTAGCAAAAACAATCAAAAACTACAAGATCATAGTCCCTCGATGACGCTACAAATGTTGCCTTACAAATGATCTTAGCCCCTCAAGAGAAATGCTAAGATATCTCACAACATTTCTATTCATGACTATACCAAGACCCGCGCCCGTCCCTTTACATCCAAAGATAAGGCTTCTTACCAATCAATGGTAAGATAGCAATATCAAAGGAAGGAATGAACAAAAAGACTTTTGAGTAGGTAGAAAGTTCTTAGTTGCTTGCTCATAATCCATCTTAAAAAAAAAAACATCTTTTCAAACATGCCTAACACTTTCAAAACATGAAATATTTTCAAAAAGTCCAACACTTTGTATGCATTCTTATAGAGACGAGAATCATTACAAAGTTTGCCTCAATGAAGGCGCTTTTCAAAAATACTTTCAAAACCCATCACAAAACACATTTTCAAACAAAGAATTTTCAAGTGATCTAGCAAGCAACTAAGAGCCCATAAGTAACTATGGATCAAAAGGGTGCTAACACCCTCCCTTTTCATAATCTACCCCCTAACTCAAGATAACATCTCGAAGGTCTTTCCTGTTCTTTTCACCCTTTCCTTATTGGATAAGAGAAAAGTCGGTGGCAACTCTTGCTATCCGCAATAATTGCGATCAAACGCAAAATAACCAAGTCGATTCTCCCACCATATTATAGAACTGGCAACTCTGCTGGGGAGATACTTAAGAGTGGGTTTACCTTAGAGTTAGATCATATTTACTTCCTTTCATTGTTTGATTTGTTTGCTTTACATTTATAGGTCCTTGTTTAGGTTTGTATTGATCCATTACCCGAATCTGGGAATACCATTATGTAAGTAGCAATAGATTATGGAAACTGCACGTCATAGACCGATATGGTTGAAGCAATGGCTACGTTAGTGTGACGCATTTGTTGGTACCACTATCCCTTGTGTTGAATCAAGGAGAATACGGGGCCGCTGAGCGGTGGCATGAAGCACTAACTGACCTTAGAACCTTTAATTGAACAACTTAGCCATTAGGAAGTAGTGAGATATCCAATTTCGGTGGAAAGCTGAAAATTGGTTGATACTCGATACTACGCTCATTGAGATCAGAATTTTAGGATATCTCGTCCGCAAGAAAAAATTGATTATGCTGAGACAATGCCCAATGAAGAAAGATCAATGATATTGATATTCCCTAGAACCCGGTTAGTTTCTAGGAAAGGTTGAGCCAACTAAACTTCAAGAGGGTGCTTACCAATGAAACCTCATGCAAGCCTAAATCTAAGGATTTATTTGCTTTGTTTGTACATAAACAACTTGTTTTCTTTGTTTGTGTATGATTACTTATACATAAACATCATGACATCATACCATAGCATTGTCAATAACCATTTCAAGGATCTCAAGGGCCTGAGATGCAGGATCATGATAAACCAGACGTCTATCAAGGGGCAAGAGGATTTATTCTCCTCTAACTAAATGCCGTCAAAGACCAAAGCACGATAACTTGGGTTAAGGGATATGACCCACTCGAAATGGTTAGCTTGATTCTCGTGGATGGACATTCAACGATATGAAGTTATCCAATCAAAGCTGTGATCAAATTTCAACTTCTGACATTTTCTTGTGTTTACCCCGTGAGATCCTTGAAAATATTGCATTCTACATATCATGCATGTCATTGCATAACAGGTATTCTCAAGACATGTTTCTCATTCCTCGTTGTTTATTTTAGTAGGAAAATTGATCTATAACAAACAGTTAAAGATCTCCAAGCTCAGAATGCCCAGTTCCAACAAATGTTCCTGAACTTTGCAAAGGGGCAGGAAGATCTAAAAACGCTCTTCACCAAGGGGAGAAAGAAGAAGACTAAGAAGAAGACTGGCATCCTAAACACGGGGAAAAGGTTTAAAGGCCCAGTCCGTCAGGTGCAGATAGTTGAAGAGTCGCCAGAGGAAGATGAGGACCAGGATGAAGAGGCAAGGAGAACTCATGCTGAGGGTGCAAATGATCAAGCTTCCGAGGATGAAGACTACTTTGATGAACAATATCCACCTGTGGATGAAAAATACAAATAGATTGAAGACAAACTAAAGGCTATGGAGATCCAAGTTGTGTCTGGCTTGGACTTTTGAGACTTGGGTTTGATTCCTGGGGTGGTCATTCCCTACAAATTCAAGATCCCTATCTTTGCCAAGTATGACGGGGTCTCTTATCCTAAGATGCATCTGAGATCTTATGTCCACAAGATTCAGCGACACACCACTGATAAGATGTTGTGGGTTCACTTTTTCCAAGAGAGTGTATCTGAGACTCAACTTGAGTGGTTCTATCAATTAGAGGGTTCTCGCATCAACACCTGGGAAGCTCCAGCTGCTGCTTTCTACAAGCAGTACCAATACAATGCTGATCTTGCACCAACTCGTGTATAATTGCAGAATATGACCATGGGTTCCAACGAGGGCTTCAAAGAGTACGCCCAAAAGTGGAGAGACCTGGCTGGCAGGGTGCAGCCACCCTTAACTGATAGGGAGCTGATTGATATCTTTATGGGAACTTTAACAGGACCTTTCTCCAATCACTGATCGGAAGCTCTTCAGTTGGATTCACTGAGCTGATCCTATCTGGGGAACGAGTTGAAGGCGGAATTAAAAGCGGAAAAATCCAGATGGCTGCATCCTCTGATACTCAGAAGAAACCATACAATGGGAAGAAGGAGTCCAATGTTGTGTATAGCCAAAAGGGTTGTAACAAGAGTAACCACGACCAATCTGTGGGGGTAGTTCTAATCTCTAATCCTACACCTGTGCAACGACATCAACAAGGGAATCAGCGTAAGGAGGTCGCGCCTAAGAGACAATTCACCAAAATCAACATGTCACTAGCTAAAGCGCTACAACATATGTTGAAGGCAGAGTTGATTACGTTAAAGGCTCCTCTACGGAATCCCAATACTCCTGCTCCTAGTTACCATCCCAATGAAAGGTGTGCATACCATTCCGATAGTCCTGGACATGATACAAATGGTTGTTGGGCTCTGAAGAACAAAATTTAAGATATGATTGATGCTAAGGAGATTGAATCCGGTCCTCCGGAGACTCCCAACGTGATCACTGCTCCCATGCCAAATCATTGAAGAGCGTCCAATTCATTTTGAAATTTTCAATTGTAATTTCTTTTGTTTGTTCGGACACTTACCTATTATGTCCAACTTTGTTTCAATTAATGCATTGCATATGTTTGTCTTGAATTAATCTATTTGTTTTCACTATATTTAAACTGGGATTTTTTTACTCCCTTTTGTGATATTCAACTATCGTTAAAAAGTTGTAAGCCTTTAGAGGGAGGATGGCGAAAATAATACCATAATCTCATACAATATGCTTTTGGGCAGACCTTGCTGACGATGTACAAGCATTCTTTCAATTCCTAAACAGTGGAGTTATAAGGAAGATAATCCCTAATCAACCCCTTTGATCCAAAGAAGTAGGAGTTTTCTTTTTCACACAAATTGAAACCTTTAATCAAAACCTGAGGCAAGGTAGCTTCTCAGTTAATTCAAATGCACGTTCGATCGCAAGCTTTCATTTCATACACAATGAATGACATCAAAAACATCCATTTGAATCAAAAGGCAATGATGGTTCCCCATAAAATAGGCAGTCATTATCTCTCAAGAGAAAAGCCCGCTAAGTCAAAACCTATGAAGGAGGCTTAAGAAAAAAACGGGGGCATCCCGTTGACTGTAATCTCAAAACAGCCAGGAAAAAATTAGGGATATTAAATAAAAAATAGGTCACTACAAATCCTCGACAACATGACAAATGTTGCAAAACGATTTCCTTCTCAAACAAACTTAGCTTGTCTGAACCATCACCAAAACGTCATTACAAACTCAATTAGAATTCAAAATGCACAATTAACTGAGCATAGGGCTGAAGAACATCATGAAGAACGGGCTAGGTAGAAATACACTTTGAGCCTTATCCTTGGTTTCTTAAACCATGAACCAAGCCACGCTACAACCCTTTAAAATTCCTAATTTAAGCATGGGTTAGTTCGAAAGTATACTGTAACAAAAGGTATCCTGACTCCTGTAAGGCTTACTGTAAATCCTGAGTTGAATTCACATTCTTACAAAATTCTTTTATCTGCTAAAATGCATTTTCAAACTTCAAGACAAACATAAACTTTGCATTATTTGAATATCGCTATTTTCATATAGAGAAATCCACACGACGAATATCCAGTGAACAAAAACTCTCTCTATAAACATATTCACTTCAAATGGAAAGACGCTTCCAAATGACAAATCTCTCATAATCAAGGGGCACTGCATGATCTTTGTCCAACACATCTTGGGTAGTTAAGTCGAGATTAAAAGTCCTGAATAGCCAAGGGCAAGTCTCCATCACTTGGGGCATCGAGCGTGATTTCCATCAAAGGAGCACGTACAATTAAACAAAATTGTCTGGCAGTACTACAACACTTACAAAAGGAGATCCCCAGTGAAGTTGCCATAGCAATCTCTATAAGGATTCCCCACAAAATTATCCCTACAAAATTGGATCTGTTGTACCCCAAAATTTTCCCTCCCATATTCATCAACATTCCTCATCACAAGACTCTTGGAACTCAAGATCAAGCTAGCGTTTGCTCTACTCAAGACACCTCCTTGCACTGTTGACCTAAATTAGGGTTTGAGTTTGCACAAGGATGTTTTGACCTACAATGCCCAAAATGACTTTCATACTTCAGGTTGGACTCACAAGTTTGTCCATACCAAATTTCAAGCCTTGATTCAGATTTTTGCCCAGTCAATTGGACAGTTGACCTAGAAATCAACTGTATTGGGGAAAAAGTCAACTGTGGTCAATCGACAGTCAAACCTCATGAATTTTGACCCACATCAACATGATGAATTCATATAAGTCATTTGATCAAGTTTGGATCACAACTCCACAGGAAATTTGATCAGATCACCAAAAGGGCAAAATGGTCATTTTTAGGGTTTTGACTGTACAAAGGCAATTTTTGACTCTTTGACCTAACCAATGGCAAATCAAGCTCAACCATGGACACAAGGACTCAATGAATTTTTCTTGACCCATTCAACAAGTTCAAAAGATCTCAAATGCATAGGATTGACAGATGAATTTTTCAGTCAACTGATCAAAATTTGACTGTACACTGAAAAGTCAAACTTTGACTTTTTAGTAAAAATCAAGTGCCAAGAGTCATTTTTCACCAAGACATGTCAAATTATGAAACTTGTTCATCAAGAAACCCAAAAATGCAAATTAGGGTTTAAAATGGAAAATTTTCATAACTTAGAAATTTTCTAAGTTATGAAATTTTCTTATTTTTTCCTAACTTTGTCCCATTTTTTCACCAAGATGAAAATGAATTCAAACAAAACTTGAAACATCAAAGTTGTAGTCCATCAAAAAGTCTACAACTTTGATTCATAAAGTTTTCTCAAAAGAATCTTGTATATCAAGTTATGATTTTTGGAACAAGGGTACCTAAAACTTTTAACTTAGAGAAATTTTGCCCTAATTTAGGCAGGATTTTGGCCCATCTTCTTGGCCATTTTTCACATAGTTCCACTTGGAGTTTCAAGTTTCATTTCAAAGATGGATTATAGTACATGTTCCAAGATTCTCTCCCCGTTACTGCGGAGGTAGTAATCGCCTGTGGTTTTCTCCCCGTTACTGCGGAGGTAGTAATCGCCCCAAGATTCTCTCAGCGTTACTGTTGAAGTAGAAGATATCCAAGATTCTCTCAATGATTACTGTTGAGGTTGAAGTCGCCCAAGATTCTCTCAATGATTACTGTTGAGGTTGAAGTCGCCCAAGATTCTCTCAATGATTACTGTTGAGGTTGAAGTCGCCCAAGATTCTCTCAATGATTACTGTTGAGGTTGAAGTCGCCCAAGATTTTCTCAATGATTACTATTGAGGTTAAAGTCACCCAAGATTCTCTCAATGATTACTGTTGAGGTTGAAGTCGCCCAAGATTCTCTCAATGATTACTGTTGAGGTTGAAGTCGCCCAAGATTCTCTTAATGATTACTGTTGAGGTTGAAGTCGCCCAAGATTCTCTCAATGATTACTGTTGAGGTTGAAATCGTCCCCAGACTCTCTCAGCGTTACTGTTGAAGTTGAAGTCGTCCAAGATTCTCTCCCCGTTACTGCGGAGGTAGTAATCGTCCAAGGTTCTCTCACCATTCCTGTTGAGGTAGTAACCATCCCTGGTTCATTCATCACCTTTTGAAGATCCAGATCCAGCTCCTGTAACCAGTCAGGACACATCTAGTTTGAAAACAAGCTCTTGTAACAGGTCAGGTAATCCTTTTCTTTTGCAGGTACGCAAGTTCTCGCTAAGGAATCTCTTACACGATCAACACCCAGATGGCATCTATAAGCCCATCCACCTATCCATCATCTCTTAGCATGGCATCTGTAAGCCCATCATCCCATCCATCAATCTCCAAATGGCATCTATAAGCCCATTCCCATTTCGCCATCACACTGCTACTATGTGAGCGCAAATTTCTGGGCACTCTAGTGTTCAATCATCTTCCACCTTCGAATTACGAAAGGCACGTCAGCCAATCTGCATCCTCAGGTCTAAGAAGATTGAACAGGGGCAACTGTTGTACCCCAAAATTTTCCCTCCCATATTCTTCAAAAAACTTTCCAAGTCAAAGCTTCAAAATCTCCCCAAGGGTTGCACAGTTCAAGGGCCTCCTAACAGTCAAAAACTAGGGTTTTGGTTCTGACAAAGAAAATGAAGTTTCCAAGGGTCCAATCAAGTCCCACATGCCTACAAACATTGTCAAGTATCCTCATGTCAAGTTTCAAGACTTACAGCACAAAATTGCACAGTCAAAAACCCTAATTGCACTACAGTCAACTGTAGGGGCAAAATGGTCATTTGACAGTCAAAAGTTCAAATTTTTGGTCAACATCTCATTTTGAAGCCACAAACATCATTTGATCAATGCTTGATCATGATTCTCAAAGCTTGGCTCAAAAAATCTCAAGATGCAAAAGTTTCCATATTTGGACAGTTGAAAAAGTCAACTGAACTTGACCAAGGCATAACTTCCACATGGATTATCAGAAAAATTCCATCCAAAGCGCATTTTGAAGAGAAAGACATTTCCTACAACTCCTCTTCACACTTCAAGTCCAAGAAATGCTCTCACAAAAAGTTATCAATTTCAACATTATAGGTCATTTTCAAAAGTCAACAAAAAGGGACTTTAAGTCAAAGGCCATAACTTGAGATTGGTAAATCAAAATGACATGGGACCAAAGGCATTGGTTAGATGACTCAACGACCTTTCCAAAATGTCCAAGAACATGAGCAAAGCTTAAAAATTGAGCAAGGTATGCCTTATGGAAGTTGGGAAATTTTTGGATATTTTGAAAAGTCAACATTGCTTCAAAAGTCTTAAAAATGCTAATGGGCCTCTTTTTCTTCCAAGAATCATTATCCAAGGCATGTGCACGACCATTTGGCCCAAAGGGAAGTTTTTCATCATTTTTATTTATTTATTTGAATTTTTAAATGCTAATAATTCATTTAATTAAAATAAATATGTGGAAAATACTAAACCTAAGTTTTTAAATCTTTTTATGCATGGAATACACTCAATATTTCGTGCATGATCAGATTTGGAAAGAATCTTGGTAATTGGACATGATTTGAAGCAAATTTGCATGAAAAAGATTGGAAAATTATGGCATGGAAAATCAAATATTCTCTTCATCAATTCATTGATTTTTTGATCCAATTTCTAACCCTAATCATTCCAGTACATATATACATGAAAACCCTAGTGTCAGGAACCTCCCAGCTGCGCCAGAAAAGCATAATCAAACTTGCACTTTTGTCAAAAAATTCAAGAACTGAAAACACATTTGCAGGGCTTTTCAAGATCAAATAACCACTCCATTAGCTTGCCAAGGTTATCAGGAGACGATTCCAATCAAGAACTTCGTCCCATACTCAAGGAGGTGGTATATCAGAGTCAAGCTTTTCACGAAAATTTCCATAATCGAATCATGAATTTTATGCATTTTTCATGTGGTTTCTTTACTGATTTACACTAATTGATTGATTCTGAAGCTAACCCTATAATTTGATTGTGTTTTTATGCGTTGTATGAAGAATCACAATTAAAGCCAGTTAGGGTTCTTCCAATTTGAAATTGGGCGTTTATGCATTTGGTAAAATTAGAACATCACAATACCATGGATGCAATCAGGGAGCTTGGACGAATACAACACACTCCTCGCGCCTAATTTATGTGATACCATGGCCTATTCGCTATTTTAAAAAACTGCCTGTTTTGGGGGGGTTTAAAACCCCCACTAACCTTTGTTATGTTTCAGAAAAAAAAAGCAAAACGAAGAAGAAGAGTAGGTGGCACTATCTGGTTGGAACATTTGAATTTGCGCGCTAAATTTCCCACTAACTGTTGTTTTATATTATATTGTTCTTTAGTTACATAATACTCAAAACGCGTTGGTAGCTCCACTGGCAAGGCTTGGTATTGGTAACCTCTAGGACCTGGGTTCGAACCCCAGGTCCCCCTCCCTTTCCTTATATTTTTCTTCTAATGGTATTCTTGTGCAGCTTCAGTCCAAAGCGTCTACTATACGCTCCTCAATCAAACGCGCCACATGTCCCACTGCATTCAACCAGGGGCCAGGATTCAGAGACCATGATGTGCACCAGTCAACACACGTGCATGCCAACACAAAAAGTCAATGAGGCCATAGACAAGTGGGCCAGAATTACTGGACTTTACCTCCAATTTGGGGACAGACCCCCCAAGGTTTTGATTTTTATTTTCTTTCTTATCTTATTTATTTCAATTATTTCCTTTTTAAATTCCTTATTTTAATTTATTTTCATAAACTATAAAAATAACAAAAAAATCAGAAAAGACCAAAATTAAATATATTTTATTTTAATATTTTTTAAGTAAATATCATTAATTAATTTAGCTTTGTAAAATTAGGTTTAATTCAAACGTTTTTCTTAATAAATTAAAAATTTGTAGAATTAGGGTTTTAATAAATTTTTATCCTTTTTTTTTCTTTTCTTTTCACTAATAATTAATTAATTATTTTTATAAATCAAATCGCCATTAAATAATTAGATTAATTTTAGGTTTAATTTTAACATGTTTTTTCTCAATAAATAAAAATTAGAATTAGGGTTAATTAGCTAATTTCATCAAATTCTCATAAAAAACCATAAATACAAAAAAAAACCTCTAAAAACAATTTCTTTTTCATTTTAAATTCATTAATTTAATAATCATAATTTAATTTCATTAAAAAGGGTCCAACGCCCTCGCTTGCGATTTTTTTTATTCTCTTTGCGCATTTTATTTATTTCCTTCTTTTAAATATTTATGTAACTCTCCCGAAGCCGTGTAAATTAAATTTCTCGCACTTTACTTTTATTTCCTTATTTACTTTCTGTCAAATCAGGTCCTGGATTTTAATTTTGGCGATGTGGACCCGCGCCTTTGTAATAGCTTAGGAATTTTATCTTTCCGCAACTTTTTTAACTGTTAATAATGGCATGCAAGAATGAATGACAAAATAAAAACAAACGCGTAGATCACCCATGACATGACAAAAGACAAAAAATAAATGAATCGGACACACAAATCACACACAACCCCTAGGGTACGCCTCACTGTTGCCTTGCCTCGAAAGGTGATCGTCGAGTAGAGGATGTCGTAGTAAGTCCTCATGATCCGGGAACCTGGCATGAGGGTAGCTTCTAAGGTGTCTTCCCATTGCTCTGGTGATCACCATGTCCCGAACCTCGAATTGACCCGAACACCTCCAACGGTGATGCTACCTACCTCTCAATGGTGGGATGGCATTACTTTAAAGGACATTTACACAGGCGAATTCCTTAGGGTAGGTAGACGACTCTAGATACTTGCTCTAATTTCAAAACAAATTCAAAAAATACTTTTCACACCGACACCTTTTTCAAAAAGCTTTCGAAAGCAATTTTTTCAAACACTCTCGAGGACTGATACAAGAGTCGAACTGAAATTTTCAAAGAAACTTTTTTTTAAACCCACAGTTGAAAAGCAAATGAACCACTTTGAAAGCATAAATGAGCAAGTATCTAAGAGCCCATGGATAACCATGGATAGAAAGGGTTCTAACACCTTCCCTTTCTATAATCTACCTCCCGAACCGAGAGCAATCTCTTTAAGGAATTTTTCTGTGCTTTTGTCCTTTCCATTTGGAGAAAATAAAAGACGGTGGCGACTCTTGCTTACCGCGACATTTCGCGAACCAGCGTTAAACAATCAGTTCCAGATCCACCGATCACAGAACTGGCGACTCTGCTGGGGACTTAACTTAAAGAGAGGTGTACCTTAGGGTTAGTTCATAACTGTGTTTTCAATTGTATTGACTTGATTGCTTTATTATTGTGGGACCGTTTTGGGAGTTCTATAGATCCTAACTCGGATCTGGGGATACCTTCTTAGAAAGTAGCAACAAGGCTGTGAGGGAACTGTGCGGGGTATACCGATATGGTTGAAACAGTCTGCTATGTTGATGTGGCACTTTGGTGTGTACCGGTAACCCTTGAGTTCAGTCAAGGAGAGTACGGGGCCTCCGCGCGGTGTCGTGAAGCATCAACAGACCTTAGGAACCTTAATTGAACTATCTTGGCCTCTTTAGGGTAGTGAGATAACTGACTTTGGTGCAGTCCGAGGTTGGTTGATACTCGATACTACACTCAATTGAGGGTTGCTTTCCTGGAATATTTCGGTCGCCAGTTCAGTGGCTAAATCGAAACGATAAACAATGAAAGCAATCCCGTGATATTGGGACCCTTAGAACCCGATTACTTCTAATAGGACAGGTTGAACCCACCAGCTTCAAGAGGGTACTACCCAGACCCCATGCTGGCCTTAAACCTTAAGGGCTTGTCTTGTGTGCCTTGTGTGCCTTCGTACTTGACTACTTGCATGCTTTATCTGACACATGAACTACTTGCAGGTTTTGTCCTTAATTGGGACCCATGACAGGGTTACTGAGTTTACTTGCAGGTTTTGTTTATAGTCCTTAATTGGGACTCATAACAGGGTATACTAAGTTTCTTGCAGGTTTTGGTTTGCAGTCCTTAATTAGGGACTCATAACAGGGTTACCTACATTACCCCATGCATACCATAACATCGTACCATTGCATACATCCTAATCCATTTCAAGGATCTCAAGGGCTTGTGATGCAGGTCATGATGAATCAAATGTCTAGCAAGGGGCAAAGAGGATTTATTTTCCTCTAGCCAAGGTCGTCAGGGGCTATGACCCATTGGATATGGTGAGCCTTTGACCCTTGAAGAAGAATCCTCAACAACATGGGTTTCCTTCAAATCAAGCTACCGGACCCAAGTTCTAACAAATTTTCTTGTTTATCCTGCGAGGTCCTTGGAAACATTACATGCATGGCATACACATCATTGCATAACAGGTATCCTTGTTGCAGGTCACTTACCTTTGTCGCTGTTTATTTCAGCAATGACTTCCCAACAAGATAACCAAGACCTTCTTGCTCAAGAGACTCGGTTCGGGGAAATCCTCCTGAATCTATCCAAGGGGCAGGAGGAGCTAAGGACACTTCTCATGGAGACTTTGGTCAAGAACAATGCTGAGGATGAACGGCTGAAATACCTGCAAACTGAGATGGATGCAATGAAAACCCAGATGCTGGGGCAGGTGACTGTCATTCAAGGGTTAGCTCAAAGACAAGATGAGCTCGGGGTTCTCGTCAACCAACTGCTTCAGGGTAACCCACTGGGGAAAATGTCTAAGGGTAAAAAGCCAGTCGTCGTTCAACTACCTTTGAGACAAGGAGATAAGGGGAGAGCTCCTCAAATGGCTCCAGTGTCACAAATTCAGCATCAACCTCACCGGCTTCAGCCAGACAAGTCCAGGAGGCAATTCACCCCGCTCAACATGTCGCTGTTTCAAGCTTTACAACGCCTGTCGAGATTGAATTTGATCACATTAAGGGCTCATCCCCAGAACCCCAACACAGCACATCCTACCTATGATCCCAATAAGAGGTGTACCTACCACTCTGCCTGCCCAGGACATGATACAAATGAGTGTTGGGCTCTGAAGAACAAAATCCAGGACCTGATTGATGAAGGGGCATTGGAGTTCACACAAGATGGTCAGGCTGAATTTTTCTACCATCCCTCCAAGACTCACCATTTGAAGTGACAAGCCCTGGGACTAGAAAACTTTTGTTCATTCGAATGTTCAAGTTGTAATTCTTTTTGATTGTTCAAACATTTGTTCATTGTTAAACATTGTTACTTCATTAATGCATCGCATATGTCTGTTTTGAAGCAATATATTCGTATTCACTATACGCAAATTATTTTCATATTTTTTCTGATGATCAACGTTCGATTAATAATGTTAAGCCTCTTGAGGGAGGATGACGAAAACGATACCATAATCTACAGTATGCTTTTGAACAGACCCCGCTGATGAGGTACAGGCATTGTTTCAATTCCTAAACACTGGAGTTATAAGGAAGATAATCCCTCGTCAACCCATCTGAGCCAAAGAAGTAGGAGTTTTTCTTTTCGAAATTTAAAACCCTTAATCATAACCTGGGGCAGGGTAGTCCTCTCAGTTGATCCAAGTGCATAACGAATGGCACCAAAGAGGTCCTTACAAAACAAAAAAACAGTGATGGTTCTGAACAATCGTACAGACAGGCAGTCATTATTTCTCAAAATAAAAAAACCCATTAAGTCAAAACCCATGAAGGAGACTTACAAAACTGGGGCGTCCCGCTGACTGTAATTCCAAAAAAGGAAACAGCTCAGGCAAAAAAAAAAGGGATAACAAAAAATCAAAAAAAAGAAAGAGGTCCTACCAAAACCTCAACAACAAAAAGGAATGACTGCCTATTCAAAATAAGTTATCAACATCTGAATCATCACCGGAAAATCAGAGCAAAGACTCAAACAAGGTCTAACGTATGATCAATTGAGTTTAGGTTTGGAGAACATCACGAAGAGCGGGTGGGTACAAATAAAATTTGAGCCTTTATCCTTTGTTTCTTAAACTGTGAACCAAGCCACGTTATAACCCTTAAAAGTCCTAGCTGAAGCATGGGTTAGTTCGAAAGCATACTGTTACGAAAGGTATCCTGACTCCTTAAGGCCTACGGTAAATACGGAGTCGACATCACGTTTTACAAACATTCACTTGTTTTATGAAAAAGAATGCATTTTCAAAATCTTCAAGACAGACATAAGCTTTGCATTTTTGATATAACATTGTTTGCATATGACTATTTGTTTGAACAACAGGGAAATTCGCACGATGAATACCTAGTGAACAAAAGCATTTCCAATCAAGGGGCATGGCATGATCAATGGCCATCATCTGGGGAAGTCCAGTCAAGATTCAAAGAATCTCTCAAAGGCCAAATAGCCTGGGGCAAATCTCTGCCTAAGTCACTGGGGGCATTCCAACAACGAATCTTTCTCAAGCAGACATCTTCTGGTGACATGACAAAACTCTTATAACAGGGGCATCTCCCTACCTCCTGAGAGCATGGACATAGTCAAAAAAAAAAAATACTGCGCAAAATCAAAGACCCGCTAGGTTGACATACCTAGGCAAAATTAAGGGCTTCCCGGCGAACCAAAAGGGTTCGGGCAAAATGAAGGGATGAAATGAAAAAATCTGTACACCCGGCAAGTCGAAAACCTGAAGAGGCGGCTTGGGCAAAAATGGGTATCCCGGTGGACCGAAAAACCGAAGGGGCGGTCCAGGCAAAAGTTAGGGATCAAAGCGTACGACTATGTCCCGTCATCTTGTCACTTGCCTACCAGAAGAAAGTTTGACCATCAACAACTATCAGCACCTCACAGGTCTTCCTTTCCCACCTCAGAAACAGGGGCAATATGAGTTGTCTAAAGCAATCTAATTGTTCTGTCCACCAAGGTACCAAGGTAGGCTGAAGAATATAACCAGATACCTTAATTCCCCAGAGAGTAAGTCAGCAAGTCAATGCATTCTCCCCAAGCAAAGTTACAATCATACCTTAAGGAAGTTGGGTATCCTCCAGCAGATCCCAGCATTCCCCAGCAATATATATGCATTCTTAACAAGCATCCCCGGCAGTCTTGATCTAAGATTGTTCCCCGGCGGTATATCAACATGCATTGGAATCAATTCCCCGATACATCTCAAAACTTCCCCAGGAGAGTCCAATCCAGTTTCCCCAGGAAAATTGGAATCCATCTCCCCAAGCAGTAAGCTTATCCCCAGTAGATTCTGGAAGCTTACCCCCGCAGAGCACGAACGCGTCTCCAGGCTTTATTTAAAGAGTTATTTCCTTACCAGGATATAACTGGGTTTTCCTCAGCCAAAAGCCACGGAAAGAGCGTCCTCGACGAAGTCTTATTACCCCCAACGAAGTCTATTAACACTTCCAACATACAACGGTATCCCCAGCAAGTTATTATCAACCCCAACAAAGTACCTCTCTCCCCACAGAGTATTGCTTCCCAGCAAGATCGTTAGAGTACTTTTCTCCCTGCAGAATAACCCATTCGCCAAGTTTATTCCCCAACGGAGTCATCTTCTCCTACCGGTATTCTTGTAACTATCATCCCCAGCAGAAGCAAAAATCTATTCTTCAACATCAACCCAGGAGTGACTTCCCGGCACACGTCAAGGATTTACTTTCCTAGACGGCAAAGATACATTCATAAACATCACATACATCATTATAGCATGCATATACGCATCATATCTTACAAATCTCATTTATGTTGAAAACATCATTGCTTGATCCATATCATGCATGACATATGACTGGCCTTTACCTTTCAGGAAAGATCCAGTCAAGTTCTCAGCTACATTTCAAGACCTAGACCGGTTCAGTTAAATCGACCCTAAGATTTTTCTGTTTCTTATCCAGTCCAAGGCCTTCTCTGGTTCAGTCAGATCGACCCTAAGATCTCCCTGTTTCTTATCCAGTTGAAGATTTCAAGGCCTTCTCTAGTCCAGCTAAATCGACCCCTAACAGATTTTCCTGACAAAGACTCAGTAGAAGATATCCAAGATTCTCTCAATGATTACTGTTGAGGTTGTAGTCGCCTGTGGTTCTCTCCCCGTTACTGCGGAGGTAGTAATCGCCCCAAGATTCTCTCAGCGTCACTGTTGAAGTAGAAGATATCCAAGATTCTCTCAATGATTGCTGTTGAGGTTGTAGTCGCTTATGGTTCTCTCCCCGATAATGCGGAGGTAGTAATCATCCCCAGATTCTCTCAGCGTTACTGTTAAAGTTGAAGTCGCCCAAGATTCTCTCAATGATTACTGTTGAGGTTGTAGTCGCCTGTGGTTCTCTCCCCGTTACTGCGGAGGTAGTAATCGCCCCAAGATTCTCTCAGCGTCACTGTTGAAGTAGAAGATATCCAAGATTCTCTCAATGATACTGTTGAGGTTGTAGTCGCCTGTGGTTCTCTCCCCGTTACTGCGGAGGTAGTAATCGCCCCAAGATTCTCTCAGCGTTACTGTTGAAGTAGAAGATATCCAAGATTCTCTCAATGATTACTGTTGAGGTTGAAGTCGCCCAAGATTCTCTCAATGATTACTGTTGAGGTTGAAGTCGCCCAAGATTCTCTCAATGATTACTGTTGAGGTTGAAGTCGCCCAAGATTCTCTCAATGATTACTGTTGAGGTTGAAGTTGCCCAAGATTTTCTCAATGATTACTGTTGAGGTTAAAGTCGCCCAAGATTCTCTCAATGATTACTGTTGAGGTTGAAGTCGCCCAAGATTCTCTCAATGATTACTGTTGAGGTTGAAGTCGCCCAAGATTCTCTCAATGATTACTGTTGAGGTTGAAGTCGCCCAAGATTCTCTCAATGATTACTGTTGAGGTTGAAATCGTCCCCAGGCTCTCTCAGCGTTACTGTTGAAGTTGAAGTCGTCCAAGATTCTCTCCCCGTTACTGCGGAGGTAGTAATCGTCCAAGATTCTCTCACCATTCCTGTTGAGGTAGTAACCATCCCTGGTTCATTCATCACCTTTTGAAGATCCAGATCCAGCTCCTGTAACCAGTCAGGACACATCTAGTTTTAAAACCAGCTCCTGTAACAGGTCAGGTAATCCTTTTCTTTTGCAGGTACGCAAGTTCTCGCTAAGGAATCTCTTACGCGATCAACACCCAGATGGAATCTATAAGCCCATCCACCTATCCATCATCTCTTAGCATGGCATCTGTAAGCCCATCATCCCATCCATCAATCTCCAAATGGCATCTATAAGCCCATTCCCATTTCGCCATCACACTGCTACTATGTGAGCGCAAATTTCTGGGCACTCTAGTGTTCAATCATCTTCCACCTTCGGATTACGAAAGGCACGTCAGCCAATCTGCATCCTCAGGTCTAAGAAGATTGAACAGGGGCAATTGTTGTACCCCAAAATTTGCCCTCCCATATTCTTCAAAAAACTTTCCAAGTCAAAGCTTCAAAATCTCCCCAAGGGTTGCACAGTTCAAGGACCTCCTAACAGTCAAAAACTAGGGTTTTGGTTCTGACAAAGAAAATGAAGTTTCCAAGGGTCCAATCAAGTCCCACATGCCTACAAACATTGTCAAGTATCCTCATGTCAAGTTTCAAGACTTACAGCACAAAATTGCACAGTCAAAAACCCTAATTGCACTACAGTCAACTGTAGGGGCAAAATGGTCATTTGACAGTCAAAAGTTCAAATTTTTGGTCAACATCTCATTTTGAAGCCACAAACATCATTTGATCAATGCTTGATCATGATTCTCAAAGCTTGGCTCAAAAAATCTCAAGATGCAAAAGTTTCCATATTTGGACAGATGAAAAAGTCAACTGAACTTGACCAAGGCATAACTTCCACATGGATTCTCAGAAAAATTCCATCCAAAGCTCATTTTGAAGAGAAAGACATTTCCTACAACTACTCTTCACACTTCAAGTCCAAGAAATGCTCTCACAAAAAGTTATCAATTTCAACATTATAGGTCATTTTCAAAAGTCAACAAAAAGGGACTTTAAGTCAAAGGCCATAACTTGAGATTGGTAAATCAAAATTACATGGAACCAAAGGCATTGGTTAGAGGACTCAAAGAATTTTCCAAAATGTCCAAGAACATGAGCAAATCTTAAAAATTGAGCAAGTTATGCCTTATGGAAGTTGGGAAATTTTTGGATATTTTGAAAAGTCAACATTGCTTCAAAAGTCTTAAAAATGCTAATGGGCCTCTTTTTCTTCCAAGAATCATTATCCAAGGCATGTGCACGACCATTTGGCCCAAAGGGAAGTTTTTCATCATTTTTATTTATTTATTTGAATTTTTATATGCTAATAATTCATTTAATTAAAATAAATATGTGGAAAATACTAAACCTAAGTTTTTAAATCTTTTTATGCATGGAATACACTCAATATTTCGTGCATGATCAGATTTGGAAAGAATCTTGGTAATTGGACATGATTTGAAGCATATTTGCATGAAAAAGATTGGAAAATTATGGCATGGAAAATCAAATATTCTCTTCATCAATTCATTGATTTTTTGATCCAATTTCTAACCCTAATCATTCCAGTACATATATACATGAAAACCCTAGTGTCAGGAACCTCCCAGCTGCGCCAGAAAAGCATAATCAAACTTGCACTTTTGTCAAAAAATTCAAGAACTGAAAACACATTTGCAGGGCTTTTCAAGATCAAATAACCACTCCATTAGCTTGCCAAGGTTATCAGGAGACGATTCCAATCAAGAACTTCGTCCCATACTCAAGGAGGTGGTATATCAGAGTCAAGCTTTTCACGAAAATTTCCATAATCGAATCATGAATTTTATGCATTTTTCATGTGGTTTCTTTACTGATTTACACTAATTGATTGATTCTGAAGCTAACCCTATAATTTGATTGTGTTTTTATGCGTTGTATGAAGAATCACAATTAAAGCCAGTTAGGGTTCTTCCAATTTGAAATTGGGCGTTTATGCATTTGGTAAAATTAGAACATCACAATACCATGGATGCAATCAGGGAGCTTGGACGAATACAACACACTCCTCGCGCCTAATTTATGTGATACCATGGCCTATTCGCTATTTTAAAAAACTGCCTGTTTTGGGGGGGTTTAAAACCCCCACTAACCTTTGTTATGTTTCAGAAAAAAAAAGCAAAACGAAGAAGAAGAGTAGGTGGCACTATCTGGTTGGAACATTTGAATTTGCGCGCTAAATTTCCCACTAACTGTTGTTTTATATTATATTGTTCTTTAGTTACATAATACTCAAAACGCGTTGGTAGCTCCACTGGCAAGGCTTGGTATTGGTAACCTCTAGGACCTGGGTTCGAACCCCAGGTCCCCCTCCCTTTCCTTATATTTTTCTTCTAATGGTATTCTTGTGCAGCTTCAGTCCAAAGCGTCTACTATACGCTCCTCAATCAAACGCGCCACATGTCCCACTGCATTCAACCAGGGGCCAGGATTCAGAGACCATGATGTGCACCAGTCAACACACGTGCATGCCAACACAAAAAGTCAATGAGGCCATAGACAAGTGGGCCAGAATTACTGGACTTTACCTCCAATTTGGGGACAGACCCCCCAAGGTTTTGATTTTTATTTTCTTTCTTATCTTATTTATTTCAATTATTTCCTTTTTAAATTCCTTATTTTAATTTATTTTCATAAACTATAAAAATAACAAAAAAATCAGAAAAGACCAAAATTAAATATATTTTATTTTAATATTTTTTAAGTAAATATCATTAATTAATTTAGCTTTGTAAAATTAGGTTTAATTCAAACGTTTTTCTTAATAAATTAAAAATTTGTAGAATTAGGGTTTTAATAAATTTTTATCCTTTTTTTTTCTTTTCTTTTCACTAATAATTAATTAATTATTTTTATAAATCAAATCGCCATTAAATAATTAGATTAATTTTAGGTTTAATTTTAACATGTTTTTTCTCAATAAATAAAAATTAGAATTAGGGTTAATTAGCTAATTTCATCAAATTCTCATAAAAAACCATAAATACAAAAAAAAACCTCTAAAAACAATTTCTTTTTCATTTTAAATTCATTAATTTAATAATCATAATTTAATTTCATTAAAAAGGGTCCAACGCCCTCGCTTGCGATTTTTTTTATTCTCTTTGCGCATTTTATTTATTTCCTTCTTTTAAATATTTATGTAACTCTCCCGAAGCCGTGTAAATTAAATTTCTCGCACTTTACTTTTATTTCCTTATTTACTTTCTGTCAAATCAGGTCCTGGATTTTAATTTTGGCGATGTGGACCCGCGCCTTTGTAATAGCTTAGGAATTTTATCTTTCCGCAACTTTTTTAACTGTTAATAATGGCATGCAAGAATGAATGACAAAATAAAAACAAACGCGTAGATCACCCATGACATGACAAAAGACAAAAAATAAATGAATCGGACACACAAATCACACACAACCCCTAGGGTACGCCTCACTGTTGCCTTGCCTCGAAAGGTGATCGTCGAGTAGAGGATGTCGTAGTAAGTCCTCATGATCCGGGAACCTGGCATGAGGGTAGCTTCTAAGGTGTCTTCCCATTGCTCTGGTGATCACCATGTCCCGAACCTCGAATTGACCCGAACACCTCCAACGGTGATGCTACCTACCTCTCAATGGTGGGATGGCATTACTTTAAAGGACATTTACACAGGCGAATTCCTTAGGGTAGGTAGACGACTCTAGATACTTGCTCTAATTTCAAAACAAATTCAAAAAATACTTTTCACACCGACACCTTTTTCAAAAAGCTTTCGAAAGCAATTTTTTCAAACACTCTTGAGGACTGATACAAGAGTCGAACTGAAATTTTCAAAGAAACTTTTTTTTAAACCCACAGTTGAAAAGCAAACGAACCACTTTGAAAGCACAAATGAGCAAGTATCTAAGAGCCCATGGATAACCATGGATAGAAAGGGTGCTAACACCTTCCCTTTCTATAATCTACCTCCCGAACCGAGAGCAATCTCTTTAAGGAATTTTTCTGTGCTTTTGTCCTTTCCATTTGGAGAAAATAAAAGACGGTGGCGACTCTTGCTTACCGCGACATTTCGCGAACCAGCGTTAAACAGTCAGTTCCAGATCCACCGATCACAATAACAATGCATGAAAAACAAACACAATGCACACTTGCACCCCTAGGGTTACAATCCACTTGTTGCCTTCCAAAATGGGCCATGGTTGCATGTCAAGTACTTTGGCAAAACAAAAACAAAACAAAAGATCATAGTCCCTCGATGACGCTATCTGAGTTGCCTAAACAAAATGATCAAGTCCCTTAAGAAAATAGCCAAAAATATTTGACACAATTGCTATCATGGTCTATACGATGACCCACGCCTGTCCCGTTTAACATCCTAACACAAGGTTGTTCACCAAATACAATGGTGAAACAACACTGTTAAAAGGGTTAAAAACATAAGAAAGATCTTTGAGTAAAATAGGGTAGATAACTCTTAGTTACTTGATCAAGCTTGCAAAAACATCCTTGCTATTTTTTCAAAACACACTTCACAACACAATTTCAAAACCCTACTTTCAAACATTGAAAACCTTTCAAAAGACAAAAACACCTTTGTATACATTCAAACAAGAATCATTACAAAGGTTGCCACAACGATGGCCTCTTTTCAAAACACCTTTCAAAACCACACACAAAGCACCATTTCAAACAATTGAAAAGCAAAGCAAGTGATATAAAGCAAGTAACTAAGAGCCCATGGATAACCATGGATAGAAAGGGTGCTAATACCTTCCCTTTCTATAATCTACTCCCCGAACCCAAGAAAACATCTCAAAGGTCTTTCCTGTGCTTTTTTACCTTTCCTTAGGATAAAATAAAAATTCGGTGGCGACTCTTGCTAAACCGAAACATTTGCGAACACAAAACGAAAAACCTCAAGTCAGTTCTCCCACCGTATCACAGAACTGGCGACTCTGCTGGGGAAGACTTTAAAAGTGGAGTAACCTTAGGGCTTAGATTACCCTTTGGATGATTATATTGTTTGCTTTGATTGCTTTACATTTGGTTCTCTTGTTTGGGCTTGAAATCCTCTACCCGGATTTGGGAAACATTCATAGGTAAATAACAATACGTTGTGGAAACTGTGTGGGGTATACCAACATGGTTGAAGCAATAACTATATTAGCGCGACATATTTGTGAGTACCGGTAGCCTTTGAGTCAATCAAAGAGAATACGGGGCCGCTGAGTGATGTCATAAAGCACTAATGAACTCTTAGAACCTTACTTGACCATCTTGGCCTTTTTATTAGGGGTAGTGAGATGACCGACTTTGGTGCAGTCCGAAGTTGGTAGATACTCGATACTACACTCATTGAGGGTTGTTTTCTTGGAATATTTTGGTCGCTAGTTAAGTGGCTAAACCAAAACAATGAACATAGAAAATAATCCAGTGATATTGAGCTCCTTAGAACCCGGTTACTATTTATAGGACAGGTTTGAGCCAACTAAACTCAAGAGGGTATTTACCTATGAAACTTCATGCAAGCCTAAAACTAGGATCTTGTGTGATTTGCTTGTACATGTGCTTGTGAATACATCATGAACATCATAAAGCATCATATGCATCCACTAACCATTTCAAGGGTTTGGATCTTCATCTTTGTTCTTGTTTTGTAGGTCATAGAATCTCTTCGCAGGAAAACAATTCAAGTCAACCTTGTGAGAATCCCTCCTCAACTCAAGGAGCTTACTTCCAGGATTCTAGAGAATTCTCTCTTCAGTGAAAGACATGGTAGACTTCTCAACTTGGTCAACTCCAACATTGAAGAAGACATGATCAAAGTTCTCTTCCAGTTCTTTGACCCCCTACAACACTGTTTCACATTCCCCGATTACCAGTTGGTGCCTACTTTGGAGGAATTTTCTCAACTCTTGAGAATTCCTATTCTTCATCAACTACCCTACAACGGTACGGAAAGAGAACCGAAGCCTGAAGATGTTGCTCAAGCATTACACTTGCAACCATCTGACATCAAGGGGCATTGGGAAACCAGAAGTGGTGTCAAGGGATTCTTGGCAAAGTTTCTGTTTGAGAAGGCACAAGACTGTTGGAATTCTCTTGATCTACAAGCCTTTGAAGAGATTGTGGCACTCCTTATCTATGGGTTGGTCTTGTTCCCAAACCCTGATCAGCTTATAGATGTGAATGCTGTCAATATTTTCATATCCAGGAATCCTATACCCACATTTCTTGGGGACATCCTACACTCATTTTACACACGAAAAATGAGGAAAAGAGGTGTTCTCATGTGCTGTACTCCTCTCCTAGCAAGGTGGCTTATTTCTCACCTTCCACAATCAGTTTTGAAGAATGAGCAGGGTTTAAGGTGGTCACAACGATTGATAACCCTCACACATTCTGATGTATATTGGTGTTCTCGGTCCAGAGAAAATGTCATCATCATTGATTGTTGTGGGGAATTCCCTAATGTCCCACTACTTGGCATTATGGGAGGCATCACCTACAACCCCTGTCTAGCTTTGAGACAATTTGGATATGCTCGGAGGGATGGCCCTCATGACATGTTGATTCCGAACCTGGTTTTTAACTTCGACAACGATGCGCAAGGACTTCGACAAAGGTTCATCAGAGCTTGGAGGATGCCCAACAAAGTGGATAGTAAGACACTGGGGCACAAGAATTCCATCCCCCTTGAGCCTTATCTCAAGTGGGTACGAACCCACTCCCAGAATCTTATGATGCCATACCCTCACATTCTCCCCTTGATCAAAGAGCCTGTTACGGAAGGAGAGGTTCCATACACCATCCTACATCCTGACATGCCAACATCATGGGAAGAAATGCAAAAGAGTTGGATCCAACTCAAGGAAGAACGGGATACTTTTGAAGCCAGCTTCTATGCCAGTGAGAAGAAGGTTTTGGAGCTTACCCGCCGACTTCACGAGGAGGAAACTCTCAACACTTACATCGCACCAAAGAGGATGCGCAATGTCTTTTTACATTAAGAATTTTGTAATATTTCGCCCATGGGGCACTTATGTACTAACAAATTTCTTCTTAATATGACGTGCGTTCTTTTTGTTTGCAATAAATTTGAAATTTTGAACCCTTGAAATGCATTACATGAATAACATACCATTCATCATATGCATAAATAGGTCTTCACGCCAGTTTTCCTTATCTTTCTGCTGTTTATTTTAGTAAGATGGATTTGGAGCAAACAGTAAAAGATATACAGGCACAAAATTCACAGTTCCAGTAACTCCTCATGACCTTGGCAAAGGGTCAAGAGGACCTCAAAGTTTTGTTGGAGAAGAATAAAGAGAAAAAGAAAAAGAGACCTGGAGTAGCCACTTTGGGAAGAAGATTTGAGCATCAGGCCAGGAGAGTTCTCGAGTTCCCCTCAACGTCTGACGAAGGGGCCGGTAAAGGGAAAGGGACTGCCGTACCTTCTGAATCCGAGGATGAAGGGAAGGAAGAGGAAGAAGACGAAGACTACTCCGAACAACAGTATCCACCAGCGGATGATAAATATAAGAACCTTGAAGATAGACTGGAAGCTATGGAGTTGCAGAGGGTGCCCGGATTGGATTTTGAAGAACTAGGGCTGGTAGCTGGGATTGTTATCCCTCCCAAGTTCAAGGTGCCAACATTTGCCAAGTACGACGGTCTGTCTTGCCCAAAGATGCACCTGAGGTCGTATGTCAGAAAAATCCAATCCCACTCATCCGATAAAGACCTATGGGTACACTTTTTCCAAGACAGCTTGTCTGGCACGCAGTTAGACTGGTTTTATCAACTCGAGAGATCAGAGGTTCACAATTGGGAAGACTTGGCAGCTGTTTTTTATCGTCAGTATCAATACAATGCTGATTTGGTGCCCACTCGTACTCAGTTACAAAGTATGGGGATGGCTTCCAATGAAGGGTTTAAAGAGTACGCCCAGAAGTGGCGTGATTTAGCTGGAAGGGTGCAGCCACCACTATCAGATAGGGAGTTAGTTGACATGTTTCTGGGGACCCTGTCTGGCCCCTTCTTCAATCATCTGATCAGAAGTTCTTCTGCGGGATTTACTGAACTGATTTTGACCGGCGAAAGGGTTGAGGCCGGTATTAAGAGTGGAAAGATTCAAAAGGATGCTTCCGTATCCACGGCTGTTAAGAAACCCTTCCCAGCCAAGAAGGAAGCATCTGCTGTGTATTCTCATAAAGGACAGGGAAGAACTGAGCACCGACCGACTGTAGGGGCTGTGATGATTCAAAACTCGTCAAATGATCAACCTCGTAACAATCAGTCGAGACCTAATCAACAACGGGTGGAAAGGCCACAACGGCAGTTCACCCGCATCAACATGACGCCCGCTCAGGTACTTCCTCATTTGTTGAAGCTGAATCTGACCAGCTTGAAGGAAGTGCCAAAGAACCCTAACACCTCCTCTCCATACTACCACTCCAATGCTAAGTGTGCTTACCATTCCGACAGTGCTGGGCACGATACCAATAATTCCTGGGCGCTTAAGAACAAAATCCAGGATCTGATTGATGCTAAGAAAGTAGAATTTGATGCTCCTGAGAAGCCCAATGTTATATCTGCTCAGATGCCCAAACACGGCCATAATATTCATGATATTATGGAGGACATTCATGTTACTGATGTTGTTGACCTGTTGACACCGTTACGTGTGATTAAAGAAAATTTGTTGAGAGCCGGGATCTTTCCTGGTTGTGGTAAAGACAGCTATTTTTGTTTGAACATACGAGGTGATTGCCCAATGTTGAAGTCAGGTGTCCAACGCCTAATGGATACCCAAGAGATACTTTTCCAGAAAACCCCTGTTGATACCTTCAATCCTGTTACTCCTGATACTTTTGCTACTTCAACCAACGATATTGCAATTATAACCATTTCCGACAATCCTCCCAAGGCTTGCAAAAGGCCTGTCAGGATTACACCCAACTCTGAATGTGTACCATTAAAGATCACCATGCCGGGACCTGTCCCGTACCAATCCAGCAAAACGATACCATGGAACTATGGGGGAGAAATCTTCTACCATGGTATCAAACAAATCGAAACAGTTCAAGAGGTTTCTGAAGAAGAAAACCCTGATGTAGGGAACATCGCAGGTACAAGCAAGATAACCCGCAGTGGCCGGATCTTTTCTCTGGAGATTGCTCCCCCTCGAGCAGTTTTCGGACCCTTGAAAGCTACTGCACCTGTTGGACCATCTGTGCAAGGCCCAGTGATTGAAGAACTGGATACTCCTGAAGTAAGACCATCTGCTGAAACTACCGACAAGGGTAAGGGGATACTGGAAGTGCCTGTCAGGACGAAGGCTCATGCTGTGGTTATCCCCGAAACCACTCAGAAAGAAATGGATGAAATCTTGAAAATAATCAGAAAAAGTGACTACGACGTTGTGGAACAGTTAGGGCAGACCCCTTCTAAAATTTCAATGTTGGCTCTTCTACTCTGTTCTGAGGCCCACGCTGAAATTCTGGCTACAGATACTCAATGTCACGTCCAATGTTATGACACCGTATCTGACTTACTATATGACAGTAAATACAAAAGCAGTAAATAACACAGTCAATTGTTTACCCAGTTCAGTGTGCAACAACACCTACTCTGGGGGCTACCAAGCCAGGGAGAGAATCCACTATAAGAGATGTTAATTCAGGAATAAACCAACCAGTTTATCTCCTTCACTTAAGACCTACCCAATGCAATTCTAATCTAAGTACAACTTAAACCTGAGTTCCTACTCACTCCCCCTCAATCACAGCAGTGATACATAAACCAATTTGACTTGAGAATTGATGAAGACACTCTTCAAAACACACACTTGATTAAGCTTCACAGCTTTTTAATCAAGTAACACAATCACTCGTGCTTCACAGCTTTGAGTGATGTACACAACTAACTTGACTCTGCTTCACAGCTTTAGTCAAGTAACATTCAAACACTCTTGCTTCAAAGCTTTGAGTGCTACACAACCCTTACAATTTAAACCTATTCCAAGACACTTATCACAATGATAATTGCTTGGAGTACAATAAACAAATCTATACAGATTACAAACTTGATCTTCTAATCAATCAGCAGGGATACATTCAAAAACCGCAGCTCTGTTGAATATATAGCAGCTGCAACTTCAGTTAGGGTTTCCAAAAACCTAGGGTTGATCCGTTTGACCTAAAGACCAGGTCACAGTACTTTGTTGATCAGGTTAGGATTGAGCTAGGTTACTCCTCAGAAAACGCAGGATTCTGTTTAGAGGGGACTGAGTTATTTCCTGAAAAAACTCAGACTTATCCAATCCTGCAATCCTGCTAGTTCAGAACAGGATGTCATAACATCTGTTATGACATCTGAGAAAACCTGTCTACTGATTAGCAAAATGTGATCATTTTGCAAACATGCTCAGATACACACTTATAAACATCAGTATTTGAGTTACAATATTTTTCTGCACATGTACCTAAAGAGTTAGTACAACCTGAACTAGAATGTTATGACATCAGTCATGACATTCACACATACACTTGGAATTTACCAAAAATGCAAGCCAATACCTAAACACCTACAAACTCCCCCTTTGGCAGATTTTTGGCTAAAGTCCCTAAACAATCAGAGATAGATAGATAGCAGCAGAAATAAGTGACAGCAGAAAAATATAGTGTTAAGTACTAATTAAGCAGTACCAAAAATATTCTCCCCCACTTTAGCCACAAATGGGCCAAAGATTACATGTTTATACAGTTATACAGTTATCCAAGACAAAATAATGAGATCAGCAGCAGACAACAACAGAACATACTTCCAAACTCCACCAGCAACACCACCAAGCAGCAATCATCCTTCAAGTACTGTCATCAGACTCAGAAGAGCCAATTTCTTCAATGTTGAGCTGTCCTTCATCTTCTTCCCTCCTGCTTTCTTCAGCTTCTTCCTTTTCTAGCCTGGCAATTAGAGCTTCTAGGGTCCTTTTTCTAGCATCCAGATCTTTGCAAGTTTCTTTTAAAACAGCTATGTCATCTGATGTTTTGGACTGAATCTTTGCAGACGATGTCTCAGCTGATGTTATGACAATGTCTGGAGCATGGGATCCCTGAAACAGTTTGTAGTGCAGGCCAAGGGCAGGGGCTCTTTTGCAGACTGTATCTCTTGCTACAAGGATGTCAGGATATTGTGCAAGGATGATTCCACAAAGGAGGGAGGGAAAAGCAATTGGTCCTTTGACAGCATAACTGCCAGCATGCTTCAAGGTTTGTTCAAAGATATACCTTCCATAGTCAAAGGCAGTCTTGGTTCCTACAGCATAGATAAATCTCCCCAATCCTGTGGAGATGGTTGATTTGTGATTTGTAGGCACCCAGTTTGCTGCACCTATTTTATGCAAGATGGCAAATTTCATGCTGAGTTTACTAGCATTCAGCTTCCCTTTCAATGGCCAGTACTTTACTTGCCTGGCAGTGATGGTCAAGCACACTTCATTGTCAGTTGCCTCTAGATCAGGACAGTCTTTATTTGTTCTTCCAAGAAACTTGTTGATTTCTGATGGAGAGAACTTGACCCTTCTTCCTCTAACAAACACACTCTCAAAATCAGCTGACCTCCCATCAGCACAATCATTGGACAGGTTCACTACAAACTCCTTAACCAGATTTTCATAACATTTGCTGAACTTCATCACTGTCTTCATTAGCCCAGCATTCCTGATCAGATCCATGATGTCTTTGCACTCCAAGGCATCATTGTTGAGTTCTCTCTCCAAGGCTATTCTCTTCAAGCAAACATACTTCCATCTGTTTGCATTATCAGGATGATGAAAGGAGATGTTGTCTGTTGGCACTTCAGGCACTCTAGCAATCTTGTTGGAGGGGAGCTTTCTTCTGATAGGAGTATTGTCAATGTCAATCTCAAATTCTGATTCATCATCAGAGTCAGAAGTTTCAGGTTCTTTTCTTTTCTTGGAGATTGGTTGTCTAGCAGTCAGCACCTGTGCCTTCTTCCCTTTTGTCTGAATTTTTTCAGCCATCCCTTCAGCCTTGGATTTCTTAGGTTTAACAGTCTCACTACTTTTTCTTTTCATCAATCTCCTAGCAATGCTAGGGTTCACATTAGCAATCAGTTCATTATCTGAGTAATCTTCATCCACATCAATGATAGGTGGATCAGCAGCCTTTTCAGAGGGATTCTGAATGTTGTCTTTTGGTGTCACAACATCCTCAGTGACATCTATATTTTCAGAACCTTCCACATTTGGACTTTCAGATTGATTCAAAGGGATAGAAATCCCCGGTACAGATTGGTTGCCACTCAGAATGCTAGTAACCAGTCTAGCAATAGCTTGGTGTACTTGAACTGTTCCTTCTTTATTAGGTATAGGAGATGAAGGAAGAGAAGAATTACCAGAGACTGTAGCTTGAGCTCTTCCTGCATGTCTGGTCCTGAGCTTCTTGACTCTGGCTGGGTTAGTTGCCATCTCCCTGAGAGGAGTGACCTCAAGTACTTCAGATTCTATGCATGTCGTGATTGCCCTAGAATCTTGATCAGATGACGATGATGATGAGTGAGACGAAGCCGCCATAGTGGAAGACGATGTCTGAGACATTGTGTTTAACATTGAACAGTTTGAGAGAACTCTTTGATTGGAAGGAGGAAACAGGTTGCAAGGACGAGAGAGGTAGGGAGTACAAGGGAGTCTCTTCAACTTCTTAAGGCTTTTGAAGGAATTGTGAATGAATATGATTAACCCACTGAATATAGACTTAATAGAATTAATCCCTTCAACCCTTGTTTTCAGCAAAACTAATTGCTATAATTTAACATGTTGGTGAATACCCAGTCTGCCCTTCAAATTTTCAAGTTTATTTTCAACAAGCGCCTTGGTAGAGGAATCAGTCAGCTGAAGCTTAGAGAAGCTATGTTCTAGTTCAAGTGACTTCTTCTCTTCAAAGTCAATAGGGTTCAAGGAGATGTTGAATGTTTTCAGATTATCACACCACAATGTCACAACATCTTGTGTAACATTGTACTTAGGTAGCATCTGTTTTGACCAGATGTTTTGAGAACAGAATTTTTCAGACTTGTTCTTTGCCATATCACACATATTATCAGCCTGTAGTTTTGGAGTTCTTCTGACAGCTTCCATAGGAATAGCTCTTTTTATTCTTCCAAGCTTATGCTGCCACTGTTTCATCTCTTTTTCTTCTTTGATGATTTGACTCATAGTGGAGATATCAGTGTTCTCAGGCTGCCACACATAACAGTTATTTTTGGATTTGATTCCTCTCATTACAACATCTAGTTTTTCATTAACTACTAGACATTCAGATCTTGAGAAGTTGACCATGAATCCTAGATCACATAATTGACTGATGCTAATGAGATTAGTAGTCAATCCTTTTACCAGCAGTACCTTATTCAGACTTGGAACTCCAGGGTAGTCCAAATTGCCAACTCCTTTGACTTCTCCTTTAGCACCATCTCCAAAGGTCACAAAACTGGTGGTGTGAGGCATAACATTATTGAGGAGATTTTTGAATCCAGTCATGTGTCTGGAACATCCACTGTCAAAGTACCAATCTTCCTTTGCAGAGATCTTCAGGGAAGTGTGAGCTATTAGTGCAGTAGCCTTTTTCTTCCATTGAGGAGTGTGTGGTACCCTTTTCGACTTAGGTTTGACATCTGAGTTCTGATTCGGATATCCATGTAATCTGAAGCAGAAGGGCTTTATGTGACCATATTTCCCACAATGATGACATCTCCATCTTTGGTACCTCTTCTTCATATGTCTCTGTCCCTGATGTTGAGAGTAATGTTGAGACATCCGTTTTGACATTTGCTTCCTGGTAACAAATTTCTTTGTTTCCACAAATCCTAGGCCAGATTTATTTCCCATATTTTGTCCAGCCTGAAGAATCTCTTCCAATTTGTCTGTTCCATTGGTCAACATCTTGACTGATTTGGTCATTTGATTCAGTTGTGAGTTCAGCAGTTGAACTTCTCCTTCTAAATGACTTATAGTTTCAAGATTTGCTCTCTTTTCAGCCTCCAGCTTTACAATGAGTTTTGATTGTTTCTCATTTTGCACACAGACTTCACCACTTCTGATACACAATTTCTTGTAGGTATCAGCCAGTTCCTCAAATGTTACTTCTTCATCACTGGTGTCACTTTCAGAAGTACAAACACTAGTTAGGGCAGTAACTAGTTTGGCAGATTCTTCTTCAGAATTGCTTTCTGAATCATAGTCAGACCAGGTAACAGTCATTCCTTTCTTTTGCTTCTTAAGAAAGGTAGGACATTCAGCTCGAATATGTCCATATCCTTCACATCCATGGCATTGAATACCTCTGCCTTGGTTTCCCTTATCTTCTGACCTTGGTCTTCTGCTGTCAATGTCAGAAGGAATGTTATGAACATTAGACTTTGACTTTGGGTCCATTCTTTTGATGAGCCTGTTGAACTGTCTTCCAAGCATGGCAATGGCTTCTGATATGTTTTCTTCTTCATCTTCCTTGTATTCAACATCAATGTTGGATACAAGTGCTATGCTTTTGTTCTTCTTGTCACCATTATCAGTGATCCCCATCTCAAAAGTCTGAAGAGACCCAATAAGTTCATCCACTTTTAACTTGCTAATGTCATGGGCTTCCTCTATGGCAGTTACCTTCATTGCAAATCTTTTAGGCAAGGATCTGAGAATCTTCCTCACCAGTTTTTCTTCTGACATTTTTTCTCCCAGTGCTCCTGAGGTGTTGGCAATCTCCAAGATGTTCATGTGAAACTCATGAATGGTTTCATCTTCCATCATTTTTAGATTCTCAAACTTAGTGGTCAACATCTGAAGCCTTGACATTTTTACTTTGGAAGTGCCCTCATGAGTAGTTTTGAGAGTATCCCAAACTTCCTTGGCCAGTTCATATTGATGTACTAGTCTGAAGATGTTTCTATCTATTCCATTGAACAAGGCATTTAAAGCTTTTGAATTTCCCAGAGCTAACTCATCTTCTTCTTTACTCCAATCTTCTTCAGGCTTCAGACTGATTGTCCCATCTCTTTCAGTTATGGTGGGATGAATCCATCCTTTGTCAGCAGCTCTCCAAGCCTTTTTGTCCAGAGATTTTAGGAAGGCAATCATACGAGGTTTCCAGTAGTCATAATTAGTTCCATCCAGAATGGGTGGTCTATTTCCAAAAACTCCTTCTTTGTCCATAGTGCCAGAAAGTGATATCCCTAGATCTCACCCAGTAATACAGGCAGGGTGCCTGCTCTGATGCCAATTGAAATTCTGGCTACAGATACTCAATGTCACGTCCAATGTTATGACACCGTATCTGACTTACTATATGACAGTAAATACAAAAGCAGTAAATAACACAGTCAATTGTTTACCCAGTTCAGTGTGCAACAACACCTACTCTGGGGGCTACCAAGCCAGGGAGAGAATCCACTATAAGAGATGTTAATTCAGGAATAAACCAACCAGTTTATCTCCTTCACTTAAGACCTACCCAATGCAATTCTAATCTAAGTACAACTTAAACCTGAGTTCCTACTCACTCCCCCTCAATCACAGCAGTGATACATAAACCAATTTGACTTGAGAATTGATGAAGACACTCTTCAAAACACACACTTGATTAAGCTTCACAGCTTTTTAATCAAGTAACACAATCACTCGTGCTTCACAGCTTTGAGTGATGTACACAACTAACTTGACTCTGCTTCACAGCTTTAGTCAAGTAACATTCAAACACTCTTGCTTCAAAGCTTTGAGTGCTACACAACCCTTACAATTTAAACCTATTCCAAGACACTTATCACAATGATAATTGCTTGAAGTACAATAAACAAATCTATACATATTACAAACTTGATCTTCTAATCAATCAGCAGGGATACATTCAAAAACCGCAGCTCTGTTGAATATATAGCAGCTGCAACTTCAGTTAGGGTTTCCAAAAACCTAGGGTTGATCCGTTTGACCTAAAGACCAGGTCACAGTACTTTGTTGATCAGGTTAGGATTGAGCTAGGTTACTCCTCAGAAAACGCAGGATTCTGTTTAGAGGGGACTGAGTTATTTCCTGAAAAAACTCAGACTTATCCAATCCTGCAATCCTGCTAGTTCAGAACAGGATGTCATAACATCTGTTATGACATCTGAGAAAACCTGTCTACTGATTAGCAAAATGTGATCATTTTGCAAACATGCTCAGATACACACTTATAAACATCAGTATTTGAGTTACAATATTTTTCTGCACATGTACCTAAAGAGTTAGTACAACCTGAACTAGAATGTTATGACATCAGTCATGACATTCACACATACACTTGGAATTTACCAAAAATGCAAGCCAATACCTAAACACCTACACACGCTAAGGCCCTGATCAAATTCTTGAAGGCAACACATGTGCCCTAAGAGACTTCGGCTGACCAGTTTCAGGAATGTGTGGCCAGTCTTACTGCTGATAATGGCCTGGGCTTTTCCAATGCTGACTTGACTCCCAAAGGGAGGAAACACAACGACGCACTACATGTCTCAGTTGAATGCAGGGGAAACGCCCTCACCCATGTCTTAGTTGATACTGGTTCTTCTTTGAATGTGCTTCCGAAGAAAGCCTTAGACAGTTTGGACTGCGAAGGATTGATCCTCAAACCTAGTAACATCGTTGTTAGGGCTTTTGATGGTTCCAAAAGAATGGTTCATGGAGAGGTTGATATTCCTATCAAAGTAGGCACCGAAGTTTTCAACTCCACCTTTTACGTGATGGACATCTGTCCGTCATACTCGTGTTTGTTAGGGAGACCGTGGATCCATTATGCCGGGGCAGTTACCTCCTCTTTGCACCAAATGCTGAAATATCCTGTTAAGGGTAAGATTATAACGGTGCACGGCGAGGAAAAGTACATGATAAGTCATCTCAATTCCTTCCTCTATGTGGAGTTGGATGTCGAGTTCATCGAAACGCCTTTCCAGCATTTCGAGGAAGTGTCTCCGGAGGTAGCAGTTGCGAAGATAGTGGTTGAGGTGCCTATCGTTCCCAAGCATGTATCTAGGATGGCATCTCTCAAGGACGCAGAGGTGGTCATCAAAGAAGGGAAGAGTACAGTATGGGGACAATTGCCTGACTTTCCCCATAAGACAGACAAGTTTGGGTTAGGGTTTACGGCTGCAGGACAAAAGGCTATGCGTCGCTCCAAGGTTGGAGGACCACCCATCAAGATCTCACACCATGGAATCAATGCTGTAGAAGATGAAGATGAAGAGAGCCACTTTGAAGATTGGATCTTTCTGACCGTCGAAGGGGGTTTGAGCAACTGGGAAGCAAAGGATTTTGTTCCCATCACCTTTATCAACCAGTACCCATCCATTCCGGATTCCATGGGCAATGTTCTGTTTCATCCTTCGATAACTCTGAGGATTTGTTCAATCACGCTGAGTACGAAGTTGACGAAGATTGTGAAGTGCCGGGAGAGTTAGCCAGACTTCTACAACAAGAAGAGAGGGCCATTCTGCCTCATGAAGAGTTGCTAGAAACCATCAACTTGGGGACAGAGGAAGACAGGAAGGAAGTAAAAGTGGGTGCCAACCTGGAACCAAATGTCAAGAAGCGCTTAGTGCGATTGTTGAACGAATATGTTGAAATCTTTTCCTGGTCTTATGAAGACATTCCAGGGTTAGACACGGATATCGTGGTTCACCGTCTCCCTACAAGAGAAGACTGTCCACCGATCAAGCAAAAGGTCCGCCGAATGAGGCTTGACATGTCTGAGAAAATCAAGGTTGAAGTAATGAAGCAATTCAACACTGGATTTATGGTTGTTACCTCCTATCCACAATGGGTTGCTAACATCGTGCCCGTACCTAAGAAGGAAGGCAAAGTCAGAATGTGCGTGGACTATCGGGATTTGAACAGGGCTAGCCCTAAAGATGATTTTACACTAGCGCATATCGACATCTTGGTTGACAAAACAGTGCAACACAAGGTTTTTTCCTTCATGGATGGATTCTCGGGCTACAACCAGATCAAAATGGCCCCCGAGGACATGGAGAAAACAACTTTTGTCATGCAATGGGGTACCTTCTGCTACAAAGTGATGCCATTCGGACTGAAGAATGCAGGGGCAACCTATCAACGCGCCATGGTAGCTTTGTTTCATGATATGATACATCATGAGATCGAAGTTTACGTAGACGACATGATAGCTCGATCACAGACAGAAGAAGAACACCTTGATCATTTGCAGAAGCTGTTTGTCAGGTTGAAGGAGTATAAACTCAGACTGAATCCAAGCAAGTGCACTTTTGGAGTTAGGTCTGGTAAACTTTTGGGATTTATTGTCAGCAACAAAGGCATTGAGGTTGATCCAGCTAAAGTGAAGGCTATAAAAGAAATGCCTGCCCCTGTACTGAAAAGGAGGTTAGAGGATTCTTGGGACGCTTGAACTATATCGCCAGGTTGATCTCTCACCTGACATCTACCTGTGAGCCAATTTTCAAACTGTTAAAGAAAGATCAGGTAGTTGAATGGAACAATGATTGTCAAGTTGCTTTTGATAAGATCAAGGAGTATTTACTAGAACCTCCTATTCTGATGCCACCCGTCGAAGGAAGGTCGTTAATCATGTATCTGACTGTATTGGATAACTCAATGGGGTGTGTGCTGGGCCAACATGACGAGTCTGGCCTAAAAGAGCATGCCATTTATTACCTTAGCAAAAAGTTTACCGACTGTGAGACTCGCTACTCACTGCTCGAGAAAACTTGCTGCACTTTGGTATGGGCTGCTCGCCGGCTAAGGCAGTATATGTTGACTCACACCACTTTGCTGATTTCTAAAATGGATCCGATCAAGTATATCTTCGAGAAGCCTGCTTTATCTGGAAGGATCGCTAGATGGCAAATGATCCTGACTGAGTATGATATCCAATATACTACCCAAAAAGATATAAAGGGGAGTGTACTAGCTGACCATCTAGCTCATCAAGCCGTCGAAGATTACCAATCTTTGAGATTCGACTTCCCTGACGAGGACATCATGACATTAGACAACATTGAAGGTAACAGACCGTATGACGGACCTGAACAAGGATCCCGATTGACCCTGTACTTTGATGGTGCTTCAAATGCACTTGGCAACGGCGTCGGTGCGGTACTCATTTCTCCGGAAGGTTTCCATACACCCTTCACTTCCCGACTTTGTTTCAGCTGTACCAACAACATGGCCGAATATGAAGCTTGCATCTTTGGTCTCAAGGCTGCTATAGACTTGGGAATCAAATCTTTGGTCGTATTTGGGGACTCGACTTTGGTTATCAGTCAAGTCAAAGGAGAGTGGGACACTAAACATCCTAATCTTATCCCATACAAAGAACACGTCCTGACGTTGTTGCCTCATTTCGAGCATATTACTTTCGAGCACTTCCCGCGAGAAGAAAATCAGTTAGCAGATGCTCTGGCTACAATGTCTTCCATGTTTAAACTCAACTGGGATAACGAGGCTCCCCAAATTACCATCGAGCGAATGAATGAACCAGCGCACTGTCATGAGATTAATATCGAAGAAGTAGTGGAACAACCCTGGTTTCATGAAATCAAAAGGTATCTCCAGACTAGAGAATATCCTGAAGGAGCTTCCGTCAATGACAAAAAGTTCTTAAGGAGATTTGCTGCCAAGTTCTTCCTAAGCAATGGCATCCTTTATAAGCGCAACCATGATTGTGTTCTCCTTCGTTGTGTGGACAAAGCTGAAGCAGAGTTGATCATGACTGAGATACACAGTGGCACATTTGGTACCCATTTGAGCGGGCATACAATGGCTAAAAAGATTCTAAGGGCAGGCTACTACTGATCTACCATGGAAGCTGATTGTCACCAACATTCTCGTACTTTCCACAAGTGCCAAGTCTACGCTGACAAGGTACATATTCCTCCTGTTCCTCTCAACGTTTTGACAGCTCCTTGGCCATTCGCAATGTGGGGCATTGACATGATTGGAGAGATCAAGCCCACGGCATCCAATGGACATCGCTTCATCCTGGTGGCTATTGATTACTTCACCAAATGGGTCGAGGCAGCTTCCTTTGCCTCCGTTACAAAGAATGTGGTTGCCCGCTTCATCAAGCAGAATCTCATATGCCGGTACGGTGTCCCCGACAGGATCATCACAGACAATGATACGAATTTGAACAATACTATGATCACCGCTCTATGCGAGCAGTTCAAGATTTATCATCACAATTCATCTCCCTACCGGCCGAAGATGAACGGTGTTGTTGAAGCCGCGAACAAAAATATCAAGAAGATCATTTAAAAGATGACAGTCACCTACAAGGACTGGCATGAGATGTTACCGTTTGCTCTACATGGATACCGTACCACGACACGTACTTCAACAGGGGCAACCCCATTTTCTTTAGTATATGGCATGGAAGTTGTGCTACCCATGGAAGTTCAGATTCCTTCCTTAAGGATTATGAAGGACGCTGGTTTGAGCGAAGACGATTGGATTCAGACCCGGCTTGATCAACTTAAATTGATCGACGAGAAGCGACTTACTGCTGTCTGTCATGGTCAGACGTATCAAAAACGCATGATCAAGGCTTTCAACAAGAAATTTAGACGTCAGGTATATCAAGTCAGAGATCTTGTAATCAAGCGGATCATCTTGCCGCAAAGTGATCCCAGGGGCAAGTGGACTCCTACTTACGAAGGACCATTTGTGATTAAGAGCATCTTTTCTAGTGGGGCAATGATTCTGACCACCATGGACGTCGACGACTTGCCGCACCCTGCGAACACAGACATAGTCAAAAGATACTACGCATAAAACAACCCGACAAGTTGAAAACCCGAAAGGGCGACTTGGGCAAAAATGGGCATCCCGGTGAATCGAAAATCTGAAAGGGCGGTTCAGGAAAAAATTAGGGATAAAACAAAAAAATATGTACACGCAGCAAGTTGAAAACCCGAAAGGGCGACTTGGGCAAAAAAGGGCTTCCCGGTGGATCGAAAACCCGAAAGGGCGGTCCAGGCAAAAGTTGGGGAATTAAAGCGTATGACTATGTCTCGTTGGATCACTTTAAGAAAAATCTCTTCACCAACAAGCTCCAAGCTTCTGATCAATCCAATCATCTACGGACGAAGCAATGAATGGACAGATACTCAGAGTTGTGAAGGCTATAGCAGAATGGGAACCCCATGGAATTGTTACACATAGCCATCTTTCTTTTTGTATAAATTTTTTCTCAATTGTTACGGCAACATTCTCTTACTAGGATGTCTGTCTCCCTTGTACAAAGATACTTACCAAAATTAATACAAGTATACTTCAAAGTGAAGAAAACTGCTTGTCTTTCTTTTTCTTTTTTACACTTATGTTTTATTTGAAAACGTCCAATGTTTTGTTAAATAAGCATATGCATTTGAATATAATCACTGCTTACAAAATAAAACGAAATTGGGAAAGGATAATTACTGTTAGGTTGAAGGTGTAGGAGGATATCTTTATGCCATTCAAGAAGAGACCCCCTGCATTACTTTGTTTAGATCTTCCACAAAGCTAAAACCTCGGAGTACATGCCCCCAACGGAGTTAAGCTTCAAGATCCCCCGGCAGAGCCAGTATATTCCAAACTGGATTCCCCAGCCGAGTTAAGTTTCAAAGTTCCCATCAGAGTTCAAACTCCCGATTCCTAGCGGAGCCAGAATAATCTAAACCTCCTTCCCCAGCGAAGTCAGATTGCCAACTGATCAAATTCCCTCAATTTCCCCAACAGTTAGGATGATTCCCCAGTAGATGGACATACAACCCAAGGCTCCTGATTTCACCGGCCGAGCAAACATTCTCCCTACAGAGTTATCTCCCAACAGATCGAAGATTCTCGATCTCGTTTCTCTAAGAAGAAACCTCTCAGGTCTTAACTCCCCAATAGAGATTTTCCTTATGTCCCAGGAAAGTCGTGAAGGAATCTCATTTCCCGCAGAAGTGGTCAGAACCCTTGTAAATCCCCGCAAGTCGCCGAGGACCCTCAATCTCCAGCAGTAGTCCCAGGATTTCTCATTCTCAATAATCAAGAGCTTTAATCCCCAAGCAGTCAGTAAGGATTTCTCATCTTTAGTAATCAAAGATTTTTGGAATCCCCAGCTTCGGTCATGGATTTATTTTTCCGACAACAGTCAAAGATTTCATTATCTCCAGCTACCAGGATTTATCTTCCTCAGCAAGACAACTACTCAACTTACATGCATAACCATTACATTCATATATCATAAACATGGATTACAATTCATTGCATCATACATATCATGCAATATAACTTCATGTTTTAGCTAACGTTTTACCCTTATCAGGATAAGATTAAAAAGCTATCATTAACAATTATTCAGATACAGTATGGATACACCCCAGACACGACGGTCATTCTATTACTCATTCATAACTTCAAGTCAAAATACAGTATGGATACACCCCAGACACGACGGTTATTCTACTACTCATTCAGACTTCAACAATCAGATACATACTAGATACGCTCCAGACACGACATCCATTCTATCTCTCATTCAGATTCAACTATCAACTAAAAGTTCAGATACGCTCCAAACACAGATGCCATTCTGGCCTTTACATCAGCAGTCTGATTCCCCCAGTGCAGTCGCCACAGAAGTCATTCTGTCACTTATTTAGATCCAAGTTACAGTACGGATACACCCCAGACACGACGGTCATTCTACTACTCATACCGATCTCAGCTTCCGATACAGTCTAGATACGCTCCATACATGGTTGCCATTCTGTCACCCATTCATAGTTTATCCCCAGCATACAGTTGCTCCATACGTAGACGCTTCTCTGTTACTTAGATTCAATACAGATACACTCCAGGCACTGCAGTCATTCTGATATTCATTCAAAGTTCAAATACAATTACAGCTCAGATACGCGCCAAACACAGACACCATTCTTTTGCTCATGCAGACTCAGTCTCCAGATACAGTCCAAATGCATTCCAAACACAGATACCATTTTGACGCTCATTCTTCTGACCTACAACATTGCAAATCAACAAACATTCTTGGATGGCATCTTTAAGCCCATCTCGAGCAAGATTCTACCATCTCTAAATGGCATCTTTAAGCCCATTCCCTTAGCCATATTTCAGACGAGTGCAACTTTACGGGCACTCTAGTGTCCAATCCTCTTTTACCTTCGAGTCACGAAAGGCAAACTTGCCAATCTAACTCTTCAGGTTCAAGAAGATTGAACAGGGGCAACTGTTGTACCCCAAAATTTTCCCTCCCATATTCATCAACATTCCTCATCACAAGACTCTTGGAACTCAAGATCAAGCTAGGGTTTGCTCTGCTCAAGACACCTCCTTGCACTATTGACCTAAATTAGGGTTTGAGTTTGCACAAGGATGTTTTGACCTACAATGCCCAAAATGACTTTCATAATTCAGGTTGGACTCACAAGTTTGTCCATACCAAATTTCAAGCCTTGATTCAGATTTTTGCCCAGTCAATTGGACAGTTGACCTAGAAATCAGCTGTATTGGGGAAAAAGTCAATTGTGGCCAATTGACAGTCAAACCTCATGAATTTTTACCCACATCAACATTATGAATTCATATAAGTCATTTGATCAAGTTTGGATCACAATTCCACAGGAAATTTGATCAGATCACCAAAAGGGCAAAATGGTCATTTTTAGGGTTTTGACTGTACAAAGGCAATTTTTGATTGTTTGACTTAACCAATGGCAAATCAAGCTCAACCATGGACACAAGGACTCAATGACTTTGTCTTGACCCATTAAACAAGTTCAAAAGATCTCAAATGCATAGGATTGACAGATGAATTTTTCAGTCAACTGATCAAAATTTGACTGTACACTGAAAAGTCAAACTTTGACTTTTTAGTCAAAATCAAGTGCCAAGAGTCATTTTTAACCAAGATATGTCAAATTATGAAACTTTTTCATCAAGAAACCAAAAAATGCAAATTAGGGTTTAAAATGGAAAAATTTCATAACTTACAAATTTTCTAAGTTATGAAATTTTCTTATTTTTGCCTAACTTTGTCCCATTTTTTCACCAAGATGCAAATGGATTCAAACAAAACTTTAAACATGAAAGTTGTAGTCCATCACAAAGCCTACAACTTTGATTCACAAAGTTTTCTCAAAAGAGGCTTGTATCTCATGTTATGATTTTTGGAATAAGGGTACCTAAAACTTTTAACTTAGAGAAATTTTGCCCTAATTTAGGAAGGATTTTGGCCCATCTTCTTGGCCATTTTTCACATAGTTCCACTTGGAGTTTCAAGTTTCATTTCAAATATGGATTATAGTACATGTTCCAAGCTTTCAAAATTTTCCAAGAACTCCTCAAACACCCTTGTGGTTAGAGAGAATCGAATGCTTGAAGTTGGCAAAAACTCACTTTGATCCATGGCCAATACATGTTCATACCAATTTGAAAATCTGATCTAGCTAGCTTGGTTCACAATTACAGGCCTCAAAACCAGTTTTTACTCCATAATTTAATGCATATCCATTGAGCTAAGGTTTTGTCTTGGTCATTAGGGCATTGTACACTAGTTTAAGCCTTAAATGGAAAAAGTAACAATGCCATTTTTGCTTAAACTTCACTTTATGTCAAAATAAGATCCTTGAGGCATGGGGCCATATCTCTGAGGCAAGATCAAATCTACCAATTCCAGTAACCAAGCAAAATGTGCAGTATCATATAGGACTTGTACAGGCCTGCATTGAACGAATACACACTCTTGCTTGAAAAAGTAGAAAGTTGCAAAACAGAAGCCATCTCTCACATCTGAAAAAAACAACTTACACAAACATTGTAAACAAGTTTCATACCTCCTAACAAGCCAGAAACATGACCCTTTTGCCTCTCAAAACTCCTAGTGCACAAATTCCCCATTTTCTTGCAAAACAGGGTCAGTTCTGCAAACTTCAAGCCATAACCAAATTCCATCGTGCGTTTTGTCCAAAACCACTTCAAACACCTTCCAACCAACCTACCTGAGCTATCCAGATCATTTACAAGTTGCTGTAACACCATTAACACACATTGCCATTTTTGTTTCAAAACTTTGCAGGTTGAGTTCTGTAGCACGATTCAAGCTGTTTCAAAACAAAGTAAGCATCGGGAAAGCTTCCTTGGACCTCAGGCAAGCTCAAAAGAAGCTCAAGCACCCTTGAAAGTTGCTGCATTGTCCAGCTCGAAGTCAACTGAAACGGGCATTTCATGAACTTCTATCTCTCTATTTAGGAATAGTTAGACTTAGGTTTGTGAATGAAAGATGTTGTATTCATAGCCCCGAAGTCACACATATGCTTAGTTTGCATTTATATTAATCGTGCTAGGAGAATTTTGTTCATGAACTTTCTGAAAAAACTAGGTTAAGAATTAGGGCCAGAGAAATTCTCTCTGGTCTTTGAGAGTTAGCTTAAGTTTTGTATATGGTTGAATTCGTTGTTTGATGCTCTACAAGTATCATGTTATGAGTTTTGTCAAAAAATCAAAGAATCAGGAGATAGCCATTGATGTACAGAACGCGTGTTTTTGTGAACAAGAGGAAGAAGATGAAGTCTGACTGGGCTGGGCCTGGTTGTTTTTACTCTTTACACATGCATTTTCAGTTTACACCTCCCTGGCCCATTTATTTGTACATTGGTCATTTTTGCATTTTTATTTCATTTTTGATTTTGATATTTTATTTTCTAACATAAAAATATTTAAAAAATTATTTTCATAAATTTTTGTATTTATTTGGAATTTATTTTAATTATTACTAGTATAAATATATAAGTCATTTATTTTCTTTTTATCAAAAACCTAAAGAATAATGTAAAATATGTTTATTTTAATTTATCATTTTTTATTTACATTTGAAAACATTTTCTTGAATATACACCTTTTTTTGTAAATAATTAATTTTTATTTTTTATATATTTAATATGTTTAATATATATATATATATATACTTATATACTTTATTTTGTTAAGTAATTAGAATAAAAAACACAAAATAATACATTTTCATTTTTATTAATATTTTACACTAAAAATATCATTTTTATAATATACTTTTATTTTTTGTATAAATTATTATATTATTGTATATAATTAATAAATAATACTATTTATTTAAGAATTAGGGTTTTTTGCCCTAAATAACAAAATAATTAAAATTGACTTTTTTTTATTATTTACATTTCATTTAAAAAAATACTTTTTACATACATAAAAACTTTTTGCATAATACATTTTATTTAACATTTATTTATTGTATTTTTATTCAATTATTGTACATTTAAATATTGCCTATACATTCGATTTGGTTGTAATAATCTAGAATTTAATTTCTCGTCAAATACCCCCAATTCAAATTTGTACCCCCCTCCCTATATCAAGTTGTAATAGTGTAGGATTTAAGTTCTCGCACTTTTAAATGCTTTCAATTATGCCATGATTAGACCTAGGGTTTGTATACAAAATAAAATCAACAAATAGCTTGACCTAATCCAAAGATAACAATGCATGAAAAACAAACACAATGCACACTTGCACCCCTAGGGTTACAATCCACTTGTTGCCTTCCAAAATGGGCCATGGTTGCATGTCAAGTACTTTGGAAAAACAAAAACAAAACAAAAGATCATAGTCCCTCGATGACGCTATCTGAGTTGCCTAAACAAAATGATCAAGTCCCTTAAGAAAATTGCCAAAAATATTTGACACAATTGCTATCATGGTCTATACGATGACCCGCGCCTGTCCCGTTTAACATCCTAACACAAGGTTGTTCACCAAATACAATGGTGAAACAACACTGTTAAAAGGGTTAAAAACATAAAAAAGATCTTTGAGTAAAATAAGGTAGATAACTCTTAGTTACTTGATCAAGCTTGCAAAAACATCCTTGCTATTTTTTCAAAACACACTTCACAACACAATTTCAAAACCCTACTTTCAAACATTGAAAACCTTTCAAAAGACAAAAACACCTTTGTATACATTCAAACAAGAATTGTTACAAAGGTTGCCACAACGATGGCCTCTTTTCAAAACACCTTTCAAAACCACACACAAAGCACCATTTCAAACAATTGAAAAGCAAAGCAAGTGATCTAAAGCAAGTAACTAAGAGCCCATGGATAACCATGGATAGAAAGGGTGCTAATACCTTCCCTTTCTATAATCTACTCCCCGAACCCAATAAAACATCTCAAAGTTCTTTCCTGTGCTTTTTGACCTTTCCTTAGGATAAAATAAAAAGTCGGTGGCGACTCTTGCTAAACCGAAACATTTGCGAACACAAAACGCAAAACCTCAAGTCAGTTCTCCCACCGTATCACATGATCCATGCAATCCCCAGCAAGAGTTTCAGTCTCCGGAAGGTCCTCTCCCCAGCTGATTTGGTCTTAAAAGAAAGCCTTATGGAATTCTTCCTAAAGATTATCTTCCCCAGCAGTTCATCTAATATCTTTTTCAACAGGGTTTATTTCCCCAACAAGCGGAAAAATTTACCAGCTTAAGTTTTCCTCTCAGAATGTCACAAATTAAGGGACTACCATCCCTAATTCCCATTAAAGTCTCCAGTAGTTACTGCAAAGCCTGGACTCGAACAAATAGCAGTTTAAAAGCTCCTCTTCCCCAGTAGAGTTTGCCACTATCCCCATTGAGTTGCTGTAAAACCTGAAATCCAACCAGATAACAGTTAAATTCTCTATCCCTAACAAGTTGTTAACTTCCATGCTCTCCAATCAAGATATAACTCCCCAGTAGAGCAACGGAAAACTAAAACTCCTGAACCCTTTTCCCCAAGCAGAAATCAACACTCTCCATGGAGTTTCCTTCAAGCAAAGTCAATATTCCCTAGCGGAGTTCTCCTCAAACAACAAAATAGGAATCCCCAGCGGAAACATCCTAAAACAAGGTCTGAAGAGGAGTATACTCTTCATCCCCAGTAGCAGTTTAGGATTTCATTTCCCAAGGCTCACCAGCATTTGGCAAGGATTTATTTTCCCAGACAAAGATAAACTTCAACAACATTTCACATTTCATACATCATAACATATGCATACGAAACGCATATAGCACAATCTCATTTTGAGAACACCATTATACAATGCATTTTATACATCATGACATTGCATACAGCTAACGCTTTACCTTTTCAGGAAAGATCAATCAAAAGATAATCATCATCAACAATTTTTAACAGATCCAAGATTAGTTACTGAAATAAGACATAACAACTATCTACACAGCCATACGAAGCAATCTTATGCGAGTTCCTTCTAATTTTCAGATGAAATTTCATACGAACTCATCCTGAAGCAACCCTACCCAGGCCCCTTCTCATATATTTCCAGATGAAGTTTCATACAGACTCATCCTGAAGCACCCCTACCCAGGATATTTCTCATATATTTCCAGATGAAGTTTCACACGGACTCATCCCGAAGCGGCCCTACACAGGCTCCTTCTCATGAATTTCCAGATTCACTCTAGAAATGGTTCAGATACGATCCAAAGATGGATGATATTCTGATACTTATTCCAGATTCTCTTCTAGAAACAGTTCAAATACGATCCAGAGACAGATGACATTCTGACACTTATTCCAGATTTACTCTAGAAACGGTTCAGATACGATCCAGAGATAAATGACATTCTGATACTTATTCCAGATTCTCTTCTAGAAACATTTCAGATATGATCCAGAGACGAATACAATTCTGACACTTATTCCAGACTCTCTTCTAGAAACAGTTCAGATACGATCTAGAGACAGATGACATTCTGATACTTATTCCAGATTCTCTTCTAGAAATAGTTCAGATACGATCCAGAGATGAATGAAATTTTGATACTTATTCCAGATTCTCTTCTAGAAACAGTTTAGATACGACCCAGAGACGAATGACATTTTGACACTTATTCTAGACTCTCTTCTAGAAACAGTTTAGATACAATCCATAGACGGATGACATTCTGCTACTTATTCCAGATTCTCTTCTAGAAACAGTTTAGACACGATCCAGAGACAGATGACATTCTGATACTTATTCCAAATTCACTCTAGAAATGGTTCAGATAAGATCTAGAGACGGATGAAATTCTGATAATTATTCTAGAAACGGCTCAGATACAATCCAGAGACGGATGACATTATCATACTTATTCCAGATTCTTTCAAATACATCTCAGATACGATCCAGAGATGGATGACATTCTGACACTTATTCCAGATTATCTTCTAGAAACAGTTCCTATACGATCTAGAGACGGGTGACATTCTGATACTTATTTCAGATTCTTTCAAATATAGTTCAGATACGATCCAGATACGGATGTCATTCTGACACTCATTCAATACAGTTCAGATATGATCCAGAGAAGGATGTCATTCTGAAACTCATTCAATACAGTTCAGATACGATCTAGAGACGGATGTTATTATGACACTCATTCAATAAATATTTCAAATATAGTTCAGATACGATCCACAGACGGATGTCATTCTGACACTCATTCAATACATCTCTCAAATACAGTTCAGATACGATCCATATGCGGATGTCATTCTGACACTCACTCAATACAGTTCAGATACGATCCAGATGCAGATGTCATTCTGACGCTCATTCAATACATCTTTCAAATGCAGTTCAGATACAATCCAAATGTGGATGTCATTCTGACACTCATTCAAAACATCTTTCGAAAGTGGTTCAAATACGATCCAGTTATGGATATCATTCTGACACTCATTCAACACATCTTTCGAAAGCGGTTCAGATACGATCCAATTATGGATATTATTCTGATACTAATTCCAGCATATCATTCAGAATTAAATCGACCGAAGATTTATTCTGATACTTCTCCCAGTTCCGATCAAGCTTAGACTTGGTCTAATTTCTATTAACCATCACCTTTGAATGGCATCTATAAGCCCATCTTCGACAACTCTCTCCAAATGGCATCTTTAAGCCCATTCTCAACACAATCAACTAACACATAGTTAAATGCAAATTTATGGGCACTTTAGTGTTCAATCATCTTCTACCTTCAAGATACGAACAACGACATGCCATTCTTGCTTTTCAGGTTTAAGAAGATTGAATAGGGGCAGCTGTTGTACCCTAAAATTTTCCCTCTCCAATTTCTCAAAGATTCTCTCACAAAATCTCCATTGCTCAAAATTGCATAAGGTTTGATCAGCTCAAGATACCTTCCCAAACACTGATAACTCAAAACTAGAGTCTGAATTTGCAGAACTACAATTGGACTTTTAATGCCCCATGTATTTTCCATGGATCATATTGGGCTCTCAAGCATCAAATCGAAGAAGAGCAAGTTTGCTTCGATTCGTAAGCTTCGATTGGGCATTTATCTTCCTTTGAGCAAACATGGTTCATAAGCTTTGATTGGGCATTTGGCTTCCTTCGAGCAAGTTTGGTTCATAAGCTTCGATTGGGAATTTGGCTTCCTTTGAGCAAGTTTGGTTCCCAAGATTCGATTGGGCACTGGCCTCCTACGAGCAAGCTTGGTTCATAAGCTTCGATTGGGAATTTGGCCTCCTTCGAGCAAGCTTGGTTCACAAGCTTCGATTGGGCATTGTCCTCCTTCGAGTAAGCTTAGTTCATAAGCTTCGATTGGGCATTTGGCCTCCTTCGAGTAAGCTTGGTTCACAAGCTTCAATTGGGCATTGGCCTCCTTCGAGCAAGCTTGATTCATAATATTCGATTGGGAATTTGGCCTCCTTCAAGCAAGCTTGGTTCATAAACTTCGATTGGGCATTCAGCCTTCTTCGAGCAAGCTTGGTTGAAGAACATTGACAAAATCTCATAACCTTATCCTCCAAATCTCACTTGTCAGGCTATGTTGCTTCTAAACCTTTACATAATCCGAGGTTTACACAAATTTGTGATGCATTACACAAAGATTCGAAGCTTTATCCAATGGATTATACCATTTTTGGACGAAATGGCAAAAATCTACGTATCTATTTTTATAAAGATTACTTTAATCACAAAGTCAGCTTCTTTAGCTCCCAACCTGATTTTATCTGAACACAAGCAACATCAAAAGCGTGAGTCAAGTCTCCTGCACCCAATAAACATCAGGCAACGTTTTTACTTGAACTTGAGAATCATGAAAATCTATTTAACTTAATTTTTTCGTTTTCAACCAAACCGTAGTTTTTTATATTACAAATCTGGTTACCCCAACATTTCTAACCTTTTCTCTATAAATAGAGAGACCATTTGCAAGCTAAAGGGGCCAAATTTTTGTTGTGCTGAAAAATCCTCAAACACTCCCAAACTCTCAAAAACTCCCAAGAACTCTAAAAAACTCACAAGAACTATCAAAAACTCACACAAGCACAAAGCTAAGCATAAAACTTGGCACATCTTGACCTTACACACAAAAATCTCAAATTCCTTCATGCGTTAGTGAGCCTTTCGATTCACTCCCAGCTCCCATATACCAGCCATTAGATTCACTCCCTATCTTCCATATACCAGTATTTTGATTCACTCCCAGCTTTATATACCAGCCTTTTGATTCAGTGACCTTTAAAGCAAGGTAGTGACCCCACTAGCTTCAGGGAGGTCGAAGCAGGCTTAATCCATCATCAAACTGTTCCTGGAGGTTCTGTCGAAGTCCCTCAAGTTTCACTCCAAGAGGTAAGTTTTCTTAAACTTGGAACTCTTCATTCAAACATCATTTGTATATAATTTATGAGGGAAAATGTAGATATAATGTCTAGGAAGCTAACCATGTCCATAGTTTTGATTATCATTGCTTTTACATTAAAAAGTTTATCTCTGAACAATTAGGTCTTAGTTTTGGTATTTCATACTAACCTTCGACCCATAACTTTTAAAAGTTATATGGTTAGATTCGTTTTAAGATTTTATGCAGGTTTGATGTTTAAAATCTTTCGATTTGGCTGAGAAATGAAGCCTTTCGAATCTTACCAAATGAGCTAGACATCCCTGCGCTTGAAGGAAGAAGATGAAGCCATGTTTAAACATTCAGAACTGAGTTCATTTTATATTTAGTACAAGTTGTATAGCCAACGGATAAAACAGACCACCCCAGTGGTACAAACAGCATGCGCTAAAGCCTTGCCATGTAGAAGGTCTCGGGTTCAAGCCCCAACGAGACCTTTTGTTCATTTTTCATATTTTCTCACTTTGTCTTGTTTGCAGGAAGCATACCTGAGCCTCCATTGGCTAGGCCTTTGCATTTCCATTTTCTGAACACCCCCTACTTACTGACAAACAAACAGACCCTGGGCCTAAGAATAAAACTGTTTTTCTACACAAAAACTGTTTTAAAAACAAAAAAACTGTTTTCTACACAAAAACACCAAAAATATATTTAAGTTATTTAGTTTATTTTATTTAACTTCTTATAATAAAGAAGACCAAAAACATTTTCCTATTTATTTTCTTTTCTTTAACTTAATCTTAATTTTTCTTTAGTTTAATTAAATTTCCTTTTAGTTAAATAGGCCAAAATCTTTCTTTAACAAAATCAAAACAAATGCATTTTCTTTTCATTCATGTCTTGTACATTATATTCCTTTCAATTCTTGTATATTATTCAAATTCAATATGGCTGTAATAAATAATTAGGATATAATTTCTTGCAATCTCCATTTGTAAATTTGTACACCCTATCCCCAAATGATATAATAGCATAGTATATTTACTTTCCGCAATTTACCGCTTTCATATAAACTCTAGTAATTAGGGTTTGTATGGAAAGATAAAATCAATTCTTAGAAAACCTTAATTCAAGAAAATTAAGCATGAAAAAATTAACACTTTGCACACTTGCACCTCTAGGGTTAACTCCACTTGTTGCCTTGAGAAAATAGTCATAATATGCATGTGAGACATCTTAGCAAAAAAAATCAAAAACAACAAGATCATAGTCCCTCGATGACGCTACGAATGTTGCCTTACAAATAATATTAGTCCCTCAAGAGAAATGCTAAGATATCTCACAACATTTTTATTTATGACTATATGATGATCCATGCCCGTCCCTTTACATCCAAAGATAAGGCTTCTTACCAATCAATGGTAAGATAGAAATATCAAAGGAAGGAATTAACAAAAATACTTTTGAGTAGGTAGAACGTTCTTAGTTTCTTGCTCACAATCCATCTTCAAAAAACAAACATCTTTTCAAACACACCTAACACTTTCAAAACATGGTGTGTTTGAAAAGTTTGCCTCAACGAAGGCGCTTTTCAAAAGTACTTTCAAAACCCATCACAATACACATTTTTAAACAAAGCATTTTCAAGTGATCTAGCAAGCAACTAAGAGCCCGTAGATAACTATGGATGAAAAGGGTGCTAACACCTTCCCTTTTCATAATCTACCCCCCGAACTCAAGAAAATATCTAAAAGGTCTTTCCTGTTCTTTTCTCCCTTTCCTTATTGGATAAAAAAAAATTCAGTGGCGACTCTTGCTATCCGCAACAATTGCGATGAAACGCAAAACAACCAAGTCAGTTCTTCCACCGTATTACAATAACCTTCTAAGGTGTTGTCCGATGGATGCTAACTCGTTTGGGGAGGATAAGATTAACGGATACCTGGTCCGGTTTTTGATTTCGTAGAAACTCTCTAGGGATAGTGGTATGGACTACCATTTGCTAGAGAGAGGAGTTTTACCGGTGATTTACAGTAGTCAGAGGGATAAACTCAAACTGGGAAGACTGAATTCCACTGGGGAAATGCACCCTGTTGGGGAAATAAACCCTGTTGGGGAAATAACCCTGTTGGGGAAATAAAACCTATTGGAGAAACACTTTGTTGAGGAAATAAACCTACTGGAGGAATATGTTCTGCTGGGGACATGAGCCTTGGTAGAGAAGAGAAATTTGCAGGGGATTGAATCCAGCTGGAGAAATAAACTCAGCCGGGTAAGAGAATTCCTGTGAATTGTGCTGCTATCATAATCTACTAAAGATTGGAACCCCGTAGGTTGGCAACATTGTCGGGGAAAATATTATACTTCTTGGTGTGCTAGGGGATCTGCTGGTGAGTATGATTAGAGTATTTCAGGCTTGAGGGGAATATGTCTTTGTTGAAGATGAGCTTGTGAAGCTGATTCCGTGAGGGATTATCTTATGGGAACTGCTCTGTGGGGCATCTTTACTGGGGATTACTCTGTGGGGATTTATGGATGACTTGGACATTATCCTGACTCCTAAAGTCTTGAGTAAATACTTATTCCTGTTTTTATGTATATTTTATTAACAATAATCATGTTCATATGCATATGTTCATTTAATTTAGTCATTGGACGTTTTTGCAAACAAAATAGAAAATGTAAAACAAAATTTAAACTTTGAAATTGTGTTTATATTGATAGTTTGCCTATAACAGGTGATTGTTGTACAAGGAGACAAAAATCCTAGTAAGAGGAAATCATCGTGAAAAATGAAGAGAGTACAAAGTGAAAACAAAATGTATAGCTATGTGTAAATGATCTCGTCGGGTTCCAACTCTGTTATTGCCCTTATGTCTTCGAGCACCTCATCCCTTGCTTGTCGGGAGAAGTTCATTGAATTGATCTGTACCACTCGAACTTGACGTTGGTAATAAAGCTGGCTGTAAGTGATCCAACGGGACATAGTTGTACGCTTTAATCCCTAATTTTTGCCTGGACCGCCCTTTCGGGTTTTCAGTCCACCGGGATACCCTTTTTTGCCCAAGCCGCCTTTTCTGGTTTTTGACTTGTCGGGCGTACAATCTTTTATATATATATATATATATATATATATATATATATATATATATATATATATATATATATATATATATATATATATATATATATATATATATATATATCCATGATTTTTGCCCGAACCCTTTTGGTTCGCCGGGATGCCCTTATTTTTGCCTAGGCCAGTTGTTGTACCCCAAAATTTTCCCTCCCATTTTTCAAAGAAGACACAACCCTAGGGTTTCTCAGATATTCAAGTTGGCTCAGGAATCGATTAGGAAGATTCTCTTCTGTGGCGGTAAACCAGCAATTAGGGTTTTTTGCAATTCTCATAAGAAAATGAATTTTCAAAAATTCAATTGGCTTTCACAGGTCTTCATGTTTCCTCAGGTTTACTGAAAAAAATAATGTTTGTTCTCAGAGCATGATTTGTTGGGACAAGAGATAGAAATTAAGACTGTCATTTAGGATACTCATGATTGTGGGATCCAGGTTGACCAGATGATTTGCGTCCTTAAAACATTTGTTTGGTTAGGAAATGGAATATACAGTGCGTGTTTGTTTGAAATGCAGTTACAAAATTATTGGGATTACTTGGAATTTAAGTTACCAGACTGGAGTATTTTGTTTCAAATATCTTGATTGGGAATTTCAAAAATCAATTAGGATGCGAAATTACAAGTTGTTGTTGATTAAGAATTTCAATTGACACCAGAATATTTCATGTTACAACTCAAGATTTTCTCCGATTTCAAACATTTGGTACAAAACAATTTATTCTTTAATACTTTATGTTTTACAACTTATCGTATTTGAAGATAAATTGGTACAATTATTGGATACAATACAAGAATGATTTTTCTAAACTACAAAGAAAATCCAAATGTTTGATTGGCCTAGGAGAATTAATCTATGCCTAAGTTTGTCTGAAGATTGAAGGCGTATCAAATTCCTTTGCTTATCTCAAAGACTTCCATGCTTGCCACAAACTTCTTGCCTTCTTTGCTTTGTCATATCCAATTGTGCTCACATGAAAACAAAAGAAAGAAAATGTGATTAGTACAAAATCATATGGGCATGAGCAAGAATTTTTCAAAAAAAAAAAGCATTCATCATAAAGGTTTGCAAAAATGGAATCAGAATGCCATTTTATTTCATCACAATCTATTTCCTATTTGTAAATCACAAGAAGGTTACCCTTCTTGGTTCACAAAAAGAAAAACAAGAAGAAATGCTACAAAGCTGTCCAAACAACAAGAAATGCTACAAAGCTGTCAAAACAAGAAGAAATGCTACAAAGCTGTCCAAACAAGCAGAAATACACAAACTGTCCAAACAAAATACAAGCAAACTGTCCAAACAAAATGCAAGCAAACTGTCCAAACATAATGTTACAAACTGAAGAAAACAGAATGCCCAAAAAGCATCACAAACAGCAGCCTCAAAAAAATCAAACAAACAGCTTTGTCAAAACAACAAACAGCATCAACAAAAGTTAAAGCAGGCAGCAATGCAGCAATAAGCAAATAGCTAAGATGCTAAGTCAAACAAAAACTTGTTCAAGAAGCATAAAGTCATCATTTTCCATGCAAACCTTTCAGAATTGGAAAAAAAGGCAAAAGGGAAATTTGCTTTCTTATTATCATTGAGAGAGAAGAGAGGAAAGAAGTCACATAGGTTATTGGAATGCATAGCCTTGCTGCCCTGCCTGTCACAAGTTGCATAGAATGTGCAAAAAGACAAAACTGCAATAAAAAATCCATAAGGACAATATACTAAAATATTCAATTTGTTGGTTTCCCACCATTTTGAATATGTATAACAGAAGCAGGGTCAATATAATAGGAAGGAAGCAATAGAAAGAACACAGGTCTGAAGATGAAAACATAAGTCTCAAACTGATAAAACCAGTAGCCATCCTCAAAATACAAAAGGCTGTCAAAACCTCAAAACTCCAAGCCTGCAACAAGTCTCAAACACACAAGTCTCAAGCTGAAAACATAGGAACCCTCATCAAAGCAAACCTGTTAACCAACAGAACAAAAAACCAAAAGACAGTAGCCCAACATCAAAACCAAACCAGAAAAAACCTGTTAAACATCCACAAATCCAAAACAACAAGGATCTCAAACTGCCAACCAAACCTGTAAAACCTCAAAAACATAACCAAAAACCTGCTGAACCATCAAAATGCCCACCAACTGTCCAAGAAAAATCACCAAAACACAAAAACTAGAAACATCATAAAACAACAAAAACTTCAAACTCACAAAACCAGAACCATCATCAAAAAATCAATAAACACCAGTAATCATCAAACTCCCAAAAACCAGAACCATCAAAACTGTTAACCAATCAAACAGTAATCCTCACCATTCAACAAAGAAAACAGAAGAAAGTTACCAAAAAAATCACGATCTCATCCTCATCTCTTCCCCTCGCGCAAACTTCTGCTACCAAAGGAACGTCGTCCTCAGTCTCGTCGTCCTTATCCCATTTCATAGAAAAAAGTCTCCAACAGGTATGAGCTTTTCCTCTTTCTCATGAATCCCTAAACCTATTTTCTGTAGTTCAATAGATAATAAAGTTAATTAGCAGAAACCATAACAAGATGAAAATCAGTAAATCGTTAAGCTTTAAGAATAACAAAACCTTACCTTTTTTCAAAGAAAATCACTAGAGCTTGATTAGGAGGACGAGATTGGTGGCGTTCCGGTAACAGAGAGGGAGAGGGAGGACAAGGACGAATCAATTTCGTTCCTTTAGGGTTCAAATCCGAAATTAGGGTTTCCAAAAGATGCGAATCGCGATAAGGGTTTAGCATGGAGAGAGCGATTTGTTCGCAAAATTAGGCAGGGACAGGTAGTGAAGATGTATGGAGGTTTTCAATAAACGTAAAAATGGCTAGGATGAATGAACGAAGATGAGAGCGGCGCAGTGAACAGACAAGGGTTTCAAACCCTAATTTTGTTTGTCTCCCTTAATCAACATCTAAGTGCAGTTTAAGAAATATGGGCTTGTTTGTTTGTTAATCCCTAAGCCCATTTACGCCTTTGCTGGTCTCATCCCCCCCCCTTTTAGCCTGTTTTTGTATTACAGCAAGAACAACATTTTTCCTTTTGGACCTCACATCTCAAATCATCTTAAGCCCATACATTTTATTTAATTGGTTTTCTTCCCATTTTCTTTTTTTGTTATACAATTGCTAATAAAACATAAAGTTTTTTTTTATAGATTTAGGTTTTGTAAATAATTTTCATCATTTTCTTTCTTTAATAAATTTTGCTTTTAAATTTATTTGACTTAATAAAACACCAAAAAAAAAAAATAATTTAGTTTATTTATTTTCTTTAGATTTTACATAATTAATAAAATACAAAAAAAATAAAGATTTTAATTTAATCAATTATTTTTATTTTTTAGAATAAGTTTTGCTTTTCTCTTTTCAAGTAAATACTTAACATTTCATATTTTGTTACTTTTATTTTCATAGATTATCATAGCTTTAATTAAATTGCACAAAATTCGATTTGGTTGTATTGTTTGCTATTTGGATTTTGCTATATCATTTGATTCATCCCCATTTGTAAAAATTGTACCCCCATTCCCGAATATTTTGTAATAGCGTAGAATTTCAATTCCCGCAATTTACTGTTTTCCATATACTGTATAGTAATTAGGCGTGTATGGCAAGATTCAAAAAATCAATCGCTAGATGACCTAATCAAAGAATAAAATAACTTGAAACCAACACACTTTTTCACACGCGCACCTCTAGGGTAACCTCGCTCGTTGCCTCGGAAATACAATCATGTCCCTCGAATATGGGACGCTCTAGCAATGACCCTTCGATAAAAAAGATCGTAGTCCCTCGATGACCCTCGATGTTGCCTTCGCTAAAACGATCTTGTCCCTTACAAAAATTGCTAAAGCATCTCATAAGTTGCTTTTGATGATTGTGAAATTGACCCGCGCCTGTCCCTTCACATCCAACAGTGGGGCTTCTTACCAAATCAATGGTAAGATAGCACCATTAAAAGGAGGAAGAAAAGAACAATTTAAGACCTTTCGAGTAGATAGATTTGCTCTTAGTTACTCGCTTGCTCACGATAAAAACTTTTCACACCTACACTTTCATTTCAAAACATTTTCAAAATATAAAACTTTTTGTATACGTTCTTATAGAGACGAGAACCATTGCAAAACATCTTTTTAAAACACTTTCCGAAACATGATTCACAAACACATATTTGAACCACTTTTCGAAACAAAACTTTGTATACGTTCTTATAGAGGCGAGAACCATTACAAAGAGATTTTTTCAAAATACTTTCAAAGCCCACACCACAAGCACACTATCAAATGAAAGTAAGTGATCTAAACGAGTAACTAAGAGCCCATGGAAAACCATGGATGAAAAGGGTGCTAATACCTTCCCTTTTCATAATCTACCCCCCGAACCAGAGAAATAATCTCGAAAGGTCTTTCCTGTGCTTTTTTACCTTTCCTTTTGGATAAAAGAAAATTCAGTGGCGACTCTTGCTAACCGCACAAGTGCGATCGAAACGCAAAACATCAAGTCAGTTCTCCCACCGTATCATAGAACTGGAGAATCTGCTGGGGAGTTATTAAAAGTGGGGTTACCTTAGGGTTAGATCACCTTTACTCGCTTTCATTATTTGATTTGTGTGCTTTATATTCAGTTCTTTGTATTGGGTTTGCTTTAATCCTCCACCCGAATTTGGGGCACCTTTTTAGGTAAATAGCAATAGATTGTGGAGACTGTATGGCGTAGACTGATATGGTTGAGACAATGGCTATGTTAGTGTGACGCATTTGTGGGTACCGGTATCCCTCGTGGTGAATCGAGGAGAATACGAGGCCGCTGAGTGGCGTCGTGAAGCACTAATTAACTTTATAACCCTAATTGAACAAACTTGGCCATTAGGACGTAGTGAGGTAGCCAGTTTCAGTGTAAAACTGAAAATTGGTTGACACTCGATACTACACTCATTGAGGCTAGACTTTTGGGATATCTCGGCCAGAAGAAAAGATTGATTGAGCTGAGACAATGCCTAAAATAAAGGTCGGTGATATTGAGATCCTTTAGAACCCGATCATTATTTCTAGGACAGGTTGAGCCAACTAAAACTTCAAGAGGGTACTTACCTACGAACTCATGCAAGCCTGAAACATAGAGATCTGTTTATTGTGTGTGTATATGTTTGCTTGTACATAAACATCATAAACATCATCAACATCATATGCATGCTCACTAACCATTTCAAGGATTTAGAAATTTATCTTTGTTTTTATTTTGTAGGATATGAATTCTCTCCAAAGAAACACCATCCGAATCAGCTTTGTAAAAGCACATCCTCAACTTCAAGAGCTAGCCTCAAGAGTGCCCGGGGATTCTCCTTTTACCAAGAAGTATGGACGACTCCTCAGTTTGGCTACATCCAACTTCCAAGAAGAGATGATGTGTGTACTATTCCAATTCTTTGATTCTGTACATCATTGTTTCACTTTTCCAGACTATCAGTTGGTACCTACATTGGAAGAGTTCTCTCTACTCTTAGGGGTGCCCGTGCTTAATTAGATACCGTTCACCGGTCTAGAAGGGATTCCAAAACCTGAAGTCATCGCCGAAGCTTTACATGTGAAGAGGGTCGACGTCATAGCCAATTGGGAGACAAGAAGTGGGGTTAAAGGTTTTTTAGCTAAGTTTCTGTTGGAAAAAGCTCGTTCATTCTGGGATGACATGGATTTCCAAGCCTTCGAAGATGTGCTAGCTCTCCTCATTTATGGTTTGGTTCTGTTTCCTAATTCGGACTAATTCATAGACGTAAATGCCATCAAAGTCTTTCTCTCTCTCAATCATATACCCACCTTGCTAGGAGACATCTTGCATTGCCTTCATACCCGTACCATGAAGAAAAGAGGTACCCTTTTATGTTGTATACCCCTACTCGCTAAGTGGTTCACTTCACACCTTCCTCAGTCAGCATTGAAGAACGAGCATAGATTGACTTAGTCTCAAAGGATGATGTCTCTCACCCACTCTGATATCCGTTGGTGCTCAAGATATTTGGAAGATATCTCTATCATTGACCGTTATGGTGAGTTCCCTAATGTACCTCTGCTAGGTATTAGGGGAGGTATCACCTACAACTCGTGTTTAGCTCTTCGGCAGTTTGGGTATGCCCGAAGATACGGCCCTTATGAGATGCTCATCCGAGGTCTGGTGTTCGACTACGACAAAGAAGATCAAGGTTATCGCCAGAGGTTTGCACATGTTTGGGGAATGGTAAACAAAGTGGACAGTAGAACTTTGGGCCATAAAAACTCTATCCCTCTCGAGCCTTACCTTAAGTGCGTACGGGCTCGTGCCCAGAGTCTCTTAATGCCTTACCCTTCCATCCTTCCTGTCATCATTGATCCTGTTATTGAAGGAGACGTCCCATACACCGTTCTTCATCCGGACATGCCTACCTCTCTCGAAGACCTGCAGAAAGCTTGGGTTCAATTAAAGGAGGAGCGAGACACCTTTGAAACCTAGTACTACGCTAGTGAGAAGAAGGTTCTGGAGCTCACAAGACCGCTTCATGAAGAGAAAAATCTGAATACCTACATTGCTCCAAAGAGGATGCGTTCGGTCTTTTTGTCTTAAGAACTTTTGTTGTATTTTGTTTCTTTCTTTGTAAGCCCAAGGAGGCATGATGTATTCAAACTTGGTTTTATTTAATATGACGTGTGTTCTTTTTGGTTTGGACAAATTTAAATCTTCTAAATTTCCTTGAAATCATTTTCATATTGCATCTTCATTCATCATAACATCATACAGGTCTCTCATAACAGGTCGCCTTATCCTTCTACTGTTTATTTCAGTGAGATGGATGTTGAACAGACTGTGAAAGATCTTCAGGCGCATAATGCCCAGTTTCAACAAATGCTCATTGCTCTGACAAAAGGGCAAGAGGAGTTAAAGACTTTGCTAGCCAAAGAGAAAAAGAAGAAGAAGCCAGCTGGTGTGGTAATCATGGGCAGAAGGTTTCAAGGACAAGCCAGAACGACCTTAGATTTTCCAACAACATCTGAAGAAGGGGAAAGAAAAGGAAAAGAAATGGCAGTACCATCAGATTCTGAAGCAGAAGAAGAGGTAGAAGAGGACTACTCTAAACAACAATACCCTCCGGCTGATGACAAATACAAACACTTGGAAGAGCGTCTAGCTGCTATGGAAATACAAAGAGTACCGGGTCTGGATTTTGAGGAGTTAGGACTGGTATCAGGAATTGTAATCCCGCCAAAGTTTAAAGTGCCACTATTTGCCAAGTATGATGGGGTGTATTGCCCCAAAATGCACCTCAGATCATATGTCAGGAAGATTCAACCACATTCTGCTGACAACGACTTGTGGGTCCACTTTTTTCAAGACAGTTTATCAGGAACGCAACTTGATTGGTTCTACCAGTTGGAGAGGGCTGATGTCCATAATTGGGAAGACTTGGCAGCATCTTTCTATAAACAGTATCAATACAATACCGATTTGGCACCAATCCGTACACAACTCCAGAGTATGGCTATGGTATCAAATAAGGGCTTCAAAGACTACGCCCAAAAGTGGAGGGATCTAGCCGGAAGGGTGAAACCCCTTTTATCTGAAAGAGAGCTAGTGGACATGTTCCTGGGAACTCTATCAGGACCTTTCTTTAATCATCTGATTGGGAGCTCCTCTGCAGGGTTTACCGAATTGATCTTAACCGACGAAAGAGTGGAGGCTGGTATAAGAAGTGGGAAAATTCAAAAGGACGCGTCTGCCTCAAATGCTGTGAAAAAGCCCTTCACTGGGAAGAAGGAAGTGTCTGCTGTCTATTCACAGAGAAATCAGGGAAGAACTGAGCATCGACCAACGGTGGGGCCGTTATGATTCAAAAGCCTGCATCAGACCAGCCAAGAAACAACCAGCCAAGAAATACTCAACAAAGGGTGGAAAGGCTAGTTCGGCAATTCACCAAGATTAAAATGACTCCAGCTCAAGTCCTACCACATCTTCTGAAGTTGAATCTGGCCATGCTAAAAGAGGCCCCAAAGAATCCTAATACTACGTCTCCACACTACCATCCAAACGCCAGGTACGCGTACCAGTCTGAAAGTCCAGGGCACGACACCAACAACTGTTGGGCTCTGAAGAATAAAATTCAAGACCTGATAGATGCGAAGGAAGTTGAGTTTGAAGCGCCTAAGAAACCGAATGTTATCTCCGCTCTGATGTCGAGGCATTGTCATAATGCCAATGTTGTTGAGGAAGATCTATTTGTTTATACTGTGGATGAACTGTTAACTCCGCTCCCGACTATTAAGTTGAATTTATTGAAAGCTGGCATTTTCCCAGGTTGTGAAAAAGATTGCCATGTTTGCCTATCTTTATCATTTGACTGCCCACTGTTGAAAAAAGGTATCCAACGACTGATGGATAACTAAGAAATTCTGTTTGAGAATGTTCCTGTTTCACCCGGTCCAGTTAAAGAAGTTTCAATAATAACCATCTACGCCAATCCTTCCAGGGCCCCTAAAAGACCCGTTAGGATTACACCTGCTCCGAAGACTACTCCGCTTAATATTACAATGCCCGGGCCCGCCCCATACAATTCAGATAAAACAGTACCATGGAACTACTGTGGAGAAATCTACTACCATGGTATTAAACAGATTGAACTGCCTATAGAAGAAGAAAGCTCCGAAGAGGACAGTTCCGACATTAGCAATATTGTTGGAACTAGCAAGATCACCCGCAGTGGTAGGATTTTCTCTCCAGAGATTGCTCCTCCAACAGCAGTCTTTGGACCCGTGGTCGTTCCGAAGATTACCTTCGTACCAGTGATTATACCTGCAGGCGTACCTACTCACAAAGACAATATAATTCCTATCCCTACTTCCACTGCTGATAATAAAGGAAAGAATGTTCAAGAGGAGCCTGTCCAGACGAAGGCTCAATCACTAGTTATTCCTGAAATATCCAAGAAGGAGATGGAAGAAATCCTGAGGATAATTAAGAAAAGTGATTATGATGTGGTTGAACAGCTGGGGCAAACCCCTTCCAAGATCTCTATGCTAGCCCTGCTGTTGTGCTCTGAAGCACATTCTAAAGCTTTGGTAAAATTTCTGAAGACAACTCATGTGCCGCAAGAGACGTCTGTTGACCAGTTCCAGGACTGTGTGGCCAGTTTGACAGCTGATAATGGCCCGGGCTTCTCCGATGCTGACTTGACACCCAGAGGGAGAAAACACAATGATGCATTACATGTCTAGGTGGAGTGCAGAGGAACAACCCTAGCTCATGTCTTGGTCGATACCGGATCATCTCTGAACGTCTTGCCGAAAAAAGCCCTTGATAGATTGGATTGTAAGGGGATGACTTTAAAACCCAGCAACATAGTGGTGAAAGCTTTTGATGGTTCTAAGCGGATGGTCCACGGGGAGGTGGATATCCCAATCAAGGTGGGAACTCAGGTTTTCAATTCAACATTCTACGTGATGGACGCCCCCGGATTCATAATGCTGGTGCTGTCACCTCCACCTTGCATCAGATGCTCAAGTACCCGGTCCAAGGGAAGATAATAACTGTCCATGGGGAAGAGGAATACATGATTATTCATCTGAATTCTTTCCGATATGTAGAGTTGGATGGTGAATTCATAGAGACTCCTTTCCAACATTTTGAAGAAGTCTCTCCAGAAATAGCGGCAACCAAGGCGGTATCCTCGACTCCTAAGATCACCAAACCTCCACCTCGGATGTTATCTCTCAAGGATGCAAGGGCAGTAGTGGAAGAAGGGGGTGCACAATCTGGGGGAAGCATCCGGACATCCCGTACAAATCAGACAAGTTTGGCTTGGGGTTTACTTCAACTGCTCAGAAGGCTGTGCGTCGTGCCCAGGACGGAAGGCCACCTGTGAAGATTAGTCATCAAGGGGTCAATGCAGTAGAGGACAGTGAAGAAGATGGTAGCTTGGAAGATTGGATATTTCCTAATGTCAGCGGAGGACTTTGCAACTGGGAAGCCAAAGACTTCATCCTGATAAATTTCATATCACAGTAATTTACCTTTTACATTTCTGTTGGACTGTAATAATTCGCAAACAATTCGTACATTTTCAACCTTGTGTCTTACCCGAGGCACAACGGTCCATTTGTAAGGGTTTTTATTCTATTTTCATATGTCATTCAACGAATCATGGATGCTTTTTCATATACAAACCTTTTATGCTCATTGTCTTTCTTTTACATTTTATTGTTTTAAAATGGCTATACCCTTACACACACCCACACTCACAAATGCAGGTACCCTTCCACTCCGGATCCCATGGGTAACGATACTGCTATAGCCTTCAGTGACTCTGAAGATCTGGTCTACCAAGCCGAATACGAAGGTGAGGAAGATTGTGAGGTGCCAGGGGAATTGACCAGACTACTACAGCAAGAGGAAAGAGCTATTCAGCCTCATGAGGAGTTGTTGGATACAATCAATTTGGGTACCGAGGAAGATAAAAAGGAAATCAAGGTGGGTGCAAATCTAGAGCCGAGTGTCAAGGAGTGCCTAATTCAGCTATTGCATGATTATGTTGAGATCTTTGCCTGGTCATACGAAGACATGCCGGGACTCGATACAGACATTATGGTACATCGTCTGCCCACAAGAGAAGACTGTCCACCAGTGAAACAAAAGGTCCGCCGCATGAGACCTGACATGTCAGAGAAGATCAAAGCAGAAGTCATGAATCAGTTCAATGTTGGGTTCTTAGCTGTTACTTCTTATCCTCAATGGGTTGCTAACATTGTTCCCGTGCCTAAAAAGGACGGCAAAGTGAGAATGTGCGTGTATTATAGAGATTTAAACAGGGCCAGCCCTAAAGATGATTTTCCACTTACACACATCGATATCCTGGTTGACAATACAACCCAACACAAAGTATTTTCTTTCATGGACGGATTCTCAGGCTATAACCAGATCAAAATGGCACCTGAGGACATGGAGAAAACTACATTTGTCACATAGTGGGGTACGTTCTGCTACAAAGTGATGCCATTCGGACTGAAGAATGCCGGGGAAACCTATCAATGCGCCATGGTAGCTTTGTTTCATGATATGATACATAATGAGATAGAGGTCTACGTAGATGACATGATATCCCGATCACAAACTAAAGAAGAACACCTTAATCACTTGTAAAAGCTGTTTGTCAGATTGAAGGAATACAAGCTCAGGTTGAATCCAAACAAGTGCACATTCAGAGTCTGGTCCGGTAAGCTCTTAGGTTTCATTGTCAGCAACAAAGGCATCGAGGTTGATCCTGCCAAAGTCAAAGCGATACAAGAAATTCCTACTCCTCGCACTGAGAAGGAAGTCAGAGGTTTTTTGGGACGCCTAAACTACATTGCTAGGTTCATTTCTAACCTAACATCTACTTGTGAACCAATCTTCAAGCTGTTGAAGAAAGATCAGGTAGTTAGATGGAACGACGAATGTCAGCCTGCTTTCAATACAATCAAGAGGTATTTACTAGAGCCTCCTGTCTTGATGCCACCCGTCGAGGGAAGACCGCTAATCATGTATCTGACCGTCTTAGAGAATTCAATGGGGTGCGTACTGGGGCAGCATGACGAGTCTGGCCGAAAAGAACACGCCATTTATTACCTTAGCAAAAAGTTTACCGACTGTGAAACCAGATATTCACTGCTCGAGAAAACTTGTTGCGCTTTGGTATGGGCTGCTCGCCGGCTAAGAAAATATATGTTGACTCATACCACTTTGCGGATATCTAAAATGGATCCGATAAAGTACATCTTTGAGAAGCCTGCTCTATCTGGAAGGATAGCTAGATGGCAGATGATCCTAACAGAATACGACATACAGTACACAACCCAAAAAGCTATAAAAGGCAGTATGCTAGCTGATCATCTGGCCCATCAATCTGTAGAAGATTATCAATCCATGAAGTTTGACTTCCCTGACGAAGACATCATGACATTGGACAAAGTTGAAGAAATCAGACCATATGACGGACCTGAACAAGGATCCCGATGGACCCTGTACTTTGATGGGGAATCCAATGCACTTGGTAACGGTATCGGTGTTGTGCTCATATCCCCGGAAGGATGCCATAATCCTTTCACAACCATACTTTGCTTCAACTGTACGAACAACATGGCAGAGTACGAAGCATGCATCTTTGGACTCAAGGCTGCCATAAACTTGGGAATCAAATCTTTAGATGTGTTTGGGGATTCAACTTTGGTCATCATTCAAATCAAAGGAGATTGGGACACTAAGCATCCAAACCTTATCCCTTACAAAGAACATGTTTTGACATTGCTACCACATTTTGAGCAAATTACCTTCGAGCACTTCCCGCGAGAAGAAAATAAGCTAGCAGATGCTCTAGCTACAATGTCATCTATGTTTAAACTTAATTGGGATAACGAGGCTCCCCAGATCACCATTGAACGAATGGACGAACCAGCACACTGTCACGAGATTAATACCGAAGAAGTAGTGGACCAGCCTTGGTTTCATGAAGTCAAAAGGTATCTCGAGGCTCAAGAATACCCAGAAGGAGCTTCAGTCAATGAAAAAAAGTTCTTAAGGAGATTCTCTGCTAAGTTCTTCCTAAGTAATGGCATCCTGTACAAACGCAACCATGATTCTATTCTGCTCTGTTGTGTGGACAAGGATGAGGCTGAAAGGATTATGGCTGAATTGCATGAAGGTACCTTTGGCACTCACTCTAGCGGGCATACGATGGCAAAGAAAATTTTACGGGCAGGCTACTATTGGTCTACCATGGAAGCAGACTGTTATCAACACTCCCAGACCTGTCATAAGTGTCAAATCTATGCAGACAAGGTGCACGTGCCTCTGGTTCCTCTAAATGTCTTAACAGCTCCTTGGCCCTTCGCTATGTGGGGAATCGATATGATTGGGGAGATCAAGCCTACAACATCCAATGGACACTGCTTCATTCTGGTGGCCATTGATTATTTCACAAAGTGGGTCGAAGCAGCTTCCTTCGCATCTGTTACTAAGAATGTTGTTGCCCGCTTCATCAAGCAGAATCTCATTTGCCAGTACGGTGTCCCAGAAAGGATCATCACTGATAACGGTACAAACCTTAACAATACTATGATCACCGCCTTGTGCGAGCAGTTCAAGATTCAACATCATAATTTATCTCCCTATCAGCCAAAGATGAATGGTGCAGTCGAAGCTGCTAATAAAAACATTAAAAAGATCATACAAAAAATGACAGTCACCTACAAGGACTGGCATGAAATGCTACAGTTTGCTCTCCACAGGTACCGTACCACGGCCCGCACATCAACTGGGGCAACACCCTATTCTTTGGTTTATGGCATGGAGGTTGTTTTACCTATTGAGGTTCAAATCCCCTCTTTAAGAATTATGAAAGATGCAGGTTTGAGTGAAGACGATTGGATCCAGACCCGACTTGATCAACTAAACTTCATTGAGGAAAAGAGACTAACTGCTGTTTGCCACGGTCAAACGTATCAAAAACGGATGATCAAGGCTTTCAACAAGAAAGTCAGACACCAAGTATATCAAGTTGGAGATCTAATGATCAAGCGTATCATCTTGCCACAAAGTGATCCCAGGGGAAAATGGACTCCTACCTATGAAGGACCATTTGTAATCAAGAACATCTTTTCTGGTGGGGCGATGATCTTAACCACTATGGACGACGACGACCTACCACACCCCGTGAACACAGACATAGTCAAAAGATACTACGCATAAGAGACACGCTAGGTTGACACACCTAGGAAAAACAAGGGCATCCCGGCGAACCAAAAGGTTCGGGCAAAAATTAGGGATAAAACAAAAAGAATCTGTACACCCAGCAAGTTGAAAACCTGAAAGGGAAACTTGGGAAAAAAAGGGTTTCCCAGTGGACTGAAAACCCGAAAGGGCGGTCCAGGCAAAAGTTAGGGAATTAAAGCATATGACTATGTCTCATCGGATCATTTTAAGGACAATCTCTTCACGGACAAACTCAGAGCTTCTGATCAACTCAATCATCTTCGGACGAAGCAACAAACGGACAAGATATTCGGAGATACGGAGGCTATAGAAGAATGGGAACCCCACGGGATTATTACACATAGCTATCTTTCTTTGTAAATTTTTTCTTATTTATGACACCATCCTCTTACTAGGATGTCTGTCTCCTTTGTACAAAATACTTATTCAAAGTAAATACAAAGATATCTCTTTCAAAGTACATAAAACTATTTTCCTTTTTCTTTACACTTGTGTTTTTATTTGCAAAAAACGTCCAATGATTCATTAATGAACATATGCATTTGAACATAATTACTGTTTACAAATAAACGAAAATAACAATTACTGACAGATGGAAATAATAGGAAAACGTCTCTAGGATATTCCATGAACAATCCCTACAGTACATCATTAGGATCCCCAGTGGAGCTGAAACTTTCAATCCCCAGCGGAAATCATCCAGTTTCTCCAGGTTCCCCCAGCAAGTGGTCTTGAAGCCTGAAAATCAACCAGATAACAGTTAACTTTTGTTTCTCCCCAACCTAGGGTAACTCCTCAATAGAGTGGCAGACGACCGAAATTCCTGAACTTTTTCCAAACAGGAATAAGTTTTGCCTCAGAGTTTTTATTGCTCCTCGACAGAACAAAGACTCCCATCAATAATCCCCAGTAGAAGTCATTAAAATTCTCTGGATTCCCCAAGCAGATTCCTCAAGAAGTATATGGCATTACTCTCACAACGGAATCCTCAGCAGTAGTCAAGGATTTATTTTCCTCAGCAATATAGCAAATCAGCTTACATGCGCATACATTACATCCATATATCATAAACATTGATAAAGTACATATATTGCATCATACATTTCATGCAACATAACTTTGTGCTTCAGCAAACATTTTACCCTTTACAGGATAAGATTAACAGCTACCATTAACGATGTTCAAAGAGTCTAGATACAATACAAATACGCTCCAGACAAGGATGACATTCTGATACTCATTCAGATCTCAACTTCAGATACAGTTCAGATACGCTCCAGACAAGGATGCCATCCTGATACTTATTCAAATTTCAAGATACTGTCCAAATACGCTCCAAACACGGTTGCCATTCTGTCACTCAGTCAGATTTCAATTTCATGATACAGTATAGATACACTCCATGACACGGAAGTCATTATGTTACTCATTCAGATTTCAATTTCAAGATACAGTACAGATACACTCCAGACATGGAAGTCGTTCTGTTACTCATTCAGATTTCAATTTCAAGATACAGTCCAGATACGCTCCAAACACGGTTGCCATTTTGTTACTTATTTAGATTCAAGTACAGATACGGTCCATGACACAGAAGTCATTTTGTTACTCGTTCAGATTTCAATTTCAAGATACAGTCCAGATACGCTCCAAACACGGTTGCCATTCTGTCACTCAGTCAAATTTCAATTTCAAGATACAGTTTAGATATGCTCCAAACACGGAAGCCATTCTATTTCTCATTCAGATCAAACTTACAGATACGCTCCAGACAAGGATGTCATTCTGTTACTTATTCAGGTTCAGCAATCAAGATACAGTACAGATACACTCCATACACGGAAGTCATTCTGTTACTCATTCAGATACGCTCCAGACAAGGATGCCATCCTGATACTTATTCAAATTTCAAGATACCGTCCAGATACGCTCCAGACACGGAAGCCATTCTGTCGCTTATTCAGTTTCATCCTTCAGATACAGTTCAGATACGCTCCAGACACGGAAGCCATTCTGTTACTTATTCAAACTCAAGTACAAATACAGTTCAGATACGTTCCAAATACGGACACCATTCTGATGCTTACAACAAACACTCTTGGATGGCATCCACAAGCCCATCTCCAACAAGATTCTAACACCTCTCCGAATGGCATCTTTAAGCCCATTCCCTCAACTACACATTTGTCAAGTGCAAATTTATGGGCACTCTAGTGCCCAATCATCTTTTACCTTCGAGTCACGAACGGAAAAACTCGCCAATCTAACTCTTCAGGTTCAAGAAGATTGAACTGGGGAAGCTGTTGTACCCCAAAATTTGCCCTCCCATTTTTCATAGAAGACACAACCCTAGGGTTTCTCAGATATTCAAGTTGGCTCAGGAATCGATCAGGCAGATTCTCTTTTGTGGCGGTAAACCAGCAATTAGGGTTTTTTGCAATTCTCATAAGAAAATGAATTTTCAAAAATTCAATTGGCTTTCACAGGTCTTCATGCTTCCTCAGGTTTACTGAAAAAAATAATGTTTGTTCTCAGAGCATGATTTGTTGGGACAAGAGATAGAAATTAAGACTGTCATTTAGGACACTCGTGATTGTAGGATCCAGGTTGATTTGCGTCTTTAAAACATTTGTTTGGTTAGGAAATGGAATATAAAGTGTGTGTTTGTTTGAAATGCAGTTACATAATTATTGGGATTACTTGGAATTTAAGTTACCAGACTGGAGTATTTTGTTTCAAATATCTTGATTGGGAATTTCAAAAATCAATTAGGATGCGAAATTACAAGTTGTTGTTGATAAAGAATTTCAATTGACACCAGAATATTTCATGTTACAACTCAAGATTTTCTCCGATTTCAAACATTTGGTACAAAACAATTTATTCTTTAATACTTTATGTTTTACAACTTATCGTATTTGAAGATGAATTGGTACAATTATTGGATACAATACAAGAATGATTTTTCTAAACTACAAAGAAAATCCAAATGTTTGATTGGCCTAGGAGAACTAATCTATGCCAAAGTTTGTCTGAAGATTGAAGGCGTATCAAATTCCTTTGCTTATCTCCAAGACTTCCATGCTTGCCACAGACTTCTTGCCTTCTTTGCTTTGTCATATCCAATTGTGCTCACATGAAAACAAAAGAAAGAAAATGTGATTAGTACAAAATCATATGGGCATGAGCAAGAATTTTTCAAAAAAAAAGCATTCATCATTAAGGTTTGCAAAAATGGAATCAGAATGTCATTTTATTTCATCACAATCTATTTCCTATTTGTAAATCACAAGAAGGTTACCCTTCTTGGTTCACAAAAAGAAAAACAAGAAGAAATGCTACAAAGTTGTCCAAACAACAAGAAATGCTACAAAGCTGTCCAAACAAGAAGAAATGCTACAAAGCTGTCCAAACAAGCAGAAATGCGCAAACTGTCCAAACAAAATACAAGCAAACTGTCCAAACAAAAATGCAAGCAAACTGTCCAAACATAATGTTACAAACTGAAGCAAACAGAATGCCCAAACAGCATCACAAACAACAGCCTCAAAAAAATCAAACAAACAGCTTTGTCAAAACAACAAACAGCATCAACAAAAGTTAAAGCAGGCAACAATGCAACAATAAGCAAATAGCTAAGATGCTAAGTCAAACAAAAACTTGTTCAAGAAGCATAAAGTCATCATTTTCCATGCAAACCTTTCAGAATTGGAAAAAAAGGAAAAAGAGCAATTTGCTTTCTTATTATCATTTAGAGAGAAGAGAGGAAAGAAGTCACCTAGGTTATTGGAATGCACAACCTTGCTGTCCTACCTGTCACAAGTTGCATAGAATATGCTAAAAGACAAAACTGCAATAAAAAAAGCCATAAGCACAATATACTAAAATATTCAATTTGTTGGTTTCCCACCATTTTGAATATGTATAACAGAAGCAGGGTCAATATAATAGGAAGGAAGCAATAGAAAGAACACAGGTCTGAAGCTGAAAACATAAGTCTCAAACTGATAAAACAAATAGCCATCCTCAAAATACAAAAGGCTGTCAAAACCTCAAAACTCCAAGCCTGCAACAAGTCTCAAACACACAAGTCTCAAGCTAAAAACATAGGAACCCTCATCAAAGCAAACCTGTTAACCAACAGAACAAAAAACCAAAAGACAGTAGCCCAGCATCAAAACCAAACCAGAAAAAACCTGTCAAACATCCACAAATCCAAAACAACAAGGATCTCAAACTGCCAACCAAACCTGTAAAACCTCAAAAACATAACCAAAAACTTGCTGTACCATCAAGATGCCCATCAACTGTCCAAGAAAAATCGACAAAACACAAAAACTAGAAACATCATAAAACAACAAAAACTTCAAACTCACAAAACCAGAACCATCATCAAAAAAATCAATAAACAACAGTAATCATCAAACTCCCAAAAACCAGAACCATCATCAAACAAAAAAACTGTTAACCAATCAAACAGTAATCCTCACCATTCAACAAAGAAAACAGAAGAAAGTTACCAAAAAAATCACGATCTCATCCTCATCTCTTCCCCTCGCGCAAACTTCCGCTACCAAAGGAACGCCGTCCTCAGTCTCGCCGTCCCTATCCCATTTCACAGAAAAAAGTCTCCAACAGGTATGAGCTTTTCCTCTTTCCCATGAACCCCTAAACCTATTTTCTGTAGTTCAATAGATAATAAAGTTAATTAGCAGAAAACATAACAAGATGAAAATCAGTAAATCGTTAAGCTTTAAGAATAACAAAACCTTACCTTTTTTCAAAGAAAATCACTAGAACTTGATTAGGAGGACGAGATTGGTGGCGTTCCGGTAACAGAGAGTGAGAGGGAGGACAAGGACGAATCAATTTCGTTCCTTTAGGGTTCAAATCCGAAATTAGGGTTTCCAAAAGATGCGAATCGCGATAAGGGTTTAGCATGGAGAGAGCGATTTGTTCGCAAAATTAGGCAGGGACAGGTAGTGAAGATGTTTGGAGGTTTTCAATAAACGTAAAAATGGCTAGGATGAATGAACGAAGATGAGAGCGGCGCTGTGAACAGACAAGGGTTTCAAACCCTAATTTCGTTTGTCTCCCTTACTCAACATCTAAGTGCAGTTTAAGAAACATGGGCTTGTTTGTTTGTTAATCCCTAAGCCCATTTACGCCTTTGCTGGTCTCACCCCCCCCCCCCCCCCCCCTTTGGCATGTTTTTGTATTACAGCAAGAACAACATTTTTCCTTTTGGGCCTCACATCTCAAATCATCTTAAGCTCATACATTTTCTTTAATTGGTTTTCTTCCCATTTTCTTTTTTTGTTATACAATTGCTAATAAAACATAAAGTTTTTTTTATAGATAGAGGTTTTGTAAATAATTTTCATCATTTTATTTCTTTAATAAATTTTGCTTTTAAATTTATTTGACTTTATAAAACACCAAAATAATAATAATTTAGTTTATTTGTTTTCTTTAGATTTTACATAATTAATAAAATACAAAAAAAATAAAGATTTTAATTTAATCAATTATTTTTATTTTTTTAGAATAAGTTTTGCTTTTCACTTTTCAAGTAAATACTTAACTTTTCATATTTTGTTGCTTTTATTTTCATAGATTATTATAGTTTTAATTAAATTGCACAAAATTCGATTTGGTTGTATTGTTTGCTATTTGGATTTTTCTATATCATTTGATTCATCCCCATTTGTAAAAGTTGTACCCCCATTCCCGAATATTTTGTAATAGCGTAGAATTTCAATTCCCGCAATTTACTGTTTTCCATATACTGTATAGTAATTAGGCGTGTATGGCAAGATTCAAAAAATCAATCGCTAGATGACCTAATCAAAGAATAAAATAACTTGAAACCAACACACTTTTTCACACGCGCACCTCTAGGGTAACCTCGCTCGTTGCTTCGGAAATACAATCATGTCCCTCGAATATGGGACGCTCTAGCAATGACCCTTCGATAAAATAGATTGTAGTCCCTCGATGACCCTCGATGTTGCCTTCGATAAAACAATCTCGTCCCTTACAAAAATTGCTAAAGCGTCTCATAAGTTGCTTTCGATGATTGTGAAATTGACCCGCGCCTGTCCCTTCACATCCAACGGTGGGGCTTCTTACCAAATCAATGGTAAGATAGCACCATTAAAAGGAGGAAGAAAATAGCAATTTAAGACCTTTCGAGTAGATAGATTCGCTCTTAGTTACTCGCTTGCTCACGATAAAAACTTTTCACACCTACACTTTCATTTCAAAAGATTTTCAAAAGATTAAACGTTTTGTATACGTTCTTATAGAGACGAGAACCATTGCAAAACATCTTTTCAAAACACTTTCCGTAACACGATTCACAAACACATCTTTAAACCACTTTTTGAAACAAAACTTTGTATACGTTCTTATAGAGACGAGAACCATTACAAAGAGATTTTTTCAAAATACTTTCAAAGCCCACACCACAAGCACACTATCAAATGAAAGCAAGTGATATAAACGAGTAACTAAGAGCCCATGGAAAACCATGGATGAAAAGGGTGCTAATACCTTCCCTTTTCATAATCTACCCCCCGAACCCAAGAAATAATCTCGAAAGGTCTTTCCTGTGCTTTTTTACCTTTCCTTTTGGATAAAAGAAAAGTCGGTGGCGACTCTTGCTAACCGCACAGGTGCGATCGAAACGCAAAACATCAAGTCAGTTCTCCCACCGTATCACAGAACTGGAGACTCTGTTGGGGAGTTATTAAAAGTGGGGTTACCTTAGGGTTAAATCACCTTTACTCGCTTTCATTATTTGATTTATGTGCTTTATACTCAGTTCTTTGTATTGGGCTTGCTTTAATCCTCCACCCAGATTTGGTGCACCTTTTTAGGTAAATAGCAATAGATTGTGGAGACTGTACGGCGTAGACCGATATGGTTGAGACAATGTCTATGTTAGTGTGACGCATTTGTGGGTACCGGTATCCCTTGTGATGAATTGAGGAGAATACGGGGCCGCTGAGTGGCGTCGTGAAGCACTAATTAACTTTAGAACCCTAATTGAACAAACTTGGCCATTAGGACGTAGTGAGGTAGCCGGTTTCAGTGTAAAGCTGAAAATTGGTTGACACTCGATACTACACTCATTGAGGCTAGACTTTTGGGATATCTCGGCCGCAAGAAAAGATTGATTGAGCTGAGACAATGCCTAAAAGAAAGGTCGGTGATATTGAGATCCTTTAGAACCCGATCATTATTTCTAGGACAGGTTGAGCCAACTAAAACTTCAAGAGGGTACTTACCTACGAACTCATGCAAGCCTGAAACATAGGGATCTGTTTGTTGTGTGTGTATATGTTTGCTTGTACATAAACATCATAAACATCATAAACATCATCAACATCATATGCATGCTCACTAACCATTTCAAGGATTTAGAAATTTATCTTTGTTTTTGTTTTGTAGGATATGAATTCTCTCTGAAGAAACACCATCCGAATCAGCTTTGTAAAAGCACATCCTCAACTTCAAGAGCTAGCCTCAAGAGTTCCCGGGGATTCTCCTTTTACCAAGAGGTATGGACGACTCCTCAGTATGGCTACATCCAACTTCCAAGAAGAGATGATGTGTGTACTATTCCAATTCTTTGATACCGTACATCATTGTTTCACTTTTCCAGACTATCAGTTGGTACCTACATTGGAAGAGTTCTCTCTACTCTTAGGGGTGCCCGTGCTTAATGAGATACCGTTCACCGGTCTAGAAGGGATTCCAAAACCTGAAGTCATCGCCGAAGCTTTACATGTGAAGAGGGTCGATGTTATAGCCAATTGGGAGACAAGAAGTGGGGTTAAAGGTTTTTTAGCTAAGTTTCTGTTGGAAAAAGCTCGTTCATTCTGGGATGACATGGATTTACAAGCCTTCGAAGACGTGCTAGCTCTCCTCATTTATGTTTTGGTTCTGTTTCCTACTTCAGACCAATTCATAGACGTAAATGCCATCAAAGTCTTTCTCTCTCGCAATCCTATACCCACCTTGCTAGGAGACATCTTGCATTGCCTTCATACCTGTACCATGAAGAAAAGAGGTACCCTTTTGTGTTGTATACCCCTACTCGCTAAGTGGTTCACTTCACACCTGCCTCAGTCAGCATTGAAGAACGAGCAAAGATTGACTTGGTCTCAAAGGATGATGTCTCTCACCCACTCTGATATCCGTTGGTGCTCAAGATCTTTGGAAGATATCTCTATCATTGACCGCTGTGGTGAGTTCCCTAATGTACCTCTGTTAGGTATTAGGGGAGGTATCACCTACAACCCGTGTTTAGCTCTTCGACAGTTTGGGTATGCCCGAAGAGACGGCCCTCATGAGATGCTCATCCGAGGTCTGGTGTTCGATTACGACAAAGAAGATCAAGTGGAAAGTAGAACTTTGGGCCATAAAAACTCTATCCCTCTCGAGCCTTACCTTAAGTGGGTACGGGCTCGTGCCCAGAGTCTCTTAATGCCTTACCCTTCCATCCTTCATGTCATCATTGAGCCTGTTATTGAAGGAGATGTCCCATACACCGTTCTTCATCCGGACATGCCTACCTCTCTCGAAGACCTGCATAAAGCTTAGGTTCAGTTAAAGGAGGAGTGAGACACCTTTGAAACCCAGTACTACGCCAGTGAGAAGAAGGTTCTGGAGCTCACCAGACTGCTTCATAAAGAGAAAAATCTGAATACCTACATTGCTCCAAAGAGGATGCGTTCGGTCTTTTTGTCTTAAGAACTTTTGATGTATTTTGTTTCTTTCTTTGTAAGCCCAAGGAGGCATGATGTATTCAAACTCGGTTTTATTTAATATGACGTGTGTTCTTTTTGGTTTGGACAAATTTAAATCTTCTAAATTTCCTTGAAATCATTTGCATATTGCATCTTCATTCATCATAACATCATACAGGTCTCTCATAACAGGTTGCCTTACCCTTCTACTGTTTATTTCAGTGAGATAGATGTTGAACAGACTGTGAAAGATTTTCAGGCGCATAATGCCCAGTTTCAACAAATGCTCATGGATCTGACAAAAGGGAAAGAGGAGTTAAAGACTTTGCTAGCCAAAGAGAAATATAAGAAGAAGCCAGCTGGTGTGGTAATCATGGGCAGAAGGTTTCAAGGACAAGCCAGAAGGACCTTAGATTTTCCAACAACATCTGAAGAAGGGGAAAGAAAAGGAAAAGAAACAACAGTACCATCAGATTCTGAAGCAGAAGAAGAGGACTACTCTGAACAACAATACCCTCTGGTTGATGACAAATACAAACACTTGGAAGAGCGTCTAGCTGCTATGGAAATACAGAGAGTACCGGGTCTGGATTTTGAGGAGTTAGGACTGGTATCAGGAATTGTAATCCCGCCAAAGTTTAAAGGGCCACTATTTTCCAAGTATGATGGGGTGTCTTGCCCCAAAATGCACCTCAGATCATATGTCAGGAAGATTCAACCATATTCTGTTGACAAGGACTTACGGGTCCACTTTTTTCAAGACAGTTTATCAGGAACGCAACTTGATTGGTTCTACCAGTTGGAGAGGGCTGATGTCCATAATTGGGAAGACTTGGCAGCAGCTTTCTATAAACAGTATCAATACAATGCTTATTTGGCATCAAGCCGTACTCAACTCCAGAGTATGGCTATGGTATCAAATGAGGGCTTCAAAGACTACGCCCAAAAGTGGAGGGATCTAGCCGGAAGGGTGCAACCCCATTTATCTGAAAGAGAGCTAGTGGACATGTTCCTGGGAACTCTATCAGGTCCTTTATTTAATCATCTAATTGGGAGCTCCTCTGCAGGGTTTACCGAATTGATCTTAACCGGGGAAAGATTGGATGCTGGTATAAGAAGTGGGAAAATTCAAAAGGACGCGTCTGCCTCAAATACTGTGAAAAAGCCCTTCACTGGGAAGAAGGAAGTGTCTGTTGTCTATTCACAGAGAAATCAGGGAAGAACTGAGCGCCGACCAACGGTGGGGGCCGTTATGATTCAAAAGCCTGCATCAGACTAGCCAAGAAACAACCAGCCAAGAAATACTCAGCAAAGGGTGGAAAGGCTAGTTCGGAAATTCACCAAGATTAACATGACTCCAGCTCAAGTCCTACCACATCTTCTGAAGTTGAATCTGGCCATGCTAAAAGAGGCCCCAAAGAATCCTAATACTACGTCTCCACACTACCATCCCAACACCAGGTGCGCGTACCAGTCTGAAAGTCCAGGGCACGACCCCAACAACTGTTGGGCTCTGAAGAATAAAATTCAAGACCTGATAGACACGAAGGAAGTTGAGTTTGAAGCGCCTGAGAAACCGAATGTTATCTCCGCTCCGATGCCGAGGCATGGTCACAATGCCAATGCTGTTGAGGAAGATCTGTTTGTTTCTACTGTGGATGAACTGTTAACTCCGCTCCCGACTATTAAGTTGAATTTATTGAAAGCTGGCATTTTCCCAGGTTGTGACAAAGATTTCCATGTTTGCCTATCTTCATCATTTGACTGCCCACTGTTGAAAAAAGGTATCCAACGATTGATGGATAACCAAGAAATTCTGTTTGAGAATGTTCCTGTTTCACCCGTTCCATTTAAAGAAGTTTCAATAATAACCATCTACGCCAATCCTTCCAGGGCCCCTAAAAGACCCGTTAGGATTACACCTGCTCCGAAGACTACTCTGCTTAAGATTACAATGCTCGGGCCCGCCCCATACAATTCAGATAAAACAGTACCATGGAACTACGGTGGAGAAATCTACTACCATGGTATTAAACAGATTGAACTGACTGTAGAAGAAGAAAGCTCCGAAGAGGACAGTTCCGACATTAGCAATATTGTTGGAACTAGCAAGATCACCCGCAGTGGTAGGATTTTCTCTCCAGAGATTGCTCCTCCAACAGTAGTCTTTGGACCCGTGGCCGTTCCGAAGATTACCTCCACACCAGTGATTATACCTGCAGGCATACCTACCGACAAAGAAAAATATAATTCCTATCCCTACTTCCACTGCTGATAATAAAGGAAAGAATGTTCAAGAGGAGCCTGTCCCGACGAAGGCTCAATCACTAGTTATTCCTGAAATATCCAAGAAGGAGATGGAAGAAATCCTGAGGATAATTAAGAAAAGTGATTATGATGTGGTTGAACAGCTGGGGTAAACCCCTTCCAAGATCTCTATGCTAGCCCTGCTATTGTGCTCTGAAGCACATGCCAAAGCTTTGGTAAAATTTCTGAAGACAACTCATGTGCCGTAAGAGACATCTACTGACCAGTTCCAGGACAGTGTGGCCAATTTGACAACTGATAATGGCCTGGGCTTCTCCGATGTTGACTTGACACCCAGAGGGAGAAAACACAACGATGCATTACATGTCACGGTGGGGTGCAGAGGAACAACCCTAGATCATGTCTTGGTCGATACCAGATCATCTCTGAACGTCTTGCCGAAAAAAGCCCTTGATAGATTGGATTGTAAGGGCCTGACTTTAAAACCCAGCAACATAGTGGTGAGAGCTTTTGATGGTTCTAAGCGGATGGTCCACGGGGAGGTGGATATCCCAATCAAGGTGGGAACTCAGGTTTTCAATTCAACATTCTACGTGATGGACATCCGTCCTTCTTATTCCTGTCTGTTGGGACGCCCCTGGATTCATAATGCCGGTGATGTCACATCCACCTTGCATCAGATGCTCAAGTACCCGGTCCAAGGGAAGATCATAACTGTCCATGGGGAAGAGGAATACATGATTAGTCATCTGAATTATTTCCGATATGTAGAGTTGGGTGGCGAATTCATAGAGACTCATTTCCAACATTTTGAAGAAGTCTCTCCAGAAATAGAGGCAACCAAGGCGGTATCCTCAACTCCTAAGATCACCAAACCTCCACCTCGGATGTCATCTCTCAAGGATGAAAGGGCAGTAGTGGAAGAAGGGGGGTGCACAATCTGGGGGCAGCTTCCGGACATCCCGTACAAATCAGACATGTTTGGCTTGGGGTTTACTTCAACTGCTCAGAAGGCTGTGCGCCACGCCCGTGCCGGAGGGCCACCTGTGAAGATTAGTCATCAAGGGGTCAACGCAGTAGAGGACAGTGAAGAAGATGGCAGCTTGGAAGATTGGATATTTCCTACTGTCAACGGAGGACTTTGCAACTGGGAAGCCAAAGACTTCATCCTGATAACTTTCATATCGCAGTAATTTACCTTTTACATTTCTGTTGGACTGTAATAATTCGCAAACAATTCATACACTTTCAACCTTGTGTCTTACCCGAGGCACAACGGTCCATTTGTAAGGGTTTTTATTCCATTTTCATATGTCATTCAACGAATCATGGACACTTTTTCATATACAAACCTTTTATGCTCATTGTCTTTCTTTTAAGTTTTATTGTTTTAAGATGGCTATACCCTTACACACACCCACACTCACAAATGCAGGTACCCTTCCACTCCGGATCCCATGGGTAACGATACTGCTATAGCCTTCAGTGACTCTGAAGATCTGGTCTACCAAGCCGAATACGAAGGTGAGGAAGATTGTGAGGTTCCAGGGGAATTTACCAGACTACTACAGTAAGAGGAAAGAGCTATTCAGCCTCATGAGGAGTTGTTGGATACAATCAATTTGGGTACCGAGGAAGATAAAAAGGAAATCAAGGTGGGTGCAAATCTAGAGCCGAGTGTCAAGGAGCGCCTAATTCAGCTATTGCATGATTATGTTAAGATCTTTGCCTGGTCATACGAAGACATGTCGGGACTCGATACAGACTTTGTGGTACATCGTCTGCCCACAAGAGAAGACTGTCCACCAGTGAAACAAAAGGTCTGCCGCATGAGACCTGACATGTCAGAGAAGATTAAAGCAGAAGTCATGAAGCAGTTCAATGTTGGGTTCTTAGCTGTTACTTCTTATCCTCAATGGGTTGCTAACATTGTTCCCGTGCCTAAAAAGGACGGCAAAGTGAGAATGTGCGTGGATTATAGAGATTTAAACAGGGCCATCCCTAAAGATGATTTTCCACTTCCACACATCGACATCCTGGTTGACAATACAACCCAACACAAAGTATTTTCTTTCATGGATGGATTCTAAGGCTATAACCAGATCAAAATGGCACCTGAGGACATGGAGAAAACTACATTTGTCACACAGTGGGGTACGTTCTGCTACAAAGTGATGCCATTCAGACTGAAGAATGCCGGGGCAACCTATCAACGCGCCATGGTAGCTTTGTTTCATGATATGATACATCATGAGATAGAGTTCTACGTAGATGACATGATAGCCCGATCACAAACTGAAGAAGAACACCTTGATCACTTGCAAAAGCTGTTTGTCAGATTGAAGGAATACAAGCTCAGGTTGAATCCAAACAAGTGCACATTCGGAGTCTGGTCCGGTAAGCTCTTAGGTTTCATTATCAGCAACAAAGGCATCGAGGTTGATCCTTCCAAAGTCAAAGCGATACAAGAAATGCCTGCTCCTCGCACTGAGAAGGAAGTCAGAGGTTTTTTGGGACGCCTAAACTACATTGCTAGGTTCATTTCTCACCTAACATCTACTTGTGAACCAATCTTCAAGCTGTTGAAGAAAGATCAGGTAGTTAGATGGAACGACAAATGTCAGCCTGCTTTCGATACAATCAAGGAGTATTTACTAGAGCCTCCTGTCTTGATGCCACCCGTCGAGGGAAGACCGCTAATCATGTATCTGACCGTCTTAGAGAATTCAATGGGGTGCGTACTGGGGCAGCATGACGAGTCTGGCCGAAAAGTACACGCCATTTATTACCTTAGCAAAAAGTTTACCGACTGTGAAACCAGATATTCACTGCTCGAGAAAACTTGCTGCGCTTTGGTATGGGCTGCTCTCCGGGTAAGACAATATATGTTGACTCATACCACTTTGCTGATATCTAAAATGGATCCGATAAAGTACATCTTTGAGAAGCCTGCTCTGTCTGGAAGGATAGCTAGATGGCAGATGATCCTAACAGAATACGACATACAGTACACAACCCAAAAAGCTATAGAGGGCAGTGTGCTAGCTGATCATCTGGCCCATCAAGCTGTAGAAGATTATCAATCCATGAAGTTTGACTTCCCTGACGAAGACATCATGACATTGGACAAAGTTGAAGAAATCAGACCATATGACGGACCTGAACAAGGATCCCGATGGACCCTGTACTTTGATGGGGCATCCAATGCACTTGGTAACGGTATCGACGCTATGCTCATATCCCCGGAAGGATGCCATACTCCTTTCACAACCAGACTTTGCTTCAACTGTACGGACAACATGGATGAGTACGAAGCATGCATCTTTGGACTCAAGGCTGCCATAAACTTGGGAATCAAATCTTTAGATGTGTTTGGGGATTCAACTTTGGTCATCAGTCAGATCAAAGGAGATTGGGACACTAAGCATCCAAACCTTATCCCTTACAAAGAACATGTTTTGACATTGCTACCACATTTCGAGCAGATTACCTTCGAGCACTTCCCGCGAGAAGAAAATCAGCTAGCAGATGCTCTAGCTACAATGTCATCTATGTTTAAACTTAATTGGGATAACGAGGCTCCCCAGATCACCATTGAGGGAATGGACGAACCGACACACTGTCATGAGATTAATACCAAAGAAGTAGTGGACCAGCCTTGGTTTCATGAAGTCAAAAGGTATCTCGAGGCTCAAGAATACCCAGAAGGAGCTTCAGTCAATGACAAAAAGTTCTTAAGGAGATTCTCCGCTAAGTTCTTCCTAAGTAATGGCATCCTGTACAAATGCAATCATGATTCTATTCTGCTCCATTGTGTGGACAAGGCTGAGGCTAAAAGGATTATGGCTGAATTGCATGAAGGTACCTTTGGCACTCACTCTAGAGGGCATACGATGGCAAAGAAAATTCTACGGGCAGGCTACTATTGGTCTACCATGGAAGCAGACTGCTATCAACACTCCCGGACCTGTCATAAGTGTCAAATCTATGCAGACAAGGTGCACGTGCCTCCAGTTCCTCTAAATGTCTTAACAGCTCCTTGGCCCTTCTCTATGTGGGGAATCGATATGATTGGGGAGATCAAGCCTACAACATCCAATGGACACCGCTTCATTCTGGTGGCCATTGATTATTTCACAAAGTGGGTCGAAGCATCTTCCTTCGCATCCGTTACTAAGAATGTTGTTGCCCGCTTCATCAAGCAGAATCTCATTTGCCGATACAGTATCCCAGAAAGGATCATCACTGATAACGGTACAAACCTTAACAATACTATGATCACCTCCTTGTGCAAGCAGTTCAAGATTCAACATCACAATTCATCTCCCTATCGGCCAAAGATGAATGGTGCAGTCGAAGCTGCTAATAAAAACATTAAAAAGATCATACAAAAAATGACAGTCACCTACAAGGACTGGCATGAAATGCTACTGTTTTCCCTCCACGGGTACCGTACCACGGTCCGCACATCAACTGGGGAAACACCTTATTCTTTGTTTTATGGCATGGAGGTTGTTTTACCTATTGAGGTTCAAATCCCCTCTTTAAGAATTATGAAAGATGCAGGTTTGAGTGAAGACGATTGGATACTGTTGTACCCCAAAATTTGCCCTCCCATATTCTTCAAGATTTGTCAGGGTCAACCTCCAAATGGTTCAAAATCTCTCAAGGGTTGCATATTCCAATTGCCTCCTAACACAGTCAAAATTAGGGTTTTGGTTCTGGCAAAGAAAATGAGGTTTCCAAGGGTCCAAACAAGTCCCATATGCCTATAAACATTGTCAAGCATCCAGATGTCAAGTTTCAAGACTCACAGCACCAGATTGCACAGTCAAAAACCCTAATTGCTCCACAGTCAACTGCAAGGGCAAAATGGTCATTTGACAGTCAAAAAACAAAAAATTTGGTCAACATCTTATTTTGAAGCCACAATCATCATTTGATCAATTCTTGATCATGATTCCACAAGCATGGCTCAAAAAGTCTCAAGATGCAAAAGTTTCTATTTTTGGACAGTAGAAAAAGTCAACTGCAAATTGACCAGGGCATAACTTCTTCATGGTTTATCAGAAAAATTCCATCCAAAGCTCATTTTGAAGGGGATGACATTTCCTACAACTCATCTTCACACTTCAAGTCCAAGAAATGCTCTCACAAAAAGTTATCAATTTCAACATTATAGGTCATTTTCAAAAGTCAACAAAAAGGCACTTTAAGTCAAAGACCATAACTTGAGATTGGTAAATCAAAATGACATGGGACCAAAGACATTGGTTAGAGGACTTCCAGACCTTTCCAAAATGTCCAAGAACATGATCATAGCTTCAAAATTGAGCAAGATATGCATTGGAGAAGTTGGGAAATGTTTGGGAACTTTGAAAAGTCAACTTTGCTTCAAAAGCTTCAAAAATGCTAATGGGCCTCAAATTCTTCCTTGAATCATTACCCAAAGCATATGCACGACCCATTGAGCTAAAAAGGATTTATTTTATTATTTTTAATTAATTAATTGAATTTTTATTCATATTAATTCATTTAATTAGATTTAAATATGAGAAATATATCAAATAATGCTTTTCAAATCTTTTTGTGCAGCAAATTCACTCATTATATGCTAAAGATTTCATGCACCAATCAACAAGACAAGATCATCCATATTTGGCAAGATTTGCATGAAAAAAAGATTGAAAAAGATATGGAAAAAATCAAATATTGAAATCATAAATTCAATGGATCCATGGGCTTGTTTTTGACCTAATTTGCTTCATGTACTTATGCAAGACCTAACCTAATGCAAAGATACACAAAAAAGCTGCTGAGAAGCTCAGAACCACGTTGCAAAATTTTCACCAAAACTTGAAAACTGAAATCATAGTTGCAGGATGTTTCAAAGCATAACAAGTAGTCCATCACGTTCCTGACATTGCTAGGAGTCGATTGCAATCAAGAACAAGTCCCCATACTCCAAGAATCGGTAGAACAGAATCATCTTTTTCATAAATATGTCCATAATCGAATTTCAATTTCTATGCATCATTCATGTGTTTTGATCATTGATTTGTGTTACTAACATCTCCCTGGACCTTTTGGCATAGTTTAATTGTTCTAAAAATGCTTGAAACGAGATTCACCATTGATGAAACCTAGGGTTTCAGAACTTCAAAATTGGGGGTTCTCATATATGGTAAAATTAGACCACCAAACCTGTATGGACACATTCGTGACAACAAGACGAATCCAATGATGCCCTCGCGCCCTTTTTATATTTATTCCTCTTCTAATCGCTATTTTTACAGTTGCCATTTAGTGGGGGTTTAAAACCCCCGCTACCTGCTTTATGTTTACAGAGAAAACGAAGAAGAAGCCTGGCGTGTCATCACCTGGTTGGGCAATTCAAAAGTTGGCACTTTTTTCTTTGTTTTATATCACTAACATGGTTTTTCATTATAATATATGTTTTCCATTATATAGACAAACGCGCTAAGTGGCTCAGTTGGTGGAGGAGAGGTATTGCAAGCATTGGGACCTGTGTTCGATCCCCAGGTCCCCCATACAATTGCTATTATTTTTTCTAACTCAATTCCATGCAGCGCTTCATCCAGAACTCCACCATGAGCCTCACGCTTGAGCCTGCCAAGTGGCCAGGAGATCCAATCCAGTGGTCAGGAGACAACGCCTATGGTACGCCCTAGTCAACCAATGTACACGCAGGCGTAGAAAGTTAAACAAGGCCTTTGTTTCATGGGCCAGAATGCTTCAAAACACCTCCATCTGGGCCTGAAAACCCCCCTTGGTTTGTATATTTTTCAATTCTATTTTCTTTTCTTTTTCTAATTCTCTTAATTATTCTTATTTAATTCACTTAAAATAATTTTCTTTTCATAATATAAAAAACAGAAAAATGTAAAATATGTTTAATTATTATTAATTTCACCATTTAAATATTTTTGTAAATAAATTTTAATAATTAATTTAGTTTAATTTAGGGTTTAAACTTTAATCTTTTCTTAATAAATAAAAAATATCTAGACTTAGGGTTTTTGACATTTTTCATCCTTTTCTTAATTAATTATTTTTCTCATTTATTTATTATTATAATTACTATTTATTTTTGTAAATAAACATGTACATTAATCAATTAGTAAATTAGGTTAATCATAATATTTTCTTAATAATTAAAATAATTTAGAATTAGGGTTCCCATTTAATTTTAATTCTTTTCCTTATTTTCATAAATACAAAAACATAAAAAAACAATTTCTTTTCCTTAATTAAATAATTAATTAGCTTTTTTAATTTCATTTAATTTCAAAAGGGTCAAAACCCTCGGACGTCCTAACTTTTATTCTTTCGCACGTTATTCTTTTTTCTTTTCGAATATTATGTAACTGCTCAAGGCTTGTAATAGTAATTAGGTCTTTTTACTTTCCGCATTTTATCAAAAACGGGTCTTTGTATTTTGGCGATGTATAGACCCGCGCCTTGTAATAGCGTAGGATTTATCTTTCCGCATTTAAATTTCCGCACTCTTAAATTCTAAATTGCATGAAAGAATGTATGGTTAATTAAAAACAAGCGTAGCTCACAATGCCATGATCAAAGATAAATATTAAACTGAAAACAACACACAAATTCACAAACCACTCTTAGGGTACGCCTCACCTGTTGCCTTCGAAACGTGGTCGTCAAGTATGGGACGTCTTAGCAAGTCCTTATGTCCATGATCCCGTTGCCTCGAAAAAAGTTGCCTCGAAACGGTTGCCTCGGAATAGTTGCCTCGAAACGGTTGCCTCGGATTAAAAAAGGATCAAGGACATAAGGGTAGCTTCTAAGGTGTCCTAACTGTTGCTTCGGTGACCACAATGTCCCTAAACTCGAATTGACCCAAACACCTCCGACGGTGGTGCTACCTACCTCTCAATGGTGGGATGGCACTATCTAAAGGACTTCTACACAGCTTAATTCCTTAGGGTAGGTAGATGACTCATAGATACTTTCTCTATTCAAAAACAAATCAAAACTCTTTTCACACCGACACTTTCAAAAAGCTTTCAAAACAATTTTTCAAACACTCTTGAGGACAGATACAAGAGTTATTCAGAAATCTTTAAACGAAACTTTTTCAAACCCACTCACACTTTGAAAAGCAAACATCTTTTGAAAACATAGTGAGCAAGTATCTAAGAGCCCATGGATAACCATGGATAGAAAGGGTGATAACACCTTCCCTTTCTATAAATCTACCTCCCGAACCGAGAAACATCTCATAAGGAATTTTGCTGTGCTTTTGTCCTGTCCATGTTGGAGAAAATAAAAGACGGTGGCGACTCTTGCTTCCGCGACATTTTGCGAACCAGCGTTAAACAGTCAGTTCTAAATCCACCGATCACAGAACTGGCGACTCTGCTGGGGACTTACTCTAAAGTGAGGTGTACCTTAGGACTAAGATCACTTGTGTTTTCAATTGTCTGAACTGTTTGCTCTAATATTATGGGCACTGTCTTGGGAGTTCTATAGATCCTATCCCGGATCTGAGGGATACCTTCTTAGAAAGTAGCAACAAGACTGTGAGGGAACTGTGCGGGGTATACCGACACGGTTGAAGTAGTCTGCTACGTTGATGTGGCACTTTGGTGAGTACCGGTAACCCTTGAGTCAAGTCAAGGAGAGTACGGGGTCGCCGCGTGGTGTCGTGAAGCATCAACTGACCTTAGGAGCCTTAATTGAACCATCTTGGCCTCTTTAGGGTAGTGAGATAACTGACTTTGGTGCAGTCAGAAGTTGGTTGATACTCGATACTACACTCAGTTGAGGGTTGTTTTCTTGGAATATTTCGGTCGCCAGTTCAGTGGCTAAATCAAAACGATGAACACAGAAAACAATCCAGTGATATTGGGATCCTCTAGAACCCGGTTACTTTTGATAGGACAGGTTTTGAGCCCACCAACTTCAAGAGGGTAGTACCTAAAATTCATGCTGGCCTAAACTCTAAGGGCTGTCTTGTGTGACTTATGTGCCTTCAAACTTGACTACTTGCATGCTTGTTATCTGACACATGAGTTTCTTGCAGGTTTTGTTTACAGTCCTTAATCTGGACTCATAACAGGGTTTACCTACATTACTCCATAACATCATGCCATCATACCATTGCATACATCCTGCATAAGGACTAACCCGTTTCAAGGATCTCAAGGGTCTGTGATGCAGGTCATGGTGTACCAACTGTCTAGCAAGGGGCAAAGGGGATTTATTTTCCTCTAGCCAGGTTGATGATCTGAGTCAGGGGCTATGACCCACTAGATATGGTGAGCCTTGACTCTTGAAAAAGGACTCTCAACAACATGAAGTTCCTTTCATCAAGCTACAAATTCAGACTCTAACAATTTTCTTGTTTACCCCGCGAGATCCTTGAAAACATTGCATGCATACCATACATGTCATTGCACTACCGATACCCTTGTTGCAGGTCACTTACCTTCTTCATTGTTTATTTCAGCAATGGCTTCCCAACAAGATAACCAGGGTCTGCACGCTCAAGAGACTCAGTTCAGGGAGATCTTCCTAAGCCTATCCAAGGGGCAGGAAGAGTTAAGGACACTCCTCATGGGGAATTTGGCCAAGAAAAGTCCCAAAGATGACAAGGACGAATGGCTGAAACGTCTACAAGCTGAGGTGGATACAATGAGAACCCAGATACTGGGGCAAATGGATCTCATCCAGGGTTTAGCTCGGGAGCAAGAGGAGCTGAGGACCATGGTCAGTCAACTTCATCAAAACAGACACAACATGAAGCAACCAGTCCAAGTCAGGGGCCAAGTCATTGACCAACTTCCAAGAGGACAAGAGTCTGGTATGGTGAAGAATAGACCTCTCCAAATTGCTACCACTTCACAGGTCCAACCACAACCCCGCCCAGAGCAACAGGTTGATCAGAGTAAGCCAAGCAGGACCAGGAGGCAATTCACCCAGCTCAACACGTCGCTGTCCCAAGCTTTGCAACACCTGTTGAAGTTGAATCTGGTGACGTTGATAGGACCTCACCCTAATCCTAAGACTTCTTCACCCAACTATAACCCTGGGGCCAGGTGCACATACCATTCTAACAGCCCGGGGCATGATACTGATGACTGTTGGAAGTTGAGGTACAAAATCCAAAGCCTGATTGATGAAGGAGCTGTGGAATTCACCCCAGATGGTCAGGTCGAGTTCTTCTACTATCCCTGCGAGGTTCACCATTTGAAGTGACAAGCCCTGAGACTAGAAGACTTTTGTTCATTCGAATGTTCAAGTTGTAATTTCCTTTTGATTGTTCAAACAATTATCATGTCAAACGCTGTTATTTCATTAATGCATCGCATATGTCTGTTTTGAATCAATATATTCGCATTCGCTATATTCAAACTGCTTTCATTTTTTTGATGTCAACCCTCAATTAATAATTCTAAGCCTCTTGAGGGAGGATGACGAAAACGATACCACAATCTACAGTATGCTTTTGAACAGACCCCGCTGATGAGGTACATGCATTGTTTCAATTCCTAAACACTGGAGTCATAAGGATGATAATCCCTCGTCAACCCCTTTGAGCCTAAGAAGTAGGAGTTTTTCTTTTCAAAAATAAAACCCTTAATCATAACCTGGGGCAGGGTAGTTCTCTCAGTTGATCCAAGTGCATAACGAATGACATCAAAAGAAGACCTTTTGAAACAAAAGACAGTGATGGTTCCGAATAATCATAAAGACAGGCAGTCATCATTTCACAGAAATAAAAGCCCAATAAGTCAAAACCTATGAAGGAGACTTACAAAACTGGGGCATCCCGCTGACTATAATTCCAAAAGAAACAGTTCAGGCAAAAAACAGGGATAATGAAATCAAAAAGAAAGAGGTCCAACAAATCCTCAACAAAAGGAAAGGACTGCCTATTCAAAATAAATTGTCAACATCCGAACCATCACCAGAATATCAGGACAAAGACTCAAACAAGGTCTAACGCACGATCAACTGAGTTTAGGTTTGAAGAACATCACGAAGAGCGGGTGGGTACAAATATAATTTGAGCCTTTATCCTTTGTTTCTTAAACCGTGAACCAGGCCACGCTATAACCCTCAAAAGTCCTAGCTGAAGCATGGGTTAGTTCGAAAGCATACTGTTACGAAAGGTATCCTGACTCCTTAAGGCTTGCGGTAAAATAACGAGTTAACATCACAGTTTACAAAAAATTCACTTGTTTTTATGAAAAAATGCATTTTCAAAAAACTTCGAAACAGACATAAGCTCTGCATTTTTAATATAACATTGCTTGCATATGACTATTTGTTTGAACAGCATAGAAGTTCGCACGACGAATGTCTAATGAACAAAAGCACTTCCAATCAGGGGGCACGGCATGATCATTGTCCGTCATATGGGGCAGTCCAGTCAAGATTAAGAGAATCTCTCTAATGCCAAATAGCCTGGGGAAAATCTCCGTCCGAGTCACTTGGGGCCTTGGACATGAATTCCGACAACGAATCTTGCATGATCAGACATCTTCTGGTAGCATGGCAACACAACGCTATCAACAGGGGCACCTCCTTCCCCTCCGAGAGTGTGGACATAGTCGAAAAAAATACTACGCATAATCAAAGACCCGCTAGGTTGACACACCTAGGCAAAAATAAGGGCTTCCCGGTGAACCAAAAGGGTTCGGGCAAAAATAAGGGATGAAAATGAAAAATCTGTACACCCGGCAAGTCGAAAACCTGAAATGGCGGCTTGGGCAAAAATGGGTATCCCGGTGGACTGAAAACCCGAAAGGGCGGTCCAGGCAAAAGTTAGGGATCACAGCGTACGACTATGTCCCGTCACCTCGTCACTTGCCTATCAGAAGAAGGTTTGTAAAACGGCAGTTATCAAGACCTCCACAGGTACCTTCTCCCGCAGAAATAGGGGCAATAATGAGTTGTCTAAGCGATCTGGTTGCTCTGTCCACCGAGGTGCCAAGGTATGTTCAGCTGAAGAATATGACCAAGATATCGTCACTACCCGTAGAGTAAGACAAATCAACAATACTCTCCCCAAGCAGAGTTGGTCTCCCATCAGCCCTAAAAAGGCACAGTATCCAGCAAGTCAACAACACTCTCCCCAAGCAGAGTTAGGCTACTATCATCCCTAAGGAAGTTGGGTATCCCCAGAAGATCTCAACATTCCCCAGCGGAGTATGCAGATATTCCTCAATAAGCGTCCCCGACAGTCGAAATATAAGATTGTTCCTCGGCGGAATACTCGACACCCCAGTGGAGCCACTTCCCCAGTACAGTTCGAAAGTTTCCCCAGGAAAGTGGAACCCATATCCCCAGCAGGTCTTGAAGCTTATCCCCAGTAGATTCTGGAAGCCATCCCCTGCAGAGCACGAACGCTCCCCCGACTTTTTTCAAAGGTTATTTCCCCACCAGGATATAACTGAGTTATCCTCAGCCAATTGCCACGGAAAGACCGTCTCCGGCGAAGTCTTCCTATCCCCAGCGGAGTTCATCAAACCTTCCAACAGAGCATATCAATGGTATCCCCGGCGGAGTTATCAGTAACATCTTAGCAAAGTACCTTTCTTTCCCCACAGAGTTCACTCCCCGTAGAGTAATCTATTCGCCAAGTTTATTCCCCAACGGAGTCATCTT
>OX451741.1:937074728-937159728 GCA_948472305.1 Vicia faba | reverse complement strand
CATTGTTAGTAGGATTAAAATGACTTTGGATTCAAAAAAATACAAACTTAGGACAATGTTTTTGCCTTATATGCATGTAGAGAAGTTTTCGGAGATGCATATCCAAAACAAGGTTGTCTAAATAGCTTAACAAGGCAGACAACGTTACGCGTAATGCAGACAGCATTACACATAAGGCGTGAGCATTACGCGTAAGGCAAAGCAGGGCAAAAGGCATTACTCGTAATGCAGACATCATTACACGTAAGGCAGGGCAAGATAGAGGGCATTACTCGTAATGTATGCAACATTACACATAAGGCAAGGCAGACCGTAAGGCAATACGCGTAACACAGGCAGCATTACGTGTATGGGCAGGCGAAGGTGCAAAAATTCCCATTTTCACAATTTCTTCTCATTTTCGCATGTAGAATGTATTCTCTCAATCTATAATGACTAGTAAGGCTTAGATGGACATAAGAATGCTAGTAATAATAATAAATTAAGTTTAAAACATGGGATTTCATGTGGAATTTATGTTGTATGATGATGATGATGATGGTCTGTATTGACGAATGTTGAAGGCTTATGCATTGTGGTTGCATAATTATATTGTTACATATGATGTCGCATGTTACATAGTGATGAGGTCTTATGCCCTGTTGTTGGCCTGTAAATGGTGTTGTGATGAGGGTTTATGCCTTGTTATTTCCCAAATTGGCAATTATGATGAGGGCTTATGCCCTGATGGTACCACGTGCATTGAGTTGATGTCGGCCTCATTACATTGAATTGTTTTGAGTTGATTATGTATTATGTGAATGATGGGTTACGTTGCGAAGTATTGTGTGATGTGTGAATTGTGTGATTACTACTCCTTAGCATGTGCTATTCCCCGTATATTTATTGAATTAAATTCTCACCCCTTTTGTGTTGTTGTTTCTGTGCTCCCTTGGGAGTACAGATAATTGGGTACCTGAGTAGTGCTTGGAGTGAGTGTTACCTGATCGAGTCCTAGGAGTCGCTCTGATATGTAACACGGGAATTGGGAATCTTTGTTATGTTTTGTTTTATTTTATTTGTTACGTATCTTCTATTTTACTTATGTTGGACCACACATTTGTGGAGTATTATTTGTTGTTGAAGTTGTAATGACATGGAATTGAACTAATTTTATTATTGCGTTACTGAATTGATTATGTTTGAATAAAAGAAGTAATAAAGTGACTTTAAACTTTATGAATATTTGAAGTATGTGACATCCTGCTTATGTACTCTGATATATGTTAATGTAATTTCTATTGTGGGTCGGGGTGTTACAATTGATACCAGAGCAGGTCGGTCCGTCCGACCAAGTTTTCGAGTCTCTAGTGTTACAGTTGAATATTGTCGTTGTTTTGTTCCTTAGTATGCAACATGTGTGTGAAACACTGTTGGTACTTTCTTTCTATTCTAATCACTTGTTTGCATGAGTGTGATTGAAACAAGTGGGGGGGGAAGCTTGTGCTTCTCTAAGATGGTTCAGGTGTGAATAGTTGGTTCAGGGTATTGTAAATCGTATAAGTGCAAAGATTGGCGAAACCATGTTATTTCCCGAATCCGTAGGAAGTACGGATTCAAGATTTAACCTAGCAGATAGTCGAAGTATCCTTGAGAAGGAATGATCAGGTACTTTTGTTGTTCACATCTCTAGAAGTGAAGGGGAGATGTTATGGCTAGTGATGTTCCAGTTATAGGTGAGTCCTGATGTTTTCCTGGGGACAATTTTGACTTGTCGTTAAAGAGGGATATTGGGTTGACTTAATGTTATCTTTGGAGTGATGAATTATAGAAAATTTGTTGTTGGAATCATGTAAGTAGTTGTTGAATTTCATTAATGTTGTTTGGTATTAGTAAATCGTGAGACAGATTCAGAACCCAAAGATATTAGTAGTATTTTGAAAAGAATTTGAATATTGATGTTTTGGTATGATTGGGTGTCGATGTCGGTGTTGAAATTGTTGAGATGTATTTGACGTGTCAGTGATGGAATTGATGCGATATAATTGAGTAATTGCATGCTTTAATGTGTTTACTTTGTGATTTAGAACGTTGACGATGATATGTGTAGATAGGAACTATAATTTGGAACATGAACGATGAAGTATGTGGAGGTTAGGGATGTTTGAGTACGAAATAAGTGGTTTTCGTAACATAAAAATCTGATTTTTTTTACTATGGTTCAGTGGTAACCGGTTACTGGGATTGAGTAACCCGCTACCGTTAAAAAAATAGCATTTTTGGTTGTTTTGAGGGGTGTAACCGGTTACCGCTATTAGGGTAATCCGTTACCGCTGAGTTGATAGCATTTTGTAATTCTTTGAAAAGTTCATAACTTGAGTTCTGGACGTCTGATTTTAGTTTTGTTTGAAGCGCTAGAAAGCTAACGTGGTGAACTTTGTTTTAAAAATTGTTCCAGCACCTAAAAGTAATTTATTTGTCACGTGAAGAGGTTGGATGAGAGGCATAGTTTGATGTGGATCTCGTTCTTGATACCAGACTTGTTCTTATGGCACCATACAAGATTTCAGTTTAAAGTTGGGAGAATTGGGGAAGTTATTAGAAGATGTGCGGAGAAATAGATTTGTAAAACTGAGTGTATCATTTTAGGAGCTTTGATGTGATTAGTTAAGGAGAACGAAAGTAGTACGAAATTGTATGTGGATTACTGATAACTGATTTAAGTATTGGTTGAGGTTTCACATCCACTTCAAATGATTGATGATTTGATGGATTAACTAGTAGGCGGATATGTATTCAGTATACTCGAATTAAGGTTGATTTACTTTCAGATTCGGGTGAGAGTAAGGATAGTTAGAGGACAGCTTTTAAAACTCGGTGAAGTTATTTTGAATAATTGGATCAGTCTATTGTGGTGGTTATTGAGGGCGTTTTGATTTAGTATGATGTCAGAAAAATGAATCATTAAATGTCGTGATTTGAATTATGGCGTCGGAAGGGAAGAAAATGTATTCTATAATGTCGAGATGTAGATCATGATTTAAAGAGGTGAATTTTCTTGAATATGTTATTTCGAATGAAGATATCTGTAGAATCTATCTAAAGTAAATAGAGGTCTATATTGAGAGACTCTGAAGTTGGTTACGGAGACTAGAAGTTTTTCAGGATTAACGGGTTATTATTGTAGATTGCTTGAGATGAGGTCAAGTGAGATCTGTTGTTAGTGAATGAACTAGGGAAATGAGATGTTTTCCATTAGTAAGGATGTGAGTGTATTACATAAGTGCATAGAGATGCAACTTATGCCGATTAAGGATGATTAGAATGACAATATTTTTTGAGGAGAAGAGAAGTAATGATAGAGGAAAAATAAATTCAAGAAAGATTGGAATTATGGTTATGACGAAAAAGTATAAACATGAGTTAGGGAGGAATTGAGGAGTTCTATCACTATCCAGATGAAGAAATGGTAGTGTTGCAATTTTGATTAGAATGATATCCAAATGTTAGATTATAAGGATCAGTGAGGTTATAAGAATAAAGGAAAGAGTAAGGACCTATTGATGTGGTCAAAGTCTTCTAATTAGATAAAGACTCCTTTTGGAGCGAAACGATTTGAACTATAGTTGGTGTATTAGTTTTCCTGTATTAGAATATACTTAACAATTTTGTTATGCTGCGTGCGTGTAAAGGATACTATGAAACGAATTTTTTGCGCTTATGTATCATTGACGAGGTTGGAATAAAGGAAATTAAGAAAAAAGTTTGTAAGCCTTGGAGAGAATTTTGGACATTATGCTCAGGTAACTTTGAGCACAAGGTGAAGGACACTATTATAATTGTGTAATGATGATTTATTCCACCATTATGGTTGTCAGATACCTATTGACAAATTGAGGAACTGATCACCCTTAATCTCTTGTTAATAGTGGACGGGGTCGTGTTGGATGGGATACACTTATCTTTCTATCTTAATGATATGGAAAGTGAATTGGCGTTTTATCGAGAGGATGGTTGTTCACCATTTTGTGCGAACCTAATACAAAAGTGTCTATGAAAGAGTTGAGACTTATTGAATAGTTCGAAGACCTGAGTTGGTATGCGAGTTAATGTTGTCGAGGGGAAGTTTGAGGATGTCAAAGAGTGAACATTGATATTCTAGTGGATACTAAAGAGAGACTGAAGATAGATATGAAACTTATAGATCTGATAGTGGATGGAAATCAAAATAAGGATAGTGACTTTGAGGTAAATGATCAGAGTGACGTAGAGGAAGCGTGAATGTGGCACACTTCCTAGTGCATGTATGACTTATTAGGAGTCGATGGTTAAATGTTAGATCCCTGAAGGAATGATGCAAACCCGCGAATATTCTAGAACGGAAGTGATAGGTGGAGGGTTTGTATGTTTTTTGTGTTGCTGACATGTCAATAGAATGTATTAATTTGTATGTTCGATTAGTGAGACATAGCATTATGGTACTAGTGTGTGTGTCACCGTTATCTATATTATGGTTAAGTTTATGTGCTTACGATGGTATTTCCGTGTAATGAAGTGATAGATTTTGTATCCTAGGATGATGGGACGAGTGAGACAAACCGGTGCATTTATAACCCGGTAGCAAGAAATTTTATGGGGTCATGGTGGTTGACTAGGTGAGATGTTGGTTAGTGATACTTGAAATGATGTAAAACATGACATGGAATTTGGAAGGAAGGATGCGAGAGTCGTATTCAGAGTTGTTAGTATCAAGTGGATTTTCGAGGACGAAAATATTCTAAGTGGGGGAGAGTTGTAACACCTCGATTTAATTAGAATTATTTTTAATTAAATAATTAGAGGATGTGGTGAATTCTTATGAATTAGTGGATTTTATAATGGGATGTTATGCCTTTGTTGGGAATTAGATACCTTAAAATTATTGAAGTTGAGATTATATGGGTGTATAACTAAAAGTGTAGAATCATGGGGTGTGTGATATAATATAGTTTACTAGTATTACTATATTATTATTAGGAATATTACTATTTTATAATTATTATTAAATAATTATTTAATTAAGAAGGTTATATTATTATTGAGATATATTAGAGTAAGAATAAGGGAAAAGAGTTAATATGTAGCAACAAAGAAGAGAAGAGAAGAGAGAACTAGGGCAAAGGAAAATTCTCCATTGTTGAAGCATAAAAGCTGCAAATTAAGGTAAGGGGGTGAATGGATTCTCCAAATTAATGATATTAACATGAGAGGGTCGTGAGGGTTCCGTTCCCTCTTTAGGTTTTTCATGAATGAATTAATGAATGTCTTCTTGGTTTGAATTTTGTGATTCCATGTGATTTTGGTGTGAAATTCGTGATCCAATATATACATTGAACATGTTATTGTTGTTGGTTTTTGTTGTTGTTATGTTGTTCATAAAATCCCAAATATGAAAATTGTCGATTTAGGGATGTGATGAAAAATTGGAGGAATTGATGTAGAAATTGGTGTAGAATTGTAGAATAATGAAGTAGAATGAAATCCTTAAGTTAATATGTGAAAGAATGTTGTTTTGGATCCAATTTTGGAGGTTGAAAGTGCTCAAAATGCGTGGAAATCATTCTGATGCGAAAACAGAGTTCTTTTGGTCACAGACTGTCGTTAGGCGTAAGGCGGGCAGCGTTACGCGTAATGCAGGCAGCACTACACGTAAGGCATGAGCATTATGCGTAAGGTAGGGCAGGACAGAAGGCATTACTCGTAATAAAGGTGTGATACGGTGGCAGAACCGACTATTTAATACTGGTTTTTGCGTTTGTGTTTGCAAATGTTGTGGTAAGCAAGAGTCGCCACCGACTTTTCTTTTATCCAAATTAAGGAAAGGGTGAAAAGAACAAAAAAAGACCTTTTTGAGATTATTCTGAGTAAGGGGGTAGATTATGGAAAGGGAAGGTGTAGCACCCTTTTCATCCGTAGTTATTTACGGGCTCTTAGTTGCTTGCTAGTTCACTTTGCTTTTGTTTGAAAATGTGCTTGTGGTGTGGGTTTGAAAATATTTTGAAAACGTCTTTGTAGTTATTCTCGTCTCTATAAGAATGTGTACAAAGTGTTGGTTTTGAAATTAGTTTAAAGAAGTGTTTGTTTGTGGAAGATTTTTTAGAAAGTGATTTTGAAAAGTGCCTTTGTAATGATTCTCGTCTCTATAAGAATGTGTATAAATCACTTTGACTTTTGAAAATGATTCAATTGAAAGTGTATGTGTGAAAATGATTTTTTTGTTGTGAGCAAACGAGCAACTATGAGCATCCTACCTACTCAAAAAAGGTCTAATATTCTTTTCCTCCTCCTTTAGATATTGCTACCTTACCATTGATTGATAAGAAACCCCATCGTTGGATGAATGAGGGACATTCTAAGGGACATACAGTCATAAAGGCAATAATGTAGACACGCTTTAGCAATTTCTGTTTAGGGACTAGATCATTTACCGAAAGGCAACTGTAGGGTCATCGAGGGACTATGATCTTTTGATTTATGGGTCTTCGCTAAAGCGTCCCTGTCTCGAGGGACATGACTATTTTATTTCCGAAGGCAACCAAAGTGGGGGTACCATAGAGGTGTATATGTGCAAGTGTGTTATATTCAGTTATTCTTATCTTTTGTGTTAGGTCTGCAAACATTTTGTTATTAGTCTTGTCGTGCAATCCTAGTTACTAGCAGTTAATATAAAATAAATTAAAGTACATAAATATAAAGTGAGGGAATGTAAATCCTACACTATTACATGACTTTGTTAGAGGTACATTATAGAAATGTGAAAAGTAAAGTCCTAGTTACTATTACAAACTGGGAAGCAGTTACAATAAGATGAAAATATGCGAAAATAAATAAATGCGCAAACAAATTAAAATGTACGTCTAAATCTTAAGGAAAATAAATCTTTTTGTTTATTTTTATTTTTAAAAGAAAATAAAACTTAAGTCTATTTAATTTTAATTTCAAGAAAAAGGTTTAAATAATTAATTTATTTATTTACAAAAATTTATTTGATTAATAAAACACTAACCTAATACTTTTTGTGACTTTTGATTTAAAGTTGATTCAAATGATAAAGTCAATAAAGAAATAACAAAAAAGAACAAAAATAAGATATAAAGGGGGGGCATCCTTCGATCTAGGGAGAATCATGGCCTTTCGATTCAGGGAAGAATGATGGTGTTTTATGATCCAGGGGAGAATGGTCTGTTTCGATGGAAGGAAATGCTTCCTTTCTATCTAGGAGAGGTTGGCTATCCTTAAATCTAGTGAAAGTAGCTGCTCTTCGATCCAAAGAAAGTTGTTACCCTTTGATCCAACGAGGGATGTGGCTTTTGACACAGAGGACATTGTCGAAACTGCCTGATAGATCACTTGTGAGGGCACCCAATCTGCAAAGATATGTTAGCAAAATAAAAGCATGACCTGGGTTCCAAACCCAGGTCCTTCGATTCTATGCGTACTGGCCTTATTTATGTTGGATCTGCAACATAAACGTTAGAGACAAAAAGAAACAAATACAGACCTGGGCATCACACTCAGGCCCTTCGATCATGGATGAAAATCGAATGACTATGACATGCAAAGAAAATATAGAATTTGATTCCTTACATTTTTCTTATCAACAGTGGTGTATGAATATGTGGCTTCAAGCATGGGTACCTTTGTTTAAGGGTTGCTTCGATTTGGCACTTCTGGATGTGTGCTTGCATAGGGGCTGGTGATGATTGGAACGGCTTCAGAAGACCTCCAAGAATGTGTTTGCAATTTCGTGTGACTCTATCTCCGGTTGTGTCCAGCCTCTTTTGATCTAGCTAGTGTGTTCTTTATATAGAGGGGATAGAGGGGACAAGAAAACAAAGGTTTAAACAGCCATAAACAAGTGTTTTCAAAGCCATGAATTATGTTTTGCAACTTTACCAAAGTCATGGAAACTTGTCTCTTTTTTGAATTTGAATGAATGTGGACAATTTTGGCTTCTGAATACCTTTAGTCTCTGTCCTTCGATTGGACCTCTTGTATAGCCTTCGAATGGACCTTTAGTTGCCTCCTTCGAAGGGGTCTTTTGAATGGACCATTTGTGTACCCTTCGAATGAGCCTTTGGTTGCCTCCTTCGAATAGACTTTTTGAGCGTCTTTCATATGTACGCTTTGTGCCCTCTTCGAATGGGCCACCAAGGTGTGTCCTTCGAACGGCTCAAATCTCATCCTTGGGGCCTCTTTGATTTAGCCCCAACCAAAAACTCTTTCCAGGCTAATTGAAGCTTCCTTCAGAATGCTTGTGCAGGAAACTTGAGTATGGCAATATGTGGGATTTTGGGCCAACCAACATCTTTGCATATCTCTCTTTCCTTTTGGCTAGCAATATGTGTATCCTTCGTTTTGAACCAATGTGTGCGCTCTTTTGAAGGAACCACGTGCATCACTTGTATGCATCACTTGCCATCCCTTTGAATGGGCCAAACAAACTTTCCAGGGGAGATACTTCCCAGTTGAAGTAGGAATACAGCTTGCATGCAAGTAGTCATCAAGATAAACCTGCAAAGGCCCTTGCTCAATCAAAGCAGACATGCATGTAACTATTACATTGTGAATCAAGCAAGAACGTAAAGCCAATGGTGTAGTCGAAGTACGTATGCAGGAGGCCATTGCTTTGTGCCTCCTGGCATGAAGGAAGTTCCTTCCTTGTGAATTTAAGGCGGTCGTAGAGAAGGCACTTGTCTTCGGAATCGAAGAAAAGCTGCAGGAGGCCATTGCCAACACCTTCTGAATTGAGAGAAACCAGTAAGAAGCCAACACCCTCTGAATCGAAAGAATCTGGTAGGAAGTTACTAACTTCTGAATCGAAGGAGCACCAACATGAGGCCCTTCCCTTTTGAATCGAATGAGGTTGTTTCAAAGGAAACACATGCCTAGTCAAAGCTTGTATACAGCAAACAAGCAAAAGGCCAAGGTTCAATCGAAACTTGGAAATTTGAAGCAAGCTTGGAGGAGGTTAGGTGCTTAATTGAAGCCTGTCTAGATGCCAATCGAAAGACCCTTTAACATGCCAATCGAAAGACCTTGTTTATCTTCAAAACAAAAAAAAATTCTTTAATCGAGTGTTTGTAATCACCCATGTAAGAGAAAATTCTTGGAAAAATATGAGAGGGAAAATTTTGGGATACAACAGCTGCCCTTGTTCAATCTTCTTAAATCTGAGGATTTAGATTGGCCTGTCCGCCTTTCGTGATCTGAAGGTGGAAGATAATTGAACACTAGAGTGCCCAGAAATTTACACTCGAATGAAGTAACACTAATTGTTGATGATAGCGGGAATGGGCTTACAGATTCCATTGGATAAGATGATAGAGAGTTGTCGGAGATGGACTTAAAGATGCCATCCAAAATAGATGTTGATTTCACACATGGTCCCTTTGGGGGTTCATGTTCCTGCTGTCTGAGGAGGAGTCCGTTGGGGAATGTGGGTTTCTGTTGTTTTCCTGCTTGAGGAAAACTTTGTGGGAAATAGAGCCTAGGAACTTCAGTTGTCCATGGCTCTACTAAGGAGTTATCTCTAGATTACAGAGATGAAAGCTTGCTGTTTTTTTAGTTGAAATCTAGGCTTCACAGTAATCCGCTGGGGGAGAATGAAATTAACTGCTATCTGGAGATGTACCAGAAGAAAACCTGTGTAGGGCTATTTCAGGATGAGTCTGTGTTAGACTGCCTCTGGAGGGTTATATGAAGGAATCTTTGACAATTGCTACCTCAATAGATAATGAAGGAATTCTTGACGATTGCTACCTCAACAGATAATGAAGGAATCTTTGACGATTGCTACCTCAATAGATAATGAAGGAATCTTGGACGATTTCTACCTCAATATATAATGAAGGAATCTTGGACGATTGCTACCTCAAAAGATAATGAAGGAATCTCTGACGATTTCTACCTCAATAGATAATGAAGGAATCTTTGACGATTGCTACCTCAACAGATAATGAAGGAATCTTTGAGGATTGCTACCTCAATAGATAATGAAGGAATATTGGATGATTTCTACCTCAACAAATAATGAAGGAATCTTTGATGATTGCTACCTCAATAGATAATGAAGGAATCTTGGATGATTGCTACCTCAATAGAGTACCAGAAATTTGTCTGGTCATGTAAATAGTTGATGATATTTGTCTGTTTATAGACTTTTACCTGAAAAGATAAAGGGTTAACAGTATGCAATGTCATCATGCATAAAGTGCAAATGATGCTTTTAAAATAAATGAGATTTGTAATATATGCATTTGTGGTGCATATGCTATGACACCTGCAAAATGATGTATGAATGCAATGTATGAATGCGCCAGTCATTCCAATGTTGTATTGTTGAACTAGGGAGGATGAATCCCTAATTGTTATAGGTCTTCAAATTTGTTGAAGTTGAAACGATGGGAGATGAAATTCCATTGTTAGAGAAATAAACTTTGTTGGGGAAGGAAACTCCGTGAACTGCTTGGGGATTTTGTTGAAATCCTGTTGGGGAATCCTGAGAAGCTTGGCGACTTCACTGGGAAATTTTTTGTTGGAGCAACAAATTGGAGATTCTTGCTCCGCCGGGAATATAAGAACACCTGACACCATTAGGCTGCATACTGAGAATATGGCAGTGACTTTGCAGTAGGATTCCCCTGCCTCTGTACCTGCCAAAGAAAGTATCTGCTGGGATTTTGTGGATGATCCGACTATTATCCCAACTTCTGGAATCCTTAGTGAATGCGAATCAGGGTGGTCAGCACTCTACTGGTAGACAAGTGACGAGATGATGGGATGTAGTCGTACGCTTTAATCCCTAACTTTTTCCTGGAACGTCCCTTTTAGATTTTCAGTCCACCGGGATACCCTTTTTTGCCCAAGTCGCCTTTTCAGATTTTCGACTTGGAGGGTGAACAATTTTTGTATATATCCCTAATTTTTGCCTGAACCCTCATGGTTCTCCGGGATGCCCATATTTTTTCCTAGGCCAGTTGACCTAGCGGGTCTTTGCTCATGCGTAGTATTTTACGACTATGTCCATGTTCACTGGGTACGGAGGATTGTCACTGTCCATAGTGGTAAGTATTGCCACACTGCCAGAAGATGTTTGTTTGATCGTACATGATTCGTTGCTAGAATTAATGTCCAATGCTCCAAGTGATTCAGATGGAGATCTATCACTGGATATTTGGCATTTTTTGAGAGATTCCTTGAACCTTGACTTGACTGCCCCAGATCAGCTGGATACCGTGCCATGCCCCTTGGTTATGAAGGGCCTGTTATTGGAAATGTCTTTTCCATATGAGGTGATTCTGTCCATTGAGAGGATCTTCGTTCACTGAATATTAGTTATGTGAATTTCTTTGTTGTTTAAACAATTATCCATATGCAAACAATATCTTTTAAAGAATGCAAACCTTATGTCTGTCTTGAAGTTTGAAAATTCATTGTTTAGTAAAACAAACAAATTTTGTAAGAGTTTTATATAAACTCATGATTTATAGAAAACCTTATAGGAGTCAGGATACCTTTTGTAACAGTATTATTTCGAACTAACCCATGCTTCAGCTAGGACTTTTAAGGGTTGTAGCGTGGCCTAGTTCACGGTTTAAGAAACAAAGGATAAAGGCTCAAAATTTATTTGTACCCAACCCGTTCTTCGTGATGTTCTTCAGTCATATGCTTAGTTAATTGTGTGTTTAACTCCCTCTTGAGTCTTTGCTCTGATATTCTAGTGATGGTTTAGGAATTGAATGTTCGTTTGAGAAGGCAGTCATTTTTGTAACCTTTTTATTTTTGTTGAGGATTTGTAGCGACCTCTTTTTTTATTTTATTATCCCTACTTTTTCCTGAACTATTTCTTATGATTATAGTCAGCGGGATGCCCCAAGTTTTTTCCTAAGTCTCCTTCATAGGTTTTGACTTAGCGGGCTTTTCTCTCGAGAGGTAATGATTGTCTGTCTTGACGATTATGTGGAACCATCACCATTTTTGGAAGGCATCTTATACACTATTTGTCGTGTATGAAGGATGAGCTTGCGACTGAATGCACCTCTGAATTAACTGAGAAAGCTACCCTGCCCCGGGTTATGATTAAGGGTTTTAATTTGTGTGAAAAGAAAAAACTCCTACTTCTTAGGCTCAAAGGGGTTGACTAGGGATTATCTTCCTTATAACTCCACTGTCTAGGATTTGAAACAACGCCTGTACATCGTCAGCGGGGTCTGCTCAAAAGCATACTGTAGAAATTGTGGTATCTTTTTCGTCATCCTCCCTCTAAAGACTTAGAGCTTTTGATCGAGAGTTGAATATCACAAAAAGGAAGAAAAAGCACAGTTTGAATATAATGAATACGGATGAAATAATTCAAGACAAAACATATGCAACGCATTAATATGAATAACCAAAGTTTGACATAAAGATAAATATTTTTAAGCAACAACGAAATTACAACTGATAATTCAACTGAAATAAATGCTCTCAATTTTGACCATGATTTGGCATGGGAGCATTGATCACACTGGGGTCTTAGAAGAGTCAAATTCGATCTCCTTGCTGTCAATCAAATCCTGAATCTTGTTCTTCAAAGTCCAACAGTTGTTGGTGTCGTGCCCAGGACTATCAGAATGGTAAGCATATTTTACATTAGGGTTATACTTAGGAGATGAGCTATCAGGTTTTTGAGGAGGATCCTTTAGTGTAATCAGCTTCACTTTTAGCAATTGTTGTAATGCTTGAGACAAAGGAATATTAATATCAGTGTACTACCTCTCTTGATACTTTATCCTACGCCTATTTCCCCGTTGATGTTGAACAGGTGTTGGTTTAGACATTAACACCGCTCCCACGGACTGATGGTGGTTATTTTTACTATGGCTCCTTTGGCCATAGACAGGATTAATTTCTTTTTTGCCACCAAATGGCTTCTTTTCAGCAATAGAAGATGCAGCCATCAGAATCTTCCCACTCTTAGTACTACTTTAAATCCTCTCCCCAACCAGAACCATCTCTGTAAAACCGGATGAGGAACTTCCAATCAACAAATTGAAGAACAGGCATGTCAGAGTGCCCATGAACATGTCCACCATTTCTCGATCAGTCAGAGGAGGTTGTACCCTGCCATCCAAATCCCTCCATTTTTGTGCATATTCCTTGAACCCTTCTCTTGAGCCCATGGACATATTTTGCAATTACACTCGAGTTGGTGCCATGTCAGCATTGTATTGGTACTTCTTGTAGAAAGCAACAACCAAGTCTTCCCAGATATGGATGTTAGTTCCTTCTAGCTGATAGAACCACTCCAGTTGAGTGCCATCTAAACTTTCTTGGAAGAAATGGACCCATAGCTTCTAGTCGATAGTGTGGGGTTGGATCTTCCTGACGTAAGACCTCAAATGATGCTTGGTACAGGAAACACCGTCATATTTTACAAATATAGGAACCTTGAACTTAGGTGGGATGACCACCCCTGGAACCAACCCTAATTCTTCAAAATCCAGATCGGGTACCCTCTAAATTTCCATTGCATTGAGGTGATCCTCCAACTGCTTGTATTTGTCATCAGCATGAGGATAGTGCTCTTCAGTATAGTCAGTTTCATCTTCCTCAAACGCTGGATTGTTGTCTCCTTCCTCGGATTTCTCATCACCCTCCTCTTGATTATCCCCCTCCTTTGATGGGGTTGCGAAATCTAGAGCTCGGTTAGCTGGTCTTCTTCTTCCCACACTCAAAACACGAACTGGTTTCTTTGCCTTTTTCTTCTAGTCTTTGAGAACAAGAACCTTCAGATCTTCTTGTCCCTTGGCCAGATTCAGGAACATTTCTTGGAATTGAGCATTTTGTGCCTGAAGCTCCTTAACTGTTTGTTCAAGAGCCATTTCTTTTTGCTGTAATAAATAGCGAAAAGATAAGAAACCTGTTTTTTTATACCTGTTTGTGCAATAAAATGTATGATATTCATATGCAATATTTTCAAGGATCTTGCAGGGTAAACATAAGAAGATATTAGCAACTGAATCTGACTGCAGCTTTGATTGAAGAACTTTGTATTGTTGAAGGTCCTTCTACGAGAGTCAAGCTCACCATATCGAGTGGGTCATAGCCCCTGACTCAAGTGTCGTGTTTTGGTCTTTTGAAGGCATTGGCTAGAGGAAAATAAATCCCATTTCCCCTTGCTAGACGTCTGGTTCATCATAACCTACATCACAGACCCTTGAGATCCTTTAAATGGTTAAGGAGATGTTATGGGATGATGTTATGATGTGTATGATATGCTTCAAGCAAAAAATGCAGGGTGATGGAGATGAGTGAGCCTTGTAAGAAATCCAAGTTATTGGACAATGACTCACATCATCATATAACAAAAAAAACCTGCAAGGAATTCAAATTGTTAGATAATGCAAGAAAACAAGTCACACAAGCAGGCTTAGGTTTAGGCTTGCATGGGGTTTATAGGTAAGTACCCTCTTGAAGTTTAGTTGGTCCAACCTGTCTTATAAAAGTAACCAGTTTCTAAGGAGTCTCAATATCACTGATCTTTCTTTATCGAGCGTTATTTCAGCTTAGCAATCTTTTCTTGCGGCCGAAACATCTCGAAAGTCTGATATCAATGAGTGTAGCATCGAGTATCAACCAATCCCCAGCTTTAATTTGAGGTCGGCTATCTTACTACTTTGTAATGGCCAAGTTTGTTTAACTAAGGTTCTAAGGCCTGTTAGTGCTTCACGACACCACGTAACGGCCCCATATTCTCCTCGATTCAACACAAGGGATACCGGTACCAACCAAAGTGTCACACTAACACAGGTATCGCTTCAATCATATCGGTCTACTCTGTATAGTCTCCATGATCTATTGTTGCTTACCTAAAAAGATGCCCCCAGATCCGAGTGTGGGATCTATAGTAACCCAAACAAAGCCCTCAAAAGTAAAGCAAACAAAGCATACAAAAGCAGTTAAATAATGAACTAACTCTAAGGTAACCCCACTTTTTATAAGTCCCCATCAGAGTCGCCAGTTCTGTGATACGGTGGCAGAACCGACTATTTAATACTGGTTTTTACGTTTGTGTTTGCAAATGTTGCAGTAAGCAAGAGTCGCCATTATCTTTTCTTTTATCCAAATTAAGGAAAGGGTGAAAAGAATAGAAAAAGACCTTTTCAATATTATTCTGAGTAAGGGTGGTAGATTATGGAAAGGGAAGGTGTTATCACCCTTTCCATCTGTAGTTATCTACGGGCTCTTAGTTTCATGCTAGTTCACTTTGCTTTTGTTTGAAAATATGCTTGTGGTGTGGGTTTGAAAATATTTTGAAAACGCCTTTGTAATGATTCTTGTCTCTATAAGAATGCGTACAAAGTGTTAGTTTTGAAAATAGTTTAAAGAAGTGTTTGTTCGTGGAAGATGTTTTTGAAAGCGATTTTGAAAAGTGCCTTTGTAATGATTCTCGTCTCTATAAGAATGCGTAGAAAGGACTTTGACTTTTGAAAATGTTTCAATTGAAAGTCTATGTGTGAAAATGATTTTTGTTGTTGTGAGCAAGCGAACAACTATGAGCATCCTACCTACTTAAAAAAGGTCTAATATTATTTTCCTCCTCCTTTAGATATTGCTACCTTACCATTGATTGATAAGAAGCTCTATCGTTGGATGTATGAGGGACATTCTAAGGGATATACAGTCATAAAGGCAACAATATATAGACGCTTTAGAAATTTCTGTTTAGGGACTATATCATTTACCGAAAGGCAATTGTAGGGTCATCGAGGGACTATGATCTTTTGATTTATGGGTCTTTGCTAAAGCGTCCGCGTCTCGAGGGACATGACTGTTTTATTTCTAAAGGAAACCAAAGTGGGGGTACCCTAGAGGTGTATATGTGCAAGTGTGTTATGTTCAATTATTTTTATCTTTTATGTTAGGTCTGCTAACGTTTTGTTATTAGTCTTATCATGCAATCCTAGTTACTAGAATTTAATATACAAGAAATTAAAGTACAGAAATGTAAAGTGAGGGAATGTAAATCCTAAGCTATTACATGGCTTTGTGAGAGGTACATTATAGAAATGTGAAAAGTAAAGTCCTAGTTACTATTACAAACTGGGAAGCAGTTACAATAAGATGAAAAAATGCGAAAATAAATAAATGCGCAAATAAATTAAAATGGACGACTAAATCCTAAGGAAAAGAAATCTTTTTGTTTGTTTTTATTTATAAAAGAAAAAAAACTTAAGTCTATTTAATTTTAATTTCAAGAAAAAGGTTAAAATAATTAATTTATTTATTTACAAAAATTGATTTGATTAATAAAACACTAACCTAATATTTTTTGTGATTTTTGATTTAAAGTTGATTCAAATGATAAAGTCAATAAAGAAATAACAAAAAAGAACAAAAATAAGATATAAAGGGGGGCGGGGGGGCATCCTTCGATCCAGGGAAGGATGATGGTTTTTTTTTATCCAGGGGAGAATGGTCTGTTTCGATGGAAGGAAATACTTCCTTTCGATCTAGGAGAGGTTGTCTATCCTTCAATCCAATGAAAGTAGCTGCCCTTTGATCTAAAGAAAGTTGTTACCTTTCGATCCAACGAGGGATATGGCTTTCGACCTAGAGGACATTGTCGAAACTGCCTGATAGATCACTTGTGAGGACACCCAATTTGCAAAGATATCTTAGAAAAATAAAACCATGATCTGGGTTCCAAACCCAGGTCCTTCGATTATGTGCGTACTGGCCTTATTTATGCTGGATCTGCAACATAAACGTTAGAGACAAAAAGAAACAAATACAGACCTGGGCATCACACTCAGGCCCTTCGATCATGGATGAAAATCGAATGACTATGACATGCAAAGAAAATATAGAATTTGATTCCTTACATTTTTCTTACCAACAGTGGTGTATGAATCTGTGGCTTCAGGCGTGGGTACCTTTGTTTAAGGGTTGCTTCGATTTGGCACTTCTGGACGTGTGCTTGCTTAGGGGCTGGTGATGATTGGAACGGCTTCAGGAGACCTCCAAGAATGTGTTTGCAATTTCGTGTGACTCTCTCTCTGGTTGTGTCCAGCCTCTTTTAATCTGGCTAGTGTGTTCTTTATATCGAGGGGATGGATGGGACAAGAAAATAAAGGTTTAAACAGCCATAAACAAGTGTTTTTAAAGCCATGAATGATGTTTTATAACTTTGCCAAAGTCATGGAAATTTGTTTCTTTTTTAAATTTGAATGAATATGGACAATTTTGGCTTTTGGGTACCTTCAGTCCCTGTCCTTCGATTGGACCTCTTTTATAGCCTTCAAATGGACCTTTGATTGCCTCCTTCAAAGGGGTATTTTGAATAGACCATTTGTGTACCCTTCGAATGGGCCTTTGGTTTCCTCCTTTAAATGGACTTTTTTAGCGTCTTTCATATGTATACTTTGTGCCCTCTTCAAATGGGCCACCAAGGTGTGTCCTTCGAATGACTTAATTCTCATCCTTGGGGCCTCTTCTATTGAACCCCACCAAAAAACTCTTTCCAGACTAATTGAAGCTTCCTTCAGAATGCTTGTGCAGGAAACTTAAGTATAACAATATGTGGGATTTTGGGCCAACCAGCATCTTTGCATATCTCTCTTTCGTTTTGGCTAGAAATATGTGTATCCTTCATTTTGAACCAATGTGTGTGCTCTTTTGAAGGGACCACATGCATCACTTGTATGCATCACTTGCCATTCCTTCGAATGGGTCAAACAAACTTTCCAGGGGAGATACTGCCCAGTCAAAGCAGGAATCCAGCTTGCATGCAGGTAGTCATCAAGACATACCTGCAAAGGCCCTTGCTCAATCGAAACAGACATGCAGGTAACCATTACATTGTGAATCAAGAAAGCACATAAAGCGAATGGTGTAGTCGAAAGACGTATGCAAGAAGCTATTTCTTTGTGCCTGCTGACATGGAGGAAGTTCCTGCCTTGTGAATTGAAGGCAAGCACAAAGAAGGCACTTGTCTTCTGAATCGAAGGAAAGCTGCAGGAGGCCATTGCCAACACCTTCTGAATTGAGAGAAACCATTAAGAAGCCAACACCCTCTGAATCGAAAGAAGCCAGTAGGAAGTTACTAACTTCTGAATTGAAGGAGCACCAACATGAGGCCCTTCCCCTTTGAATCGAAGGAGGATGTTTCAAAGGAAACACATGCCCGGTCAAAGCATGTATACAACAAACAAGCAAAAGTCCAAGGCTACAATCAAAACTTGGAAATTTGAAGTAAGCTTGGAGGAGGTTAGGTGCTTAATCGAATCCTGTCTAGATGCCAATCGAAAGACCCTTTGAAATGTCAATCGAAAGACCTTGTTTTTCTTCAAAATTTTTATTTTTTCTTTAATCGGGTGTTTGTAATCACCTATGTAAGAGAAAAATCTTGGAAAAATATGAGAGGGTAAATTTTAGGGTACAACAGTAGACAATATTACATGTAAGGCAGGGCTGGACAGAAAGTATTACTCGTAATGCATGCAGCATTGCTCGTAATGCATGCAGCATTACACGTAAGGCAGGGCAGGAAGCAAGGCAACATGTGTAACGCATGAAGCATTACGCATATGGGCAGGCGAAGGTGCAAAAATTCCCATTTTCACGATTTCTTCTCGTTTTCGCGTGCGAATTGTATTATCTCGGTCCATAATGACTAGTAAAGCGTAGGTGGACATAAGAAGGCTAGTAATAATAATAAAGTAAGTTTAAAACATGGGATTTTATATGGAGTTTATGTTGTATGATGATAATGATGATGATGATGGTTTGTATTGACAAACATTGAAGGCTTATGCCCTGTGGTTGCATAATTATGTTGTTGCATACGATGTCGCATGTTGCATAGCGATGAGGGCTTATGCCCTGTTGTTTGCCTCTAAATGGTGTTATGATGAGGGCTTATGCCTTGTTATTTCCCAAATTGGAAATTATTATGAGGGTTTATGCCCCGATGGTACCACATGCATTGAGTTGATATCGGTCTCATTACATTGAATTGTTTTGAGTTGATGATGTATTATGTGAATTATGTGTTATGTTGCGAAGTATTGTGTGATGTGTGAATTGTGTGATTACTACTCCTTAGCATGTGATATTCACCGTATATTTATTGAATGTAATTCTCACCCCTTTTTGTGTTATTGTGTCCTTGTTCCCCTGGGAGTACAGATAATCAGGTACTTGAATAGTGCTTGGAGTGAGTGTTACCTGATCGAGTCCTAGGAGTCGCTCTGATACGTAACACGGGAATTGGGAATCTTTGTTATGTTTTGCTTTATTTCATTTGTTACGTATCTTCCATTTTACTTATGTTGGACCATATATTTGTGGAGTTTTATTTGTTATTAAAGCTGTAATGACATGGAATTAAACTAATTTTATTATCCCATTTCCGAATTGATTATGTTTGAGTAAAAGAAGTAATAAAGTGACTTTAAACTTTATGAATATTTGAAGTATGTGACATCCTGCTTATGTACTCTGATATATGTTAATGTAATTGCTATTGTGGGAAAGTGGGGTTTTATAACACATGTGATAATTGTCAAATTATGATCTCTTTACTTCATATTTACTCTTCTAACTTAAACTTGCTAATTCTTGTCTCTTTGCATCATTTCTTTTGTATGATATATGTGCAATCTTCTTCCATGACTTGTGGTATTTAAATACGGTTTGTTAAATCTCATATTCTAATGACTTGTATGCTTTAGACCCCCCCCCCCCCCCCCACCTAAATATGTCCCATCTTCATCTATTCTCTTATTAATCCTTCTTTTGCTTTAGGGTTGACTTTGGTGTGGTATTAACCTAGTCTTATGTTAACTTTTGAAAATGATTTAGCAAGGTTGTCTTAGGGGTTCTAGAATTTTTTAGTACATTAAACTTTTGTGTTTGTGATCGGAAAATAGCAAGTGTACTATTTTGTCGATGTAGTTTTAGTGATTTTTAATTCACGAATATCGATCTCAAGGATTGCAATGCAAATACGAAATATCAGTCTTACCAAGTAGACAAAAACTAGAAGTTTGTTGTTTGAAACAAAATCTCTACACAAGACAATGTAAAATAATTAACTTTCTTTTAATTAAACAAGCTAGGGGAATGGTTCGGTCAATTTGGCCTATAAAGGTTATTATTCCCAATTTCTTTCAAAAAAATCTATGTTACTTCAATTATCAACCTCTATAGTGTTTTTCCTAAGTCCTTAGAGAAAAACCCTTGAACATGCAAATTAATCCCTATACCCAAGAAGAATAATAATGCATTCAAGTAAATCAATATCAAGGTCATATATGATAATCATAGGGTATCCCTAGTCCTAGGAGATATCTACTATAACCAAATTATACACAAACCCTAACAAATATAGTCCTATATTCATCAGTCATAAGTCAATCTCAATTGTTCCGAAAGAGAATGCATAAAATCATTGTATAATTAAATTGAAGAAACATAATATCTGAATCGAAAAACTAAGGATTCATAATCATTACAAGATCCAAATTAGAACCAACCCCTAACAAGTGGGGAATTTAGTTATTCATAGAATTCAAGATTAATAAATTAAAAGGAATTGACATTACAAGAACTTAGACTTTGATCTTCAATGGTGACACCTTGAAGTTCTCCGTCAGTCGTAACCTTGCTTCTCCAATCCTTCTCTCCTGTAATCTCTATTTTCTCCAAATCAAAAAACATCCTTTCTTTCTTGCCCTAAAGATGTTTTAATAGTGTCCTCTGGCTCTGCCCCCAGCCAAGTGTCAAAAATACCCTTAATGAATTCACCTACGTGTACACAATATCAGGAATTTGAATCAGTACGCGCTCTGCAACACGGGCCGTGTTCCTGCACACGGGCGCCCGTGTTGCCCTTCAGTGCAACACGCTTCAGCTTGCTTGATCACACGGTCCGTGTTCCTGCACACGGGTGACCGTGTGCAGGCTCTGTTTCTGGCACAAAATCCACTTTCCAGGCACTTTTCAACACGGGCCGTGTTGCTACACACGGGGGCCCGTGTTGACCTCTTAAAATTGCTTTTTCCGGCTCCATTTCATCCGCCTGTGCGCGCCAAAAGTTCCTATTCTCCCATGTATCAACCTGAACATCAACACTACCAAGCACAGCATAAAATGGTACTTTTTTCAACACTTAAAGGACAATAAGACACAAAGACATCACACAAAAATAAATACGAAAACTTACTCTAAACACACGTGCAACTACCGTTTAGTGTTACCAAACTATGAATTCTTGTCGGAAAAAGGTGCGAAAACTTACTAGAAATGGTGACCGATCACAACCCCACACTTATCTCATTGCTTGTCCTCAAGTGATGTATTGAGGCGAACAAAGGTCACCAACAAGATTCCTTTCTCCACAACACCCTCACTTCACAATCTAGTCCATGGCATCTTCCGTCAATCTTTCCACCACATTTCCACCTCCGAGCACTATTTTACCTGCAAGCTTTTCACATTCTCACAACATCTCTCCGGGTTAAATTGTTTACACTCACAGTATCAAGGTATGCATATTACTTTTAACTTTGAATAAATTCTCTAATCACTACACACACAGATCACACACACATTCATGAGGTCTTTGGGATGTAACGTGGCTTAGGTTTGGTGGGATAAACAAAGAACGGGATGACAAAGGGTTTTGGTGCTCGGCATTCCTGTAGGATCCATATTTCTTCTCTCAACGACCTTGAATCGTAAGTATGGGGGTAAAGACTTCCGACTCTTGATTTTAGCTTTTTAGAGTCATGCTACAGGAGTTTCCAATAAGTGGGCAAGTGTCAAGGTTATTTCCTTCGATTTTCTTATTCTTGAAATACTTTTGTTTTCTTTGGATTTCTACAGTCTTTTCCTTTTCTTTTTTTTCTTTGCACTTGCCCCTTACTCAATGATACATTACCCCACACTTAGATTTTGTCATACATTTACAAGATGAAAACACAAATGCCGAGCGATAACATGAATGGTGGAAGGGTGGTAACATGAATAACAATATGAACAAATAAAAAAAATGGCTCAAGGGGGGTGACTATGGATACAATGCATACAGGATGGTTTAGAAAGGCTCGGGGTTACAGAAAGAACTTGCCTCAGTGTATGTTTTCGTGGTGTGTTTGTGTTAAGCGAAAATACGAAAAATCAAAGTGAATAACGTCATACCTGACTGAACTCTCATATGGAATCACGAATTTGGCTCTGTAACCTCACCGGGTGGGTTAAGCTTGCATGCTCCACAGTGCTGGTGGTGTCATGCAATTTCTCTTTCAACTGCAAAAATGCCACAACACTCTATTGATCAATGTTGATGCCTGGATTGTGTTAACTTCCCTGGTGCCTGTGGAGATTAAGTGTGGTGTGTGTTGTTCAACCACTAACTGTTAGCTTGCTCCCTTCCGACTTCTATCAATCACCTGGTAACACCCTGACGGTACTGCATTGGACAACTAAAACACAAATTAAAACAAACAAAGACGCAACAAATCAAATAAATCGACTGAACGAAACTGAACAATAAATAATCAAGCAAACAATAAAATAAAATAAAACCTCCCCCACACCTGAACTAAACATTGACCCCAATGTTTAAATTCAAGTGCGACGGAGACTACCTGCCTACTAAGGTGGTGGAGGAGGGTCCTGTGGGAATTGCAACACGAGACGTCGCATCATAGTCTGGACGTCGTCCACCACAGTTCCTTGTCTGAACAGCTCAACACCTTGCCGCATCTGTTCGGTGCGTATGGCACCAATTTCAGTTTACACCCACCCCCACTGATCTGAAGTCATAGAGGAGGATCCGGCATACTGTTGGTTGAATTGCGGGTGTTGCTGGTCAGGATGGTCCGGAGCTTGAACGTCATCCTCCATTTCATTACCTGAAAAATTTTGACCACGTGGAGGACTTTCTCCTAGGTTCATACCTGTAGCTACATAAAGCCAATTACCACGGTTTGCCACAGAAATACAATGAGGAGCCGGTAGTGACAGAATGTGTTGCTCATGAATCACCAGGGAGTAATACCCGGGCTGCACTACGATCATCCTTTGATTGACAAGAGTAGTCATGTCAATCTTCTTTCCCGGTAGGGAGGGTTCCTCTATTAGGAGCTGACTATAATTCAAGTAATCAGCCAGTTGCGTAACCATTCCTCCTACCGATATATCTCCATTCGAAGCATGACCAACTTGCTTCAAATGGTTGGCAGCAAATGCCGCCACATTCACCCTTCCTACCTCCAGCATACTATGTAACAGAAACAATTCCCTCTTTGCACACACCCCCGTGCTATCTCCCCGCCCAAACAAAGTAAACGCTAAACCTTTCTGGGCATATCTGAAGCAAGGATTATGAATCCCCGAGGCCTTGGCAGAACTAGGATTGTACCCAGCTTTTCCAGTGATGGCCTCCCAAAATTCAGCAGCAGGGAATGTCTCAGGCGGAACCCCCGGTCCAGATGACGGCAATTTAAGGGCAGCCCCAACCTCTTCTACGGTCAGCTTATGCTGGTTCCCAAACATACAGAACTCTAAATCACCGTAATACCCCATTTCAGTTCCATTCCACTTGTGTTTCAGTTTAAATTCAACAGTACTCAAAAATTCCAGAGTTAGGCCCTCAAAGGTAGGTGCCTCAAATAGCATAAACGGTAACATTCCGATGTTATGAAACATACGGAACACCTCATCCTTAAGGCCTAACTTAACCAGTGTGCTTTCACAAATATAGCGGGTCGGGAGTAACTTACGCTGAACCAAAACATCATACCTTTGTTTGTACTTAGGGTCAGCAAAGGTAATACCGTGGGGGTTGTCATCCGCAGTCCTATTTCGTCTGGATGCCCGACTCGTAGTGCGGCGGGGTCTTTACCTTGGTTCGGATGGCTCGGCGAAATCATCTGTCCTACTGGAACGCCGGATTACTCGCTTTGGAGGCATAAAGATGTTCCTGCACAAAGAAGAGAGAACAAAACACAAACCACAACACACAAAAATTCGAAAATTAGAATTGCCCAAAATTAAAATCTAAAACGGTGAAAGTGTAGAGCATGAAGAGTAGAACAACTTTAATAAAAGCACTTTGGTGTTTTGATGAGTGGGTGATGGTGTAAAAGTGAGTTGTTTAGCTCTTGAGGCTAGGTTTCAATGGAGGAGATGAGTGAAAAGTGGAAGAATGAAGTGAGAGAAAGGTTATATTTCAAAAGAAGACCAAATTCAGGTGGGGTCCACTTAAAATCAAAGAAGACCAAATTTCAAAAGCTGAACACGCCCAGTCACACGGTCCGTGTGTACGAACACGGGTACCCGTGTGAAAGCTCTGACTTTGCACTTCTTTTTTTTTCTTTTGCGCGCTCTTGTAGTCTGGGCTCAACACGGACCGTGTGCCAAGACACGGACACCCGTGTTTCTTCTCTGATATACACCAATTTTGAATTTCCTTAATGCTTTTTGACTGAAGTTGCTTCTACCGATCCAAGTCTTACACCATCCTACAAAAATAAAATAAAATAAAATAACACAAAAACACAAGATAACGTTAAAGTAAAAATACGTAGGTTGCCTCCTACGAAGCGCTTCGTTTAACGTCGTATGGCTCGACGGACTCCACCTCAGTCGGTGAGACGTAAATGATCAATGACTCCCGGTACTTGTCCTGTATAATAGGGCTTCAACCTTTGGCCATTCACTTTGAAAACATCCTCATTGTTCGGATTTTTAATCTCAACCGCGCCATGAGGGAATACCGTCTGAACTAAAAACGGACCAGACCACCGGGACTTCAACTTTCCAGGGAACAGTTTAAGCCTGGAATTGAACAAGAGCACCAACTGGCCTTCCCAAAACTCTTTCTGTTGTATTCTCTGATCATGCCATTTTCTGGTCTGCTCTTTATACATTTTAGCATTCTCATAGGCTTGATCACGAAATTCCTCTAGCTCATGGAGTTGAAGAATTCGTGATTCACCTGCTTTAGCCAGATCATAATTAAAGAATTTTGTAGCCCAGAATGCTTTGTGCTCAAGTTCAAGCGGGAGGTGGCAAGCTTTGCCATAAACTAGTTGATACGGGGACATTCCAATGGGAGTCTTGAACGTCGTTCGGTATGCCCATAATGCGTCATCCAGTTTAATCGACCAATCCTTTCTTGAAGAATTGACCGTCTTCTCCAGTATCTGCTTTATCTGTCTATTAGAGACTTCCACTTGTCCACTTGTCTGCGGGTGGTATGGCGTAGCGATCTTGTGCTTGACATTGTACTTCTTCAGCACATTTTCCATCAACTTGTTTAAAAAGTGGGTGCCTTCATCACTGATTAATGCTCTAGGCACCCCAAACCTCGAGAAGATGTTGTTCTTTAGAAAAGTAACCACCACCTTAGCATCATTTGTGGGTAGTGCAACTGCCTCAACCCACTTGGAAACATATTGTTGTACCCCAAAATTTGCCCTCGCGCTTTTCCACAAGAAATCTCAGCTTCAAACATTTCCTGACTTCTCAAACTGGCTCAAGAATCGGACAAACGGACTTTTCTTGACAGTCAATCAAACTAGGGTTTTTACTGATTTTCAGAGCTCTGAATTGTTTCGTACAGTGGGCTTAGGGTTTGGTTGATTTTTGGTTCATTTTTGATCAAGCGAGCGTGATTTGGCATTTAATCGGGAATTAAGGTTTTATGGGCATGTTCTCGGAAGAATTTGAATTCCACAGCACTTTGCGGTTTATTTCAAGATTCGGATTAAAATTCGCGTTATCTTGGTTTAATCAGCAAAAGAGACAGTGGTTTGAATTCAGTGCGTTTTGATTGGGCCAGTCAGATACAAGATGCAGTTTTGAATCCACAGTGTTTATGTGTTTGATCAGTCTATTTGGGTTAATTACTGCTTTGCTTTGGATGTTGGATAAGACGGGTTTTATTGATCAATGTTGTTTTATTTAAGTTATTCATTATTCTAAAATTAAATAATTGAAATTTATCTTTCAATTGTTTTAATTCTAAGAATTTTAAATAAATAAATAAGCAATAAAGAAAATTAGAACCAATTGGATAATTTAAACTTTTATTGATATTTGAATTATTTGTACAAATTGCTGTTTATTACAGACAATAATTTACATTTAATTTAAATATTACATAGAATGAAAAAACTATCCTATTTTCTAATATTCTTCGTTCTTCACTCCGCTCCGGTATTCCATTTTTCATCTGCAAAAAGAAACAAGAAAAGTCAGAAAGCATTAAATTGGAAAAGACAGATAAAATATTGCTCATCATTAGGGGCCACTGACTGGGATCAGTTGACCCTCTCTGCAAATCACGGGATTTCTCCCGGTTCACAGAGAGGGAAGATTTTTTATTCCATGAATGCAAATGTCAAAAATGCATAAGTTATAAATTTCAAGCTGCATAGAAATTCAAAATCCAAAATCCAAACTGAAAAGTTCAATCTCAACTTTCTATCCAAAAGCAAAGGGCACTAACTGTCAAAATGCCAAAGAAAATCAAGGAATTACAATTGCTGCAAAGTCAAAATCCCAGGCTGTCAAAGAAAGATATGGGACATATCACAAAGTCCCAAGATATCAAAGAAATGCAAAAAAAGCAGAGCAAAGCACAAAAGCTGGAGATAAAGATGCAGTAATGTATTATGCAAGAAATTTTTTCATCACTTCCCATCATAGCCCCTTCAGAACCATAAGTACAGAACAATAAACATTATAAAATTCTTAAACTGTACTTTAAGAGAGAGAAAAGAGAGATAAAGCATAGGCAGGGTTAGGCATAGTTCAGCAGTTCAGAAGACAGTTCAGCAAGATAGCAAAAGAAAGATATACAAATCCAAGACAGTTCACAGCAGACAGTAGGAAGGAGAGAAGAAAGAAAGATATAACACAACATAAAAAACTCAGTTGAGCCTAAGCAAAAAAAGTGATAACCAAAGTCTATCAAACCTGAACCTGTACACAAACTTCACAACTCTGCATAATACAAAGAGGAAACAAGCCAATAGAAAGAAGAGAGGTTAAGATACACAAATCAAAAGCCAACTCAGTAGCGGCATCATCCAAACCTAGCCAAAGAAAACTGTGTTGAACCTTGCATCACCAAAACATACAAACACATGACCAGAAAATACCTTAACCAATGCCATAACCATCAAACTACATCAACTTGCCACAAAGCCCAACAAACACACTGAAACACATAACCATCCAAAAAAACCAGCATTAGCCTCAACTCAAAAACTACTGAACCTGTCAAAGTTTAAAATTCCATCTAACCAAAATCTATCAAAACCTGAACTTTGTCCAAAACCACCAAAAAACCTGCATCAGGCCTCAAACATCCAACACAACTCTGCATAACAAATACACAGAAGCCAATACAAAGCAAAAAAGGGGAGAAGAGAAGAGAGATACCAAGCTCAGTTCAGCAAAAAAGTCACAAGCTAAAGCCCTCAGTACAAGCATCATTGGGCATTAAAAATCAAACAAGCATCATATTCCAACCCACACTCAAGGCAATAACTGTCCAAAATCAGTCAAGACAATAAAGGCAAGCAAACGTACAAGAGGGCAAGTTCAAGATAACACAGGACAATCATTCAAGGCATCAGGGGCTCAGAGGAAAACAAAGATTCGAAGGCAACCTAGACCCTCAGACCTTTGAGGTCATCACAGGGTGATACAAGTAAGTATACAGTGCTCAAGAGAAAAGAAAGAGGCGAACTCAGTGAAACACATCATGGGGCAAGCTCAAGGCAAAACATCTCAGGCAACATACAAATTCCCAAAGGCATCATAGTGGAAGAAGAGGTAAAGAAGTGAATTAGGGTTTCTCAGTGTACATCATCATCAAAGCCCGAAATATAGCAAAGGAACGAAAATACCAGGAAAGCTCAAAGCTTCATCACTGAATCTTAGCCATCAAAGCCTCCTAAGCATCCTCATCTCCTTCCTTCCCTTTTCCAGTAGAGGTATGACATTTCTTTTCCCTCCTAATGCACCTCCAAATAAAAATCAATAACACAACATGAGAGGTCAAACCCCAAGCAGTTAATCAATAAATACGCAGAAGATCACAAAATGTACTAAAACAAAACAAATCAAAGTGATTACCAAGTTCTACTGCCTCAACAACATCGCTGGAGGGAAGGGGAAACGGAGGTTGCCGGTGGCTGAGGCAAGAAGCTCATGATGGATCCTCTGCATCTTGGAAATGGAGAAGACGAATACAACGAACGCGCCGTCGCTGCCTCACTAACCCTAAACTTTCATGACCAAACTGAGCGCTGCCTCACTAACCCTAAAATTCATTTCAGGTTTGATTTGGGCCTGACCCGGCCTCACTTCCTAAGCCCAAGTTAACACTTCATCATGTTTATTAAATACTAACCCTTTTCTTTCTTTTATTCCTTAAACAATACTTACTTCTTTTTTATAAAACACTAACTCTTTTCATTTTTATAAAAACAATGTTTATTTTTTTTTTATATACTAACTCAATTAATTCATTTTTTAACATACAAGATTTATTTCTTAATTTAATTAAACATACTAACCTAATTAAAAATACATCTTTACCTCATATATTGAGTTTGAAAATAATTATTTTCGTTTATTTATTTACTCTTTCATTTAAAATATATTTGTACATACATTTTAAAACATTGATTTTGTACATATTATACATTTTCATACATAATTAAAATTAAACTCTTTTTTAGTTAACATTCTTTTTTACATAATAATTCAATACATCTTTTAATATTGAAATTCACAAGCATTTGACTAAAATACTTTTTTAATTAAAAACTTAATATTTTAATCAAAACACCTCATTTTTTCTTTTGTACATAATTAACATGTAAATCAAAAGTACAAGATTAAAACATGTATCTAAGTCAAAACCCTAATACACTTCAATTCCATTTCGCACTTGTACATAATTACACAATTCATATACATGTACATCTCACATTTACACTTACACAATATATTGCCCTATACACATTTTATCTTATATTTGTACGTTCGATATTTACATTTTGATTGTGACATTCGATTTGGTTGTAAATAAGTCCCATCCCCTTGTACATTTATATCCCCACTCCCGGACATTATTTTGTAATAGCGTAGATTTATATTCCGCAATTTACAGCTTTCCAATTATACCATGTTTAGACCTAGGGTTTGTATGTACATAAAATCAAACGCTAGATAACCTAATACAAAACAAATGCATGTAATCAATACACAATCACACTTGCACCCTCTAGGGTAATCCCACATGATGCCTTCCAAAATGGGCCATGCTTGCACGTCGAGCATCTTTGGAAAAATAAAAGCAAATGATCACAAGTCCCTCAAAGTGTTGCCTAAATGGAATGATCATAGTCCCTTCGAAATAATTGCCAAAGACACTTGGCACCATTGCATTCATGGTCCATACGATAATCCGCGCCCGTCCCGAATAAACTTCCTAAACGCAAGATTGTCCATCAATTTCAATGATGGAACAAAATTGTTAAAAGGGGTTAAAACATGACAAAACCTTTGAGTACAGTAGGGTAGACAAAACTCTTAGTTACTTGAGATCAAACTTGCAAAAACACTTGCCTTCTTTTCAAAAACCACAATCCACAACACTTTCAAACAAACTCTCAAAAACATTTGAAGACATCTTTTCGAAAAGATTCACACTTTTGTAAAACACTCAAACACGAGTCAAATACATTAGTTGCCTAAGACAAGGCATCTTTTTCCAAAACATTTTCAAAAAGCACCCACACACACACCATTTTCAAAGCAATCGAAAAAACAAGGCAAGTGATCTAAAAAACCAAGTAACTAAGAGCCCATGGATAACCATGGATGAGAAGGGTGCTAATACCTTCCCTTTTCATAATCTACCCCCCGAACCCACGAAATATCTCAAAAGGTTTTTGCTGTGCTTTTTTAACCTTTCCTTTAGGATAAAGTAAAAAGTCGGTGGCGACTCTTGCTAACCGCACAAGTGCGAATACGAACGCAAAACACTAGTCAGTTCTCCCACCGTATCACAGAACTGGCGACTCTGCTGGGGAGAATTTTTTCAGTGGGGTTACCTTAGGGTTTAGATCACCTTTACTTTCAATTGATTGCTTTGTTTGCTTTACATTTGTGGGCTTTGCATCGGAGTTTCATAGATCCTAACCCGGATCTGGGGAAACCTTTCTAGGTAGCATAATCTGTGAGGGACCTGTCCGGCGTAGACCGACATGGGTGAAGCAGTGGCTACGTTGGTGTGGCGTCTTAGTCTGTACCTATATCCCTTGTGTTGTAACGGGGAGAATATAGGTCTTCTAAGGGGTCATTAAACACCAACCAACCTTAGAACCCTAAATTGACCAACTTGGCCATTAGAACAGTAGCAGTATGCTACACTCATTGAGGCTAAACTCTCGAGATGGTTCCGGCCGCGAGAAAAGGTTGCGATGCTGGAGTTATGACCGATTGAGGGTAGCCAATGATATGAGATCCTCTAGAACCCGGTTACTTTTGATAGGACAGGTTTTAACCAACAAACTGAAAGAGGGTAGTACCTGAACCTCATGCAAGCCTAAACCTAAGGCCTTGAGTGCTTTGTGTGAATATTGTTTGCCTGTATATACACTCACTTGCTTGTGCATACATGTACATAACATCATGACATCATACCATAGCATTCTAGCATTTTCAATAACCATTTCAAGGATCTCGAGGGTTCTTTTGATGCAGGGTTACATTGAACCAGACATCTATCAAGGGGCAAGAGGTCTCTCCTCTAACCAATCCAGTCAAAGATCGAAAACAACAACTTGAATCAGTGGCTATGACCCACTCGACATGGTGAGCTTGATTCTCGTGGGAGGACGTCCACCGATGCAGAGATCTCCAATCCAAAAGCAGAGTTCAACCTCTAACATTTTCTTGTGTTTACCCCCAAGAAATCCTTGAAAGCATGCATCCACATATCATGCATTTCATTTTGACAATCTTTCATTTTTCAGGTTTCCTTACTCTCCTGCTGTTTATTTCAGCAAGAGATGGCTCTAGAACGGTCTGTCAAAGACATCCAAGACCAGACCGCTCAGCTGCAAGAGATGTTCCTGAACTTGTCTCTGGGGCAAGAAGAGATGAAAGCTCTCCTCACCAAGGACTTGGGGAGTTCCAACAATTCCAGGAGTGATCAGATTGCGGAGCTGCAGTTTGATCTGACAACACTGAGGACTCAAATGATGGGACAGTTGGTGGGCCAGATGGCTCTCATCCAAGACCTATCTCAAAGATAAGAGGAACTCAGAGTTCTTGTCCGCCAACTGCTTCCAAACAACCAACTGGGGCAAACATCTGAGGTCGAAGAGCAAGTCACCGCTCAGCCTCCATCCACTCAAGAAGACAAGGGGAAAGCTCCTCTGCTAGCTTCAGGGTCACAAACCCATCAACAACCTCGCCAGCGTCAACGGGGCAATCGGCGTAAACAAGAAAAGCCGGGAAGACAGTTCACGGAGACTGAGATACCATCATTCTTCAAACTGAAGCGCCTGTTGGAGGTCAATTTGCTCACCGTAAAGGACCCTCCTCAGAAGCTCAATATCTCCTCTCCTCGCTTTAATCCCGACGAATTCTGTGTTTACCACTCCTGCAGCCCGGGGCACAGTACCAACGACTGTTGGGCCTTGAAGAACAAGATTCAAGATCTGATTGACATTGGGGTGCTGGAATTCATGCCAGACGGTGAGATGAAGATCTTCCGTTAAAGGGTTCTCCGCTTGAAGTGACGAAGCTCGAATTGAAAGACTTTTGCTTCTTTTTGAATTTTCAAAGTTGTAATTTCTTTTGCTGTCAAACAATTATCTGTTGATGTTAAACTCTGTTTTCATTAATGCATTGCATATGTTTGTCTTGAATTCATCCATTCGTTTCACTACTCTTATGCTTTTCTTTATGATATTTGACTCTTGATAAAAAGCTGCAAGCCTTTAGAGGGAGGATGACGAAACAATACCATGATCTTATACAGTATGCTTTTGAACAGACCTTGCTGATGATGTACAGGCATTTCTTTCAATTCCCAAACACTGGAGTTATAAGGAAGTTAATCCCTAGTCGACCCCTTCGAGCCAAAGAAGTAGGAGTTTTCTGTTCTAAACAATCAAAACCTTTGACATAAACCCGGGGCAGGGTAGTATCTCAGTTAATTCAAAAGAAAACGCACATTGAAGTCGCAAACTCTCAGTTCGTAATACAACGAACGACGTCGAAAAAGAAAGCATTCCTTCGGAATCAAAAGACAAGGGTGGTTCCCTATCACATAGACAGTCGATCTCTCAAAAGAGAAAAGCACACCAAGCCAAAACCTATGAAGGAGGCTTAAGAAAGCTGGGGCATCCCGCTGACAGTAATCCCGAAAACGGTAACAGTCAGGCAAAAGTTAGGGATAACAAATCAAAATCAAAATAGTGAGGTCATTACAAAATCCTCAACAACATGAAAAGTGTTGAAAAAGAAAAAGGAGATGATGACTGTCTCCCAAAATTCAACTGGTGAACCATCGCCCAAAAGTCGTTCCAAACTCAAAACAGAGTGCGACACACTATTAACTGAGCTTAGGTTGAAGAACATCACGAAGAGCGGGTGGGTACAAATATGCTTTGAGCCTTTATCCTTTGTTTCTTAAACCGTGAACCAGGCCACGTTACAACCCTTCAAAAGTCCTAATTGAAGCATGGGTTAGCTCGAAAGCATACTGTTACAAAAGGTATCCTGACTCCTGTAGGGCTTCGCTCTAAGTCTTGTGTTAACTTGTCTTGTGAAAAGTTTTCTGCTAAAAAACGCATTTTTCAAAACTTCGAGACAAACATAAACTTTGCATTATTCAAATATCATTGTCTGCATTTGACCCTTTTATTTGACAGCGAAGAAATTCATGCAGCGAATGTTCGGAGGAACGAAAACTCTCTCAGTAAGTCTAAATCACTTCAAGAGGATAACACTTCCATTACAAATCTCCTATCAACAAGGGGCATGACATGTCACTATTCAATTAACCTGGGGCAGTCCAGTCAAGGTCCAACAGATCTTTCAAAGTACAGTTAACCTGGGGCAGTCCAGTCAAGATTTCAAGAAATCTCTCAATATGCAGGGTAATCTGATTCAAGACTCCTTCTTCACCACTTGGGGCATTCGAATGTCAAAAGTGTTCAACAAATCAACTACAACATTTCCAGACTCGACTCCTGTATCTAGCCAGGGCACGTCTGAAGAGTTCGAAGATTCGATTCCTGTATCCAGCCAGGGCATATCTATCAGATATCACCTTTCCAGATTCGACTCCTGTATCCAGCCAGGGCATATCTGTTGACCACATTTCCAGACTCGACTCCTGTATCTAGCCAGGGCACGTCTGAAGAGTTTGAAGATTCGACTCCTGTATCCAGCCAGGGCATATCTGTTGACGACTATTTCCAGATTCGACTCCTGTATCCAGCCAGGGCATATCTGTTGACCACATTTCCAGACTCGACTCCTGTATCTAGCCAGGGCACGTCTGAAGAGTTCAAAGATTCGACTCCTGTATCCTGTCAGGGCATATCTATCAACTATCACCTTTCCAGATTCGACTCCTGTATCCAGCCAGGGCATGTCTGAAGAATTCCAGATCAACACCTGCAACAACCCAGGAAACATCTGTGAACGACCGATTGTAGACCAACACCTGTAATAAACCAGGATTTTATCTACATCACCACTTGGGGCATTCGAATGTCAAAAGTGTTCAAAACCCGATGCAGTTTTACACAAGCTCATCATCAGGAAACCCTACACCGGTTCCCCTTCAAGACTTCTGAAACAAGTTTACGGATTCTTCCCAACAACGGACGCCAATCTACCGACTTGTCCAGATTCTTATCAAGACTTCTGAAACAAGTTTACGGATTCTTCCCAACAACGGACGCCAATCTACCGACTTGTTCAGATTCTTATCAAGACTTCTGAAAACAGTTCATGGATTCATCCCAACAATGGATGTTAATCTATCAACTTGTTCAGATGCAACCTTTAAATTTAGTTTACGGACGCTTCCCAACAACGGATGTTGTTCTATTGCTGATTCAACTTCGAGATTTCTGAAAATAGTTCACGGGTTCTCCAAGTAAACGGATGTTAACCTATCGCTTGTTCAGATTCTTCTCAAAGCTAACCACCGCGGAAAATCGCGCTCGCCAAAATTCTCCCTATCCCCAGCGGAGTTCCTTCAATCCCCAGCGGAGTCAGACTTTCAAACCTTCTCCCCACATAGTTTTGAGGAAGCAATTTTTGAGTTCCCCAGTGAAGTCTCCAGGGTTACCTCCCATCAAGCCGAAGATTCTCAATCTGGTCTCCCCGGCATGAGTCTACTAGTTTGGGACTCCCAAGTAGAGGTCATCAGGAATTCTCTTCCCCAGCGACAGCCAAGGATTTATTTTCCCCGGCAGCAGTCAAGATGCTTTTATCTTCAGCCATCTCGGAATCATGTATCCTTGGCAAGATTAGCTCATCAGCTTACATGCGCATTCATTACATTCGTATCATAAACATTAAATGTCACATGCATTGCATCATGCGTCATAACATTACATACAACTAACCCTTTGCCTTTTCAGGTAAGATCAGTCGACAGACACAGATCATCTCCTGAGATTCATCCAAAAATAGTTCAGATGTGACCCGGACACGGTAACGTTTTGATACTTATTCCAAGATTCATTCAGACGCATCAGCAGAAACCTTACACCGGTTCCTCTTCAACTTCTCGACTTCTGAAACAAGTTTACGGATTCTTCCCTACAACGGATGTCAATCTACCGATTTGTTCAGACTCTTCTCAAACTTTTGAAGACAGTTTACGGATTCCTCCCTACAACGGATGTCAATCTACCAACTGATTCAGACTCTTCTCAATTTTTGAAAATAGGTTACGGACGCTTCCCAACAACGGATGCTGCTCCATTGCTTGTTCAGTCCCAACTCCTGAAAATAGTTTACAGATTCTCCAAGACATGGACGTCAATCTGTTGCTTGTTCAGACCCCAATTCAGAGATATCCCAAAACAGGGATGCCCTTCTGATACTCGTCCACTCACCATTGACCTACAGTTCAACATCACCATATGGCATCTGTAAGCCCATTCTCAGATGGCATCTCTAAGCCCATCCCCCGACAAATTCTCTCGCACCAGGTGGCATCTTTAAGCCCATCACCAAATGGCATTTTTTAAGCCCATTCACCTCCACCGTCACATCGACGAGCGCAAATTTTCTGGGCACATTAGTGTTCAATCTCCTTTTACCTTCAAGTCGCGAAAGGCAAACTTGCCAATCTAACTCTTCAGGTCCAAGAAGATTGAACAGGGGCAACTGTTGTACCCCAAAATTTGCCCTCGCGCTTTTCCACAAGAAATCTCATCTTCAAACATTTCCTGACTTCTCAAACTGGCTCAAGAATCGGACAAACGGACTTTTCTTGACAGTCAATCAAACTAGGGTTTTTACTGATTTTCAGAGCTCTGAATTGTTTCGTACAGTGGGCTTAGGGTTTGGTTGATTTTTGGTTCATTTTTGATCAAGCGAGCGTGATTTGGCATTTAATCGGGAATTAAGGTTTTATGGGCATGTTCTCGGAAGAATTTGAATTCCACAGCACTTTGCGGTTTATTTCAAGATTCGGATTAAAATTCGCGTTATCTTGGTTTAATCAGCAAAAGAGACAGTGGTTTGAATTCAGTGCGTTTTGATTGGGCCAGTCAGATACAAGATGCAGTTTTGAATCCACAGTGTTTATGTGTTTGATCAGTCTATTTGGGTTAATTACTGCTTTGCTTTGGATGTTGGATAAGACGGGTTTTATTGATCAATGTTGTTTTATTTAAGTTATTCATTATTCTAAAATTAAATAATTGAAATTTATCTTTCAATTGTTTTAATTCTAAGAATTTTAAATAAATAAATAAGCAATAAAGAAAATTAGAACCAATTGGATAATTTAAACTTTTATTGATATTTGAATTATTTGTACAAATTGCTGTTTATTACAGACAATAATTTACATTTAATTTAAATATTACATAGAATGAAAAAACTATCCTATTTTCTAATATTCTTCGTTCTTCACTCCGCTCCGGTATTCCATTTTTCATCTGCAAAAAGAAACAAGAAAAGTCAGAAAGCATTAAATTGGAAAAGACAGATAAAATATTGCTCATCATTAGGGGCCACTGACTGGGATCAGTTGACCCTCTCTGCAAATCACGGGATTTCTCCCGGTTCACAGAGAGGGAAGATTTTTTATTCCATGAATGCAAATGTCAAAAATGCATAAGTTATAAATTTCAAGCTGCATAGAAATTCAAAATCCAAAATCCAAACTGAAAAGTTCAATCTCAACTTTCTATCCAAAAGCAAAGGGCACTAACTGTCAAAATGCCAAAGAAAATCAAGGAAGTACAATTGCTGCAAAGTCAAAATCCCAGGCTGTCAAAGAAAGATATGGGACATATCACAAAGTCCCAAGATATCAAAGAAATGCAAAAAAAGCAGAGCAAAGCACAAAAGCTGGAGATAAAGATGCAGTAATGTATTATGCAAGAAATTTTTTCATCACTTCCCATCATAGCCCCTTCAGAACCATAAGTACAGAACAATAAACATTATAAAATTCTTAAACTGTACTTTAAGAGAGAGAAAAGAGAGATAAAGCATAGGCAGGGTTAGGCATAGTTCAGCAGTTCAGAAGACAGTTCAGCAAGATAGCAAAAGAAAGATATACAAATCCAAGACAGTTCACAGCAGACAGTAGGAAGGAGAGAAGAAAGAAAGATATAACACAACATAAAAAACTCAGTTGAGCCTAAGCAAAAAAAGTGATAACCAAAGTCTATCAAACCTGAACCTGTACACAAACTTCACAACTCTGCATAATACAAAGAGGAAACAAGCCAATAGAAAGAAGAGAGGTTAAGATACACAAATCAAAAGCCAACTCAGTAGCGGAATCATCCAAACCTAGCCAAAGAAAACTGTGTTGAACCTTGCATCACCAAAACATACAAACACATGACCAGAAAATACCTTAACCAATGCCATAACCATCAAACTACATCAACTTGCCACAAAGCCCAACAAACACACTGAAACACATAACCATCCAAAAAAACCAGCATTAGCCTCAACTCAAAAACTACTGAACCTGTCAAAGTTTAAAATTCCATCTAACCAAAATCTATCAAAACCTGAACTTTGTCCAAAACCACCAAAAAACCTGCATCAGGCCTCAAACATCCAACACAACTCTGCATAACAAATACACACAAGCCAATACAAAGCAAAAAAGGGGAGAAGAGAAGAGAGATACCAAGCTCAGTTCAGCAAAAAAGTCACAAGCTAAAGCCCTCAGTACAAGCATCATTGGGCATTAAAAATCAAACAAGCATCATATTCCAACCCACACTCAAGGCAATAACTGTCCAAAATCAGTCAAGACAATAAAGGCAAGCAAACGTACAAGAGGGCAAGTTCAAGATAACACAGGACAATCATTCAAGGCATCAGGGGCTCAGAGGAAAACAAAGATTCGAAGGCAACCTAGACCCTCAGACCTTTGAGGTCATCACAGGGTGATACAAGTAAGTATACAGTGCTCAAGAGAAAAGAAAGAGGCGAACTCAGTGAAACACATCATGGGGCAAGCTCAAGGCAAAACATCTCAGGCAACATACAAATTCCCAAAGGCATCATAGTGGAAGAAGAGGTAAAGAAGTGAATTAGGGTTTCTCAGTGTACATCATCATCAAAGCCCGAAATATAGCAAAGGAACGAAAATACCAGGAAAGCTCAAAGCTTCATCACTGAATCTTCGCCATCAAAGCCTCCTAAGCATCCTCATCTCCTTCCTTCCCTTTTCCAGTAGAGGTATGACATTTCTTTTCCCTCCTAATGCACCTCCAAATAAAAATCAATAACACAACATGAGAGGTCAAACCCCAAGCAGTTAATCAATAAATACGCAGAAGATCACAAAATGTACTAAAACAAAACAAATCAAAGCGATTACCAAGTTCTACTGCCTCAACAACATCGCTGGAGGGAAGGGGAAACGGAGGTTGCCGGTGGCTGAGGCAAGAAGCTCATGATGGATCCTCTGCATCTTGGAAATGGAGAAGACGAATACAACGAACGCGCCGTCGCTGCCTCACTAACCCTAAACTTTCATGACCAAACTGAGCGCTGCCTCACTAACCCTAAAATTCATTTCAGGTTTGATTTGGGCCTGACCCGGCCTCACTTCCTAAGCCCAAGTTAACACTTCATCATGTTTATTAAATACTAACCCTTTTCTTTCTTTTATTCCTTAAACAATACTTACTTCTTTTTTATAAAACACTAACTCTTTTCATTTTTATAAAAACAATGTTTATTTTTTTTTTATATACTAACTCAATTAATTCATTTTTTAACATACAAGATTTATTTCTTACTTTAATTAAACATACTAACCTAATTAAAAATACATCTTTACCTCATATATTGAGTTTGAAAATAATTATTTTCGTTTATTTATTTACTCTTTCATTTAAAATATATTTGTACATACATTTTAAAACATTGATTTTGTACATATTATACATTTTCATACATAATTAAAATTAAACTCTTTTTTAGTTAACATTCTTTTTTACATAATAATTCAATACATCTTTTAATATTGAAATTCACAAGCATTTGACTAAAATACTTTTTTAATTAAAAACTTAATATTTTAATCAAAACACCTCATTTTTTCTTTTGTACATAATTAACATGTAAATCAAAAGTACAAGATTAAAACATGTATCTAAGTCAAAACCCTAATACACTTCAATTCCATTTCGCACTTGTACATAATTACACAATTCATATACATGTACATCTCACATTTACACTTACACAATATATTGCCCTATACACATTTTATCTTATATTTGTACGTTCGATATTTACATTTTGATTGTGACATTCGATTTGGTTGTAAATAAGTCCCATCCCCTTGTACATTTATATCCCCACTCCCGGACATTATTTTGTAATAGCGTAGATTTATATTCCGCAATTTACAGCTTTCCAATTATACCATGTTTAGACCTAGGGTTTGTATGTACATAAAATCAAACGCTAGATAACCTAATACAAAACAAATGCATGTAATCAATACACAATCACACTTGCACCCTCTAGGGTAATCCCACATGATGCCTTCCAAAATGGGCCATGCTTGCACGTCGAGCATCTTTGGCAAAATAAAAGCAAATGATCACAAGTCCCTCAAAGTGTTGCCTAAATGGAATGATCATAGTCCCTTCGAAATAATTGCCAAAGACACTTGGCACCATTGCATTCATGGTCCATACGATAATCCGCGCCCGTCCCGAATAAACTTCCTAAACGCAAGATTGTCCATCAATTTCAATGATGGAACAAAATTGTTAAAAGGGGTTAAAACATGACAAAACCTTTGAGTACAGTAGGGTAGACAAAACTCTTAGTTACTTGAGATCAAACTTGCAAAAACACTTGCCTTCTTTTCAAAAACCACAATCCACAACACTTTCAAACAAACTCTCAAAAACATTTGAAGACATCTTTTCGAAAAGATTCACACTTTTGTAAAACACTCAAACACGAGTCAAATACATTAGTTGCCTAAGACAAGGCATCTTTTTCCAAAACATTTTCAAAAAGCACCCACACACACACCATTTTCAAAGCAATCGAAAAAACAAGGCAAGTGATCTAAAAAACCAAGTAACTAAGAGCCCATGGATAACCATGGATGAGAAGGGTGCTAATACCTTCCCTTTTCATAATCTACCCCCCGAACCCACGAAATATCTCAAAAGGTTTTTGCTGTGCTTTTTTAACCTTTCCTTTAGGATAAAGTAAAAAGTCGGTGGCGACTCTTGCTAACCGCACAAGTGCGAATACGAATGCAAAACACTAGTCAGTTCTCCCACCGTATCACACATAGTCTACAGCCACTAGGATATAATTTTTTCCATAAGACGGTGGGAAGGGACCCATAAAGTCTATCCCCCACACATCAAATAGTTCAACCTCAAGCATCCCTTTCTGTGGCATCTGATTCCTCTTAGAGATGTTCCCTGTTTGTTGGCACCTATCACACTCCTTTACCATCCTTTGTGCGTCTCTGAATAAGGTAGGCCAATATAATCCTGATTGCAGGACTTTTGCAGCCGTTCTGTCTCCACTGAAATGCCCACCATATTCAGAGTTGTGGCACGCCTTAAGGATATCTTCTTGCTCCTCTTCCGGGACACATCTCCGAACCAATCCATCCACACCTCTTTTGTACAGGAAAGGTTCGTCCCATAAGTAGAACCTGCAGTCATGCAAAAATTTCTTTTTCTTGTTATAGTCAAAATCATCAGGAATAACATTACCTACCAGGTAGTTTGCATAGTCTGCAAACCAAGGGATGCCCATCACAGCGAGGATTCGTTCGTCAATGAATTCATCCTTGATGAGGTGTGTGGCTTCCGTCTCCACTATTGGTGACATCCGGGATAGATGATCAGCCACTGTGTTTTCACACCCCTTTTTATCCCGAATCTCTAGATCAAATTCTTGCAATAGCAGGATCCATCATAAGAGCCTCGGCTTTGCCTCCTGTTTAGAAAACAAGTATTTTAAAGCAGCATGGTCAGTATAAACAATTACCTTCGTCCCCAAAAGATAGGACCTGAATTTGTCGAAGGCATACACAACTGCTAACAGCTCTTTCTCGATAGTTGCATAATTCATTTGGGCGGAATTCAAAACATGACTTGCATAGTAGATTACATGCAAGAGCTTTTCTTTTCTTTGCCCAAGAACTGCTCCTACTTCTATGTCGCTTGCATCGCACATGATCTCAAAGGGTAGAGACCAGTCAGGAGAAATAACTACAGGGGCGGTCACCAATTTATTCTTCAGTGTAGTGAAGGCTTCCCCACACTTTGCATCGAATACAAACGGAGTGTCTTTCACTAACAAACTTGTCAATGGTTTTGCAATCTTCGAGAAGTCTCTAATGAACCTACGGTAGAACCCCGCGTGTCCCAAGAAACTCCTGATTCCTTTCTCATTCACAGGTGGGGGTAAATTGGCAATTACCTCCACTTTAGCTTTATCCACTTCAATTCCTCGATGAGAAATTTTGTGGCCTAGCACTATCCCTTCTTTCACCATAAAATGGCACTTTTCCCAATTGAGGATCAAATTGGTCTGCTGACATCTCTCCAATACCATTGACAGATTCACCAAACATTCATCAAAAGAAGGTCCAAACACCGAAAAGTCATCCATGAACACTTCCATGTTCTTCTCAAGCATGTCATCAAAAATGGATGTCATACACCTTTGGAAAGTAGCCGGTGCATTGCACAGTCCGAAAGGCATTCTCCTATACGCAAAAATACCATAAGGACATGTGAAAGCGGTCTTCTCTTGGTCTTCTGGAGCTACTGCAATTTGGTTGTAGCCCGAATACCCATCTAAAAAGCAATAATAATCATGTCCTGCCAACCTTTCCAACATCTGATCAATAAAAGGTAGCGGGAAGTGATCCTTCCTGGTGGCTGTGTTCAATCTTCTGTAATCTATGCACACTCTCCACCCGGTAATAGTGCGAGTCGGAATCAGCTCATTCTTCTCATTCTTTATTACAGTTGTTCCTCCTTTCTTTGGCACGACATGTACAGGACTTACCCAAGAGCTATCAGAGATGGGGTAAATCAAGCATGCATCTAGCAATTTCACCACCTCCTTGCGCACAACCTCTTTCATAGATGGATTGAGTCTCCTCTGCGGTTGTACTACCGGTTTCTGATCATCTTCCATTAAGATTTTATGCATGCAAACGGTGGGGCTAATGCCTTTTAAATCTTCAATTGCCCAGCCTATCGCACTCTTGTGCTTCTTTAGGACCTGCGTTAGCTTCTCTTCTTGTATCTCTTTCAAGGACGAATTGATAATAGCAGGACATTTCTCTTCTGAGTCAAGAAAAATGTATTTCAAGTTTTCAGGTAACTGCTTCAACTCTATCCCCTTTTTTACTTCCTTATTTTCTTCAGAAGATGATGGTTGGCGTAAGTCTTCCCACCGGTGTGGTCCAGGCTTATTCCATTTTGGTTGAACTTCCATCATATCTATGACTTCGGCTTCCTTTTCATCTGTTTCTTCATTTTTCTCGAAGGTCGATTGACTCAACACCCTTTCAAGAGGTAATTCAGGTGACAGACATTCAATGGATCTGATAAAAACTGTATCCAGCACTTCAATGTTCTTGCTTGTCCCGATCTCTTCTTTAAACCGCATTGAGTCTCTAACATTAATTTTCAACACCTCATCATAGACTTTGAGTGTCATCGTTCCTTCTTCCATGTCTATCTTCACCCGTCCAGTTTCAAGAAAAGGTCTTCCCAAAATTATGGGGATTTCCTCATCTTCAGGCATGTCCAGAACAACAAAATCTACAGGAAAAACAAACTTATCAATCCTTACCAGAACATCAGTTGCAATCCCATGCGGTTTTTTCATCGAGTTGTCCGCGAATTGCAAAGTCATTCTTGTATCTTTTACAGAATTGATACCTAGCTTCTTGTATATTGAGAGTGGCATGAGACTCACTCCTGCACCAAGATCAATGAGAGCCTTTTTAAATGTTCGATCACCTATTTCACAATGAATAGTGACTGCACCTCTATCTTTCTTTTTCTGAGGAATCTTTAGTCCCTGCAGAATAGCACTACATCGTTCAGTTAACACCACTGGTTCAGTTTCAGTGGACCGCTTCTTTGATATGATGTCCTTCATGAATTTTGCATAAATAGGCATTTGTTCTAAAGCCTCAGAAAACGGAATGTTTATCTCCAGCTTTTTGAACAACTCCAAGAATTTTTCAAAATTCTTCTCATTGGCATCCTTCTTCTTGGCTCTTGCTGGATAAGGAAGAATAACCTTAGGAGTTGAATCCTTAGGTTTTTCTTTTTCCACCACCGGTGTTGTTACCTCTTCAGATTTCTCCTTGTTCTCACAAATCTCAAGATCCACTTCAAGCAACTCTTCCTCAATTACCTCTTTCTCAGCATCTTCAACAGCTTTACCTCTTCTGGTTACTACAGCCTTCACTCCCTGGTTGTCCCTAGGATTTGTCACAGTTGAGCTAGGCAAACCACCAGGTGCTTGTACATTCGCCAATTGCTGTGCTATTTGTCCCATCTGGACCTCTAGATTTTTAATAGAGGCTGAAGTATTCTTGTGATTATTCCTGGTCTCATCTTGAAACTGAATGTTGTGTGCTGCCATTTTTTCAATAGCTAACTCCCAATCTGCTTTCTTTGGAGCCTGTTGTTGTTGCTGCTGTTGATTTTGGTATTGTCCCTGACCTTGCTGCTGAGTGTTCCCTTTTTGGTCTCTCCACCCAAAGTTTGGATGGTTCCTCCAACCAGGATTATATGTGTTGGAGTACGGGTTATTCTGCTTCAGGAACTTGATTTCTTCAATCTGTTGAGGAGTTGCGAAACAATGAGCTGTCAAATGAGGTCCTGCACAAATATCACAAACAACACTATGGGTTTGTTGTATCTGTGCTACTTGCTGAGTGGTGATATTCATGGCTTTTAACTTTTTCTCCACTTCTGCAGCTATCTTCTCTTCCATCTTGAGTTGCTTATTTGCATCCAATTTCAAGTCTATCGCTCCTTCTGGTTTGCTAGCAACTCTGTCATATAATTCCAAGTGTTCGTTGGCAGCGATTGCTTCAATAATCTTCTTGATACCAGTGGCTGTTGAGAAGTTAGATGAGCCACCGGATGCTGTGTCAATCAGCTGCTTCGTTGGAATTCTCAACCCATTAACAAAAGTTTGCATTTGTGCAGTGTGATCCAGATTATGCGTTGGGCACGCCACTAGAAGTCTCTTGAACCTCTTATACGAGTCGCCCAGTGATTCACCCTCCCTTTGTTTGAAATTCAGAATTTCATGTCTTTTTCTAATGAACACTGAAGCTGGAAAGTATTCATTCAAGAAAGCGGTTTCCATCTCTTCCCATGTTGTTATGCTACCAGCTGGAAGAGAATAGAACCATTCTTCTTCTTCATCGGCCAATGTGAATGGGAACATCCGCAACTTTTTCTGCTCTTCAGTATGACCATCTATCTTCAATTTGGTGCTCATAGTCAGAAAACGTTGCAGATGCTTGTTTGCATCTTCATTAACCCTCCCAGAGAAGGATCTTCTTTCTAGCTGAGTGACAGTGCTCGGGTGGAGCTGAAAATTAGGAACATTCACCGGTTGGTTGACAATGGTGTGTCTACCAGCTGGTGCATTGGTTGCTTCGTAGTCACCCAACAATCTCTCTTGTGGAAGATTGTCTCTCATAGTGTCCGAAAGTGTGTCTGTCTCCGAGTCTGATTCTTCTGAATGAACAAATACTTCTTCTTCCCTGTCCAGATTATCTCTTTCTGCCAGTCTTGCTTCTCTAGCCTTCTTCCGCCGAGCGTGAAGCGTTCTTTCTATCTCTGCGTCAAAAGGAAATTCTGCTGAGGCCTGACCTCGCATACAAGATTAGACAAAAGATTAGAACACACTAAATTTCAAAAACAATTAAACATAAAATAATTTTAATTGCAGAGCAATAAAATTCCAATTGATTAGAATTCAATTCCGTATTTTGGCAATCCCCGGCAACGGCGCCAAAAACTTGATCGGAAAATAGCAAGTGTACTATTTTGTCGATGTAGTTTTAGTGATTTTTAATTCACGAATATCGATCTCAAGGATTGCAATGCAAATACGAAATATCAGTCTTACCAAGTAGACAAAAACTAGAAGTTTGTTGTTTGAAACAAAATCTCTACACAAGACAATGTAAAATAATTAACTTTCTTTTAATTAAACAAGCTAGGGGAATGGTTCGGTCAATTTGGCCTATAAAGGTTATTATTCCCAATTTCTTTCAAAAAAATCTATGTTACTTCAATTATCAACCTCTATAGTGTTTTTCCTAAGTCCTTAGAGAAAAACCCTTGAACATGCAAATTAATCCCTATACCCAAGAAGAATAATAATGCATTCAAGTAAATCAATATCAAGGTCATATATGATAATCATAGGGTATCCCTAGTCCTAGGAGATATCTACTATAACCAAATTATATACAAACCCTAACAAATATAGTCCTATATTCATCAGTCATAAGTCAATCTCAATTGTTCCGAAAGAGAATGCATAAAATCATTGTATAATTAAATTGAAGAAACATAATATCTGAATCGAAAAACTAAGGATTCATAATCATTACAAGATCCAAATTAGAACCAACCCCTAGCAAGTGGGGAATTTAGTTATTCATAGAATTCAAGATTAATAAATTAAAAGGAATTGACATTACAAGAACTTAGACTTTGATCTTCAATGGTGACACCTTGAAGTTCTCCGTCAGTCGTAACCTTGCTTCTCCAATCCTTCTCTCCTGTAATCTCTATTTTCTCCAAATCAAAAAACATCCTTTCTTTCTTGCCCTAAAGATGTTTTAATAGTGTCCTCTGGCTCTGCCCCCAGCCAAGTGTCAAAAATACCCTTAATGAATTCACCTCCCTATACACAATATCAGGAATTTGAATCAGTACGCGCTCCGCAACACGGGCCGTGTTCTTGCACACGGGCGCCCGTGTTGCCCTTCAGTGCAACACGCTTCAGCTCGCTTGATCACACGGTCCGTGTTCCTGCACACGGGTGACCGTGTGCAGGCTCTGTTTCTGGCACAAAATCCACTTTCCAGGCACTTTTCAACACGGGTCGTGTTGCTACACACGGGGGCCCGTGTTGACCTCTTAAAATTGCTTTTTTCGGCTCCATTTCATCCGCCTGTGCGCGCCAAAAGTTCCTATTCTCCCATGTATCAACCTGAACATCAACACTACCAAGCACAGCATAAAATGGTACTTTTTTCAACACTTAAAGGACAATAAGACACAAAGACATCACACAAAAAGAAATACGAAAACTTACTCTAAACACACGTGCAACTACCATTTAGTGTTACTAAACTATGAATTCTTGTCGGAAAAAGGTGCGAAAACTTACTAGAAATGGTGACCGATCAGTTTGCTTCTAAAGTCACACATACTTGACACATTACATCATGTTCATCTAATCACACACTCACTTGCACTTCACTTTACAATTTTTTTTGGACCTAGTTTGTGTACTTTGGTGTTTGTACCATGATCTTCATATCTAATTGAGTTTTACCTTGATTATTTTGTATGTGTTGAGTGTATAAAATGTACATGTTTAATTTCTCTTCTCCACGTCACCTCTTTCTTCTCACATGTTTTCTTGTTAGCATTGCATGAGGATTTATGTCCACTTAGGGTTTCAACCAACTTTCCTTGTATGATTTGATTGTAAATCTTTCTCAAGCTTATATGTATGATGGTCGTGAACATGGCATGTATTCACTTCTGACTTGTGTGTTATTTCATTTACCTCACCTCACTTCACCCTCTCATTCCATGCTTCTTTGATTTCTTATCCTTGTTTTCTTATTCTTCTTCTCCACTTCTTCAAGTGTGTTTAAGAGAGTTTCATCTCTTGTGTGATTTATCACATGAATGTTGTGTGAACTGGATGTGTCATCGCCTTCATCTTGATTTTTTGTCATCTATCTCATATTACTTGATGTCTTGTCATCTTAATACATGAATGCATAATGCTTTTTCATCTCATTCTTTACTTGATGTTTCATAATCTCATCTTTACATGATGTTTTGCCATCCATGCTTGATGTTTTGCCATATATACTTGATGCATGTACTTGATTCTTGGTTATTCTTTGTGCAATATTTTATCATCTCTCTCCCTTTATTTTCTAACTTCCCCTCTATCTATGTTCCCCATAGGATCTTCAATTAACTATTTTCTAAGTTTGAGTTGAATAGACCTTAGGATCTCTATCCATGCATGAAAAAATTAGTTAAATACTTCCCTCCTATCACAACTATAGGATCAACATTGCATGATAACTTTAGGACTATTTTGCTTGTCTCCCTTAGATTTTTGCATCTCATTAAGACTTAAACTTATTTTTCTTTTTAACTCTCAAAACACTTGATAACAATTGATGAGAATTATACTATTTATTAAGTATGGGAAATGATAAGTGGGTTTCTTCTCGATATTATCATTATTTTGTTCTTAGTCTTTAGTGTGACTCAAATGTTAAATCCTTTTTCAAGGTAAAAAATACAAACCAATGCAAATATTTTTGTCTTCGAACTTTTTCTTTTAAAACCTTTTAAAAAAGGACATGCTTCACTAGCATTGTTCATAAAAAAACATTGCAACCAATGGAAAATTTTTAGCTGAACTACAGTGCTCTGATTCCTTAAAAGGGATACATAGGCATCTGATCACGGGGCTCAGTCGAGCAAAACTTTGTAAATATTTCTTTCTTTTCCTCGTGTTTTCTTTTGAATGCATTCCCTCTTTGCATTTTCCCTTTTAGAATTAAGCTTTAGACATAGATTAGATACACCCTTAGATTAGAACAAACTTAAGTAGATCCTGTGGAGTACCACAGACATGAGGCGTGCTAATACCTTACCCTTGCGTAACCGACTTTCTTACCCTTTTCTCTTGGTCGTGAGACCATGCTCCTTTATGTTTCTTAGATTTACTCAGTGTTTCCTTTCCCTCTCTTGGGATAAATAACATTGATGGAGAATCTTCTATTCCTTTTCGCCTCTATGTTGCGCTATGATGAAAATTCTAGATTCGACAGCTGGCGACTCTGTTGGAGAGAGATTAACCAATTATTGGCCCATCCTTATGCAAGTCAATCCTAGATTTTATTTGTTTTCTTTTCTTTGGGTGTTTTTTATTGATTTATAGCTTCATTTGTTTATATGCTTTCATGCATTGCATTTCATTTTATGGTTTCCTATACTCTGGATATTGTTGTTGTGTTGTTTCTTTGTTGGGATGGGATGATACTATTCAGGTAAAAGGCCTAGTATCCAAGCCAGAGTTGTAAACCATTAGAAACCTTAGGACTAGAGTGGGGACATGATGGCTACTGGACGAGGTCCTACTAGGGCCGTTATGTCTACCATGCTCAGTTGAGGTATAAATGGGGTATTTTCATTATACACATCTATGTTGCAATGATTTTACTTTCGGGCGGACCCATGATTATGAGTCACCCTTGCCTCACCCTGACCTAGACTTTACCCGTGAGTGGGGAGGGATATTTCTTACAGATACTGTTGGTGACTTTGGTTCTATTGGTGGCTAGTGTTGGTGACTTATGCGTGTGTTCCAAAGCTATGCCAGACTTTTGATCTTGTGATACTCAGTCGGTTCAGACAATAGCACAACCGTGTCCAGTTGTTTTGGAAGCCTTGATCCTATCATGTTGCATCATAGCATTTTTAATTTTTTTTTAAAATTATGATGGACAGAAAAAGTTAACCCGCATATGCATTGTCATTTCCAGGATACTCTCGATTTTTCATCACCTCCGAGAATGGCAGACAACACTGGCACCATCGAATAGGCTACAAGAGATAAGTTTAGTTACAAGTTATGCCCTAGTGTGTGGCCTTTTCTTAAAGAGCTTAGAGATCGTATGAATGATCAGAAGATAGGGTTTTTTTGGCAAAAGACATGGGAATCTCTTGTCTTTGTTGAATGCACGAGTTGATGATGTTGCTCTACAAACTTTGTTGCAGTTTTATAATCCAGAGTTGCACTACTTCACATTCCAAGATTTACAACTAGCACCCACGCTTGAAGAGTACTCTTAACTTCTTAATATCAGAGTTACAGATCATGTTCGATTTATCCGAGTTCCTGATGAGCCCAACTTTAAAGCCATTTCTAAGGTTCATTATTTGAGCCTTAGTGATGTGAAGGGGAAGTGGAGACAAAACAAAACTACATGTGGACTTCCTATGGATTTCTTGGAGGATATGGCGGACAAAGAGTTTTGGGGTGCTTTCTAGGCATTATTGACTGATATTATTTATGGTGTGGTTCTCTTTCCTAAAATCAAAGAAATGGTGGATTTGGCTGCTCTCTATGTTTTCGTGAGAAAAAAAACCCAGTACCCACCCTGTTACCTGACACTTACCAAGTTATTCATTCAAGGAATGGGAAGAGGGGAGTTGTGGTTTATTGTGTACCAATGATTCATGGCACATTTACCCACAAAACTACCATTTATGGATTACAAGGGCACTCTTACATTGGCATCAAGATTGATGGAACTCACTTCTTTCGATATCCAGTGGTATAAACTCAGGGTTGACAGTGTCGAGGTGATTTACAATTGCGCAGGTTTCTCTAATGTTTCACTCATAGAAACAAAAGGGATAATTAGCTATAATCTAGTCTTTACTCTATGCCAACCAGGTTATCTTATGAGGCGCCCGTATACAGCTAAAGAAGTTGAGTCGGTGTACTGCAAGAAGGGAAAAGATCTTGAGTTGTTGAAGAAGGCAGAAGTTGTATGGGGAAATATCAGCAGGTAAGGGAAAGTTTTCTTTGGAGCGAAAGAGGTGATATCTTATGGTCCTTACATGGATTGGGTTAAAAATAGAGTGAAGACTCTTATGTTGCCTTTTGATATAGAGGATCTTTTTTATCCTCTACCCATTGAGCTATACAATGACGTACCCAAAGAATTATTTTATCAAGTGCAATTGGAAAATGGGGGACTCCGCCGGGACATTGAAGACAAGAATGTGGAAATGTATTTTCTGAATCAAGAGAAGAAAGACTTGGCCCGTCAGCTGAAAAATATGAAGGAACCGGTACTTCTGAAGGTAGAAAGACTAAAAGGAGACCTGGTGTAGAAGAAGCTTTTGTATCCACATAAGACTATCAGAAGGTTCTTGATGGTGTAGAAAAGAGGCGCCTTAAAGGTGTCAAATTTCAAATGTCCAACAACAAGACCAAGGCAAAGGTCAAAGAGTTGGAGAAGAAACTTAAGGACGCTAGATTGGATATAGAGACCAAGGAAGAGTAGATGACTCGGGTGATGGAAGAAAATTCCAGGCTTAGAGACAAAATAAAATAAATGGAGGATGCACCCATACTCATCCCATTGTCGGAGTGCAAAGAGTGCGGTCGCTTTCTTGAGCACTATCAGTATCTGGACGGTCAGTTATACATGAAAGATATGGGGATAAAGAGCCTTATCAGAGGACATGACCTCCAGAGGACAAGACAACTATTCCAAGAGACCAAAGACTAGAGTGATAAGTACTTCAAGTAGGGAGGATTGTTGGTTTATGTTGATATGAGAGATTCGCCTCTTTGATTGTTGTTTTGTTTGTTATATGATCACCACCAGTCTAGTTGGATGGGATCTTTTATCTTTTATGATGCACTTTGTTTTATGTTTTGTACGAACTCATTTGATCCTCATTTTATGAATGAAAAGTAGTTTGTTATCACTGAATCTCTTCTTATTATTTCTTATCTCTCTTATTGTGTTTGTTTGTCACTCTTAATGGTTGACGAAGCTCTTGAAATCTTGGAGATGACAAACATAACATGCATACCATGCATTTTATGCATTATAGGTTTTCTAGGCCGGTATTCTGATTTCTTGGTTCTGCTTTTCTTATTAGAGATTCAAGATGACTACTCACAAATAGTCAACAAGAAACAACTTTCCTCACAGATGGAGCAGCTCCAAGCAGAACTCACTGAAATGAGGGCCCAGATGGCCAACCAAATGACTCAGTTCATGGAAGTGATTACCAACGTGAATAAGAGACAAGATGAGTTGAGGGATCCCGTGGAAAGCCCTTGGAAGAATCAGGATGTAGATGTTAATCAAAGGCTTTATGAAGATATCTTTGTTGGTCTTGAGAATGAACTAGGGCACAATTCCTCATTCCCCAACCAAGAGTTCCAATTGAGAATTTTCTTATTCCCATACAGAGTTGCCTTTGAGGATTTCTCTTATTCCCCAATGAAATTCGCTTCACCAAGATCTCTTGTCCAATAACTCTCTCATTTCCCCAACGGAAGCTTATCTTGAGACTCCTTATGTTGAGAATATTTTCTCATCCAATTCTATTTGAGAATTATTCATTCTTCCCAAGCTAAGTCGTGTTGAAGACAATTTCACCCCTTATAATAGGCTATTTATGAAGATCTCTTCATCAAGGTTTCCCCTTTCCCTAGCGGAGTTATCTTTCTGAGATTTCTTGCTCAGGATCTTAGAAAAAAGGAGCTTTATCTGAAGGCTTCTTGCCATAAACCTCATTCCCCAGCAGAGATAGACTCTTGAGATCTCATTCAGTTTCCCCACCGAAGTTGCCACTCTGAGACCTTTTGCTCAGGGACTTTTATTTCCCCAGCTAAGTTGCCTTATGGAGATCTCTTACTTAGGAATTCTCTTCTCCCCAGCTGAGCCGTTTCATCAGAAGCTCTTATTCAAGGATTCTCCTTCTTCCCCAGTAGAGTTTGATCCTAGAATGTTGATAAGATTTATATCTCCAGAGGAGCATGCTATCATGATTACTTACCTGAGGTTTCTCGTATCCCCAGCAAGCTCGTTCTTATTAAATATTGTTTGTAAATCCCCAATTGAGCTTCTTACGTCAGGATTACATCCTCTCTAGCAAGAGTTTTAGTGCGTAAGTTCTCTTATTTCTAGCTTGGATCCTCACATCCCCAACAGTGCGAGTTTATGTCATCCCCAGACGAGAGGTTGACAAATTACTCCTCAAACAATCAGAGGTGAATTTTGATTCCCTACAAACCCTATATTATCGGTGTCTTCCTCAGCAGCGCCCAATTTTCATTTGGCGTCTATTATTGGAGTTTACAGTTTCCCTGATCTTCTCCATCAGAGTTTGCAATTTATTTTTGCAACTCCCCTCAGAGTTTGTAGCATGTATTTACTAGTTACTCCGCATGTTACTCCCCACAAAGTTTCATCTTTTCAAGGGCTCCTCTCCAGCAGTTTCTTGTATCTTATTTTCTCCAGCGAAATCATGCATCATCGCATTGCATCCTCAAAATGTATTGTTTCCATTTGTTTTTGGAACATTACTCCATGAAAAAATAATAATTCAAACATGCATTGAAATAAGCCATTATTGTTTCTGTTTTCCCCAGTGGATTTGCTAAACTTTGAATTTTATCCCCCAACAAGGTCGTTTTATCCTCAGTATTCTAGTTTTTACCCCATGCAAATATCCTTTCGATGTTACCATTTAAGTGGTTAAGTGTCCACTCACTATTTTTGATATTGATCCAGTTTTACCCTGACATAGTTTTCTCGGGTTCAGTCTTTACTGTCCTTGTTGGTTCACTCAATATCTATTGATATACCTTCTGAATACCAGTCTTGCCCTGATATTCATTTTTCATCCTAGTTTTATCTAGCTGCTCTTAGGTCGAGTTTTGTCTCGTTACCTGTGCGTGCAATCTAGTTTTTTTCTGGTACTCATCTTTGGATTAGTTTCATCTAATCTTCTTGAGTCAAGTTCGCTACTCGTTCTAAGTCTCATCTTTGGACCAGTTTTGTCTAGTCTTCTTAAGTCGAGTTTTTACTCGTTATTTGTCTCTTTTATTCCTTGGGTTCGTTCAGCATAGTGTACTGTCTACCCTCATTTAAGACTAGTAGGTGTCTTGTGAAATACACTCACTTTCAATCATCTTGCTATAGGGCCCAATTTCTATTGATGTCCTATTGAGCACTTTTTTAGAGCCTAATTTTATCTAGTTCCTCTTAGGTCGAATTTTGTCTCGTTACCTTGTATGTACACCAGTTTCTACCTAGCACATCCTTTATAGTACTCCTGGAGGTCGAGTTTTATCTCGATAACCTCTACTCAATCCCACCAGCGTTCAACTAGCATGCTAATGGTATAAGTTCAGTTTCGTTTATCCTTTTTTGAACGAGACAAGTTTATTCCTAGTATACGCGTTCAGATTCGATGTCTATTCGTATCTTTGGAGTCTAGTCTTCTTGGGTTGAGTTTTATCTCATTTTTTCAATCTGTGTTCCAGTTTTTCCCTGGCACATTCTTTAGAGTCTAGTATTATCTAGTCTTCTTGGGTTGAGTTTTATCTCATTTTTGTAGTCTGCGGTCCAGTTTTACCTGGCGCATCCTTCTAGAGTCTAGCATCCACTAGTTCTCTTGGTGTATGTCTAATCTCTACTTAGCTTACTTTTCGAGTTCAGTCTCTTTTGGTTCATCTTTCAAATCTAATCTCTATTTGTTATATCTTTTGAGTCCAGTTTTATCTGGCACTCTTTGGTAAGATCCAGTATTCATAAGTCTTCCCCTCTCTCACCCAGTGTGCTTGGTATCATCCTCACAAAGATGCAGTTACTCTTGTTACTTTACTACTCTTATTCAAGAGTGTAAATTTTTGGGTTCTTTTAGTATTCAATCCTCTTCCACCTTGAATGTTCGAAATTTGTTGCTCTTTCTAACTTATCAAGTTTAAGATGATTTAATAGGGGAAGTTGTTGCACCCCAAAATTTACCCTCTTGATTTTAGAACTTTAAAGGCTTATGTTTCATCATATGCATTCATACATTGTGATAAGATCAAGGTATTTTGATTCCCCAAGGTCCTCTGCAAGCTATTGAAACTTGATTGTGTTGACAATCAGTGCAAGAAGGGTCTCATACTCTCAATCTTTGAGTCACTCAATCTTTAAGGGTTTTTCATGCCTTAATATATCTCAATTGTTTCTTTGATCCATCAAAAGTTTGAAATTGCAAGTGTTGATTCTTGAATCACTACCCTCCTATGCATCTCTTCAGATTAGGGTTTTGACCTGGTGAAGTGTTTGATGCTTGTGTGGAAAAATTTTATGAAGCAATATCCTCTCATTGTCATATGAGACATCTTTGTTCAAGAAATTTCTCAACTTATCCAGAGGAATTAGGGTTTTGAAGCTTGATCACCATCTTCTAGCACAAAGGGCCAAAACTAGGGTTTTTGATTTAATAACGAAATATTTGATTTTTTTTAGAAATACTTGATTACATGCTTCTCTATATGTTAATGAGCACCTATTATTGAAAGATTGAGTATCAATTTTGATTGGAAGTGGTTCAATTGGTCAATTGGGGGTAAAACAGTCACTTGAGCAAAAGTCAATTGTGACCAAGGGGATTTTTGGTCAACATGCAATTCAACATCCACATGTTCATGTTGTATGGTCATTGATGGAATAAAATCAAGATAATTGTTGAATTTGAGGATAACCTGTCAAAGAAGTCATTTGAACATTTGAAAAGTTTCTAAGTGTGGAAATCCATAGTACTAAACTTTGAAAATTGATAACTTCTTCAATTTTTATTGAAAAAATACAAATTTACATGGTTGGAAAGAGGATAAAAATTTCTTCAACTTTTCATTTGAGGGTTTAAGACCAAAAAGCAAAAGGAGAAAGAGTTATCAAGCTTGTAATAATTTTGACACTTAGTAAATTTCTCAAAAGGCATGATTAAGGTCTAATTTCTTCATGTCCATTTTTGAGGTGTTAAATAGGTTCAATTTTGAAAAGTGTCAACATCAATTGTAGGTTGAAATCTCTTACACATTTTTTATTCAAGGACCACTTAATTTGGTTCAGTGTAGATGAAGATTTTAAGTTTAGGCTAAGAGGGCTTGAGAAGGCAAGTATGCCCAGCAAAGGAGGCCTCACGCGCGAAATTTCATCAAGCATATGGTGGGCACACCTTCACCACCATTTTTCTTGATGAATTGATCATAATTTCAAAAAAGTTTGAATATCAAAGTTGGAGATCTTTGTGTCCTCTTAAATTTTGGTTTAATGTTCATTTCATTCTAAGAATTATGGAGAAATTTATGATGGAATGAACACAAGGGCGTGAAATGTTATTTTTTCTGGCCAGAATATGTGTCTCGCGCGGGCAGGAGGCCTAGACAGGCCATACCTCATGTTTTTCGTGATAGATTTTGTACATGATGCAAGCATATTTTTGGATGGTTATCAACATCAATTTTTAAGCACATCATCATGACTTTCCAAAGGCCTCATCGCCTTCAAAAATGCACGAGTAAATTTTGAGATTTTGACTAGAAGATGAATTGAGGGCATGGCAAGCCAGGAAAGGCAGCTATCTCACGTACATATGAAAACTTTATGTTGTGTGAATGTTATCATACGTCTTATACACACTTTGTACATCATGATCTCATCATTATTCTTTTTCCAAATCAAGCAAAACATATGCATGTACATGCAGTCATCGTGAATTGCTATTTTGGGCAATATTCCTCTACTTTCCTCCTATCCATGTGCAGTCCATGCCAGCTCATCTATATCATGCTTATCTCATTCAATTTCTCTCTCTTTTCACTCATCAAAATGCAACAAATGATCAGCTTAGTGAAGATAAAATGCAAAGCTTGTTTTATTCACTCAATTTTGTCACAAGTTTCCACAAAATCCCTCTAACTGATCCAAACTCCAAATGACTATCATGCCCTCAAAATCAAACTTCCTCAACACTCTTTCTCACTCTATATAAGAGAATCAAGTCCTCGTTCACAAACAGACTCTGATTTCGCAAGCATTACTCTGCATCTCTCTCTCACAAGAAGCTTTATCCTCTTCAAAAAAAGCAGAAATCATTTCTTCAAGCTTCTCTCAAATTCTTCGTGCAAGCTTCAATATTCGAACAAATCCTACTACATTGAAGTTGAAAGAATAAGAATCATCGGGTTTCTTGCTTGAAAACCAGAGGCATAGTGAATATATTTTTCACTTTGAGGTAATTTTTCAAGAACTCCAAACCTCATATTTTCGCACGAATTTCTGTTATAAACCTTAAGCATTATGGTTTAGCTTTCCTGATCTTAGATTTGATGTATATCCATGTGTAATTTGATGTGTAAATCGTGCTATGAAAGTTGCTTGAAACTTTGACCGAATCAGTGCTTTTGTGCTCAGATCCTTACTTCATCTTGCATTATTTGTAAAATCTATGATCATCTTGTTGTTCCTTGCACTTTTGTGATGAATTTTGATGTTTGGATCATTTGATTTGGTTGAGAAATAAAAGAGAATTTTGGGTCTGAAAATAGCTTGATAATTATGTTTTAAGCATGTTCATATTTTCTTTATTTCACTTATTTTCGCGCCACTTGTTCTCTATTTTCGTGCATCATTTTGGAATACTATTGATTTTATGATGATCTACTCTGTGAGATCTTGATTTTTGGTTTTTATCTCAATTGATTTGGATGAGAGATGAGCAAGATATCGTAACATGAACATTGTGTGTTGAACTGAGTTCAACAAGTTAGGGCTTGGTCTGTGGCAGGGACAATTACGTGTCCTCTCCTGATTGAACATGTTCTAAAGCATTCCATAGCACTTTTGCTTTTAAACAGGTGTAATAGATTTCAATCTATTTGAGTTTTCATGTATTTTTATTTGTTTTCCTTAATTTTGTTTTAATATTTTCTTTGATTAAAAAATAATCACAAAAATATTTTATACTTTATTTTTTGTATACTTTCATATAATGAATTTTATTTCATTTTTTTTTGCATGATTAAACGATTCACTTAGTTTAATTAGGTGTTTTATTCACCTTTTAGGTTTTGAATTTTATATTCTATTTTTCATCAATCTAAAAAAAAATCTATAAAAAAATATTGAGTTGTATTTTGAATCTACTTCATGAAAAAATATTTGTTTTATTTTTATAAAAATTTGTAGCATGCTAATTACATCAAATGATTAGTTATGTCATTCTTTTGCTCATTTTGTTACATTTTGCAAATAATTTATGTTTTAATTTTTCCTTTCAAGATAATATTCCAAAAAAATATGTTTAACGTTTCTTAGATATTAATCTAATTTTCATGTTTTTTAATTTTATTTCCAATTCAGTTTGCTCATTTTTTAAAATTGTGCAAGTTAATGGTTGTTTTTTATCCCTTTGTTTGCTTAAGCTCAAATAAATATTCAATTCACCAATTTCCTTTACTTCTAAATGTCAAAGAAAATGTGTTTAAGATTCTTGGATGGTTTGAGGTTATGAAAACCATTTTTTCATAATTTTAAATATTTATCTCATATTTTTCTTAATTTACTTTGCTAAGTCTCTCTAGTTTGAGCCTTTTGCCAACTAGTTTTGATAGTTTCAAATTGTTTTCACTTTTACAAGTTAATCCAAGAGTGCCAAACCATGTTTTTGACTTTTATAAGGATTTAGGAAGTTATGATTTAATTGGCATGATTTTACATGTGTTTTTCCTCTTTTTAACCTAATTTTGACTTAGAGGTATGCATAGAAGTTTGTTTTACTTAAAGTGCCTTCAATTGATGAATTGTGTGCGTAGTTTTGGTCAATCTTTTGAGTAGGTTATGCTACTGACTTGGTATTATTTTAATCCACCTTTCCTATTTTTCTCATGCTTCTAACTCCATTTTCTCTTGTCAAACATTGCATGCCTCTTATGATCTTCTCTCTTGTGTTTTGTGCTTAGTCTTCTTGCATTATATGTGATGCTTGAGTATGTTCCCTTATAAGATTTTGTGTTACTGTCTTGCATTCCATGCATCATCTAATCATGTTCACTCTTCATCCATATCCCTTCTTGAATTTCATTTGCCTTTAAGAGCATGATAATAGATGTTTTGACCTAATTATTGCATTGCTTTGTGTGTGTCTAAGTGATGATGCTTTAAGGATGATTAGAAGTTTTAGAGTGTGTTTACATGATGTGTTTACTTCTGATCTCATTTCTATTTGACACCATATGCCATGATTAATCCATCACACACTTCTTTCTACTTCACATTAACTTTTTGTTTTGACTTAAGTGTATGATTGATATATGTTGATGTTTGTTGAGGATTTTAAGTCCAATTTTTTTCATTGTTTAAGTTTTGATACTGAATTCTCTTCTTATCTCAATTCCCCATGCTCTTATGATCCTTTTAATTGACACTCATTTGTCAACTAACATGGTGACATAATGAGAGTTACACTTTCATTCTTACTTGTCTTCCTTGAGAACCATTGTCTAATGGTTGCCTCATAAACTTTGTGTTACGTATCATCAAGGTGTCTTGATGTTGGATTTTTCCTATAACATCTAAATATCTTGGTTTGACCTCTATAGATCACTTATGCTTGTATACATTAGAGACTACAACTTTTACAAGTTGTCATGACATTTGAGCATGTCACATCAATGACGTTGCTTAGGGTTTAAAATTCATGATAGGTACTTTAGGAGGGATCTTGCCACTTCTATATGATCTATAAGTACCATTCCCTTTCATCTCATTTTATATTTACCAACTTCATTTGGTTTAAGGCAAATGTTTCCATCTTTTGTAATGTTGATTATCAAACCTTGTGAATTTCCTTGTGTATGAAGTTTCATCTTCATGTCATGTTGCTTTTGAACCTTTTTGTACCCCAAAATTTTTCCTCTCATTTATCAAGACTTTTCTCACAAGATCTCTTTGACTCAAGACTGGATTAGGGTTTGGTCAGCTCAAGACATATCATCTTACACTGTTGACCCAAAATTAGGGTTTGAGTTTTCACAAGGATTTTTGGACTATCAATGCTTCATATGACTTTCAAACATCATTATGGACCCTTAAGATTACTCATGACAAGTTTCAAGCCTTGAACCACATTTTTTATCAGTCAATTGGACAGTTGACCTAAAAATCAGCTGTATTGGGGAAAAAGTCAACCATGGCCAATTTACAGTCAAACTTCATAATTTTTAATCCACGTCAAAATTATAGAATCATATGTATCATTTGATCAAGTTTGGATCACAATTCCTCAATAAATTTGATCAAATCATCAAAAGGGCAAAATGGTCAAAATTAGGGTTTTGATTGAGAAAGGGCAATTTCTGATTTTTGACCTAGAAAATGACCAATTGATTTGAAGCATGATTTCAATGGTTCAATTGTATCATCTTGACCTAATAACATGGTTCAAAACATTGCAATTTCATTGGATTGACGGATGAAATTTGCAGTCAACTGATCAAAAGTCAATTGTATACTGAAAAGTCAAACTTTGACTTTTTGGTCAAAATCAAGTGCCAAGGATCACAATTCACCAAAACATGTCAAAAGGTGAAACTTGTTCATCAATAAACCAAAGATTGAAGACTTTGTTTTGAAATTTGAATTTTTCTTAACTTAGAAATTTTTCTAAGTATAGAAAAATTTCTTATTTTTTTCTCAACTTTAGGCCAATTTTCCACCATGATACAAGATGATTCAAAGAAAGTTCCCAACATGAAAGTTGTAGACCTACATGAAATCTATAACTTTGCTTCACACATTTTTTCCTAAAGATGCTTGGATCTCAAGATATAATTTTGTGAATACATACCCATGAACTAAAATAACTTAGTGAAATTTTGCCCTAATTTGGGCAGGTTTTTGACCCAACTTCATGGCAATTTTTCACCTAGTTCCAAGAGGATTCTTGAATTTCATTTCACATATGAGTTACAGAGCACATTGCAAGATTTCCAAAATTTCCAAGAAATCCTTGAGATCATTTTTGAGTAGGGAGAATCGAAGAGATGAAGTTGGCAATTTCTCACTTTGAATGCAAGCCATTTCATGAAGAACAAAATTCAAATCCTCAAGCATGCTGTACAATCTTCACTTTTCAGACCTCAAACTCATTTTCCACTCCACCATTAATGGATTACGCAATATTTTCATGCCCTAAAGCCAAGCATTCAATGCATTGTACAAGAAAATAACCATTTATGGAAGAAAGGCAACATTGCCATTTTGGAAAAGCATGTTTTATGCATTTTTTCATTTCTTGAGCCTTGGACTTGTTCTTTCTGCACAAACCAAGCCTCTAAGCCTGATGTTGTACCCCAAAATTTTCCCTCCCATATTTCTCAAGACATGTCAAGAATCATCCTCAAGTTGTTCAAGATGGCTCAAGAGTTGGACAGTCAAATCATCTCCTAAGGCAGTCAATTCAAAATTAGGGTTTTGTGTTGCATCAAGGTCCTTACATCCAAATGACCTCAAGTGCTCCCCCAATGTCCTAATATGTTCTCAAGTTCATCCATGTCAAATCTCAAGCCTTGCAGAGGAAGTTTGGTCAGTCAATTGCTCAAGAGGCCCAAAAATCGACTATGCTAGGGCAAAAGTCAATTGTGACCTACAAATAGTCAAACCTCAATATTTTTTGTCAACATTCTCATTTTGAAGTATAATTCATCATTTTATCAAGGGTTGATCATGATTCATCAAGGATTGCTCAAGATTCATCAAGATTCAAAAGTTGCTAAATTAGGGTTTTGTAGGAAAAGTCAACTCAACTTTGACCAAGCATAACTTTCTCATACTTTATGAGAAATGACCCATCCAAAGCTCATTTTTCAGAGAATGAAATTTCCTAAAATCCATCTTCACACCCCAAGATCAAGAAATGCTCTCACAAAAAGTTACAAATTTGGACATTATAGGTCATTTTTTAAAGTCAACAAAAACACCTTTTTTTCTAAAGCTTATAACCTGAGCATGGAATATCAAAATGATATGAGACAAAAAGGGTTGGTTATAGGACATCTCAAGGCTTCTAAAAAGTCCAAGAACACCTCCAAAAGTTCAAAATTGAAGAAGTTATGCATTGTTGAAGTTGGGCATTTTTCCAAAATTGCCAAAAGTCAACTATCCTCAAAACTCCCATTTTTGTCAAAAGTGCCCACTTTTTTCCACTTGATATGATCTTGTCACACCACACACGTGTCCTATCTTCAATTTCATGACCAATTATTAATTTTTCTATTTTATTTTATTTTTATTGATTTAATTCATTTTAAATCAATATTAATTCAAATAAAATCCAAAAATTGATGGAATAAGATTTTTTGATCATTACAGGTCTTCATTATCATGATACACTCAATCAAATTCGTATCAAGCATTGTTGTGAACAAAATCTTGGATTTGGCATAATTTTGGAAACTTTGTTAATGGAGATCAAATCAAATCTCAAGTCATCAAGGCACATGGATTCAAGCCCAAAGTTTAACCTAAATGCATTCCTTATTACTCACACAAGCTAGGCATATCAAGAACACAACCTGAAGCTGCCCAAAACGGCCAAACAAAAGTTGAAAAAAGCTTGGAAAAAGTGAAAACTGAAATCATACTTAGAGCACGATTTAATCCAAAATCTCCACATAGCCTTCTTGCCTGAGATCCAACGAAGCTATTGGGATCAAAATCAAGCCTTGAAGCAGCCCCAAACTCGCTGTAAGTGTTCTTGAACATAGCCTTGCACATGAAATCGTGAATCCATGTTCTTGCATCTTTTTGCCATTTTTTTTTGTACAATCATGCTTAACGTCCAATTTCCAACATTTCTGCATTATTTAATTTTGTTTTCATGGCCTATAACCTTATATCCGAAGCTAGGCTTTGTGTTCTTGTTTTTTAGGCATTTTTGATGCGGGTAAAATTAGGACAAATAATTGGTACAGGGATGCTCAGGGAAGAGAGGCGAACACGTTGGTGTTTTTAGTTTGTATTTATATGGCCTGGAATCCATTCTAGAATCGAGCCATGGATTTTGATGCGGAATCAAATCCGCCGAAAAAAATACAGTTTTTGTGAAGAAGATGAAGACGTGGCTTGTCTTCATTGGCCGGTTCAAACAACGCGCCACTTTTTTTATTTTCAGCATATTAATTGATTTTCCAATATAATATTTGTTTTGTATTCCATTAACAAAAGAACGCGTTGGTTGAGTTGGCAAGCAGGTCAGTGTGTTGTCTAATGGGACCTGGGTTCGAATCCCAGGTCCCCCAATACATTTGTATATTTTTTCTCCAGGCAATTGCGTGTGCTCTCCAAAGCGTTGGTCCACCATATCCCTCATCCCATCAGGCGCCAGATGGCTTCAGATCAAATCCAATGGCCAGAATTGAGTACTCACCATACTCTCAAGTCAAAGGCATACAGGGAATTGGAAAAAGTAAATGCATGCTTGCATTGTTGGGCTTAGAAATTGTGCTCTTCACACCCTGATTCAGGCCCACACCCCTTGGGTTATTTCTTTTACTCTTTATATTTTCATTTATTTATTTTGTTCTAATTTTTATTTTATGGTTAATTAACTAATTAATAATTTTCTTAATAAAATCAGAAAACATAAAAAATATTATTTTTATTTATTAAATCTAATTTCATCACTTTATTTTTGTAAATAAACATTAATCAATTAATTTAGTTTTTAATTAGGCACAATTTTAATATTTTTTGCAATAAATTAAAGTTAATGTAGAATTAGGTTTTTTTTTATAATTTTAATCATTTTTTATTTTATTTCCTTAAATATAAAAAAACCAAAAATATATTTTTTATTTAATTAATTAATTAACTTAGGGTTAATTTAATTTAATTCAAAAATAACAAAAAAAAAAACATGTTTTTCTTTCAAAAAGGGTCAAAACCCTAAAAAATATGCCGATTTAATTTTCTCGCACGCGATCCATATTTCCAATATTGTAATTGCTTCCAGTATGTAATAGTTTTTTTTAATTAGGACTTTAATTATTTATAGCTTTCTTTTATTTCTCGCAATTTAAATTAAAGGGTTGTTTTTGGCGATGTAAATACCTGACGCCTTGTAATAGTTCAGATTTAATTTCCGCAAATTTAATTTCCACAACTATATAATGTTAGGTGTTTGATAATAGGGAATGCATGACAAGATCCAATGTATGAACTTAAAATCAACATAGCTCACCCATGACATGTACAGATAAAATTAACTGAACTAACACACTTGCACATGCCACTCTTAGGGTACACCTCACTTGGTTGTCTTCGAACGTGGTCATTGAGTATAGGGAGTTTTAGAGGTCGCCCTCTTGTCCAAAGATCATAGTTGCCTCGAAACGGTTGCCTCGGAAAAATGATCTAAGACATTAGGGTTACCGCTAAGGCGTCCTAACATTGCTTTAGTGACCACACGTCCCTTAATCGAATTGACCCGAAAACTCCAACGACGGTGCTACCTACTCATTCATAGTGGGATAGCATTGTCTAAAGGACATTTGCACAGATTAATTCCTTTTTCGAGTAGGTAGATGGTTCTTAAGTACTTGCTCCTTTTAAAACAAAACAAAACTTTTCGCACTTACACTCATTTCAAACAAAAACTTCTTCAAACCCACAAACACAAAGAAAAGCAAATTTTGAAAACACAATGAGCAAGTACCTAAGAGCCCATGGATAACCACGGATAGAAAGGGTGCTAACACCTTCCCTTTCTATAATCTACCTCCCGAACCCGAGAAACATCTCAAAAAGGAATTTTTTTTGTGCTTTTGTCCTTTCCTTGTTGGATAAAATAAAAGACGGTGGCGACTCTTGCTTACCGCGACATTTTGCAAAAACAAACGCAAACGCGAACCATCATTCCAAAACAGTCAGTTCTCATTCCCACCGATCACACCTGAACAAAACATGTTTAAAGCTTCACAGTACCCTACAAGATCAGAACCATACATTTAGAAGTCATTTCTCACACTTGCTTCAAAAACAAGAAATGTAGCAAGACATGTGATCTTGTACTTTTGAGCAAGCACAAGTCCTCCAATCTTTTGCTCTATATAAAGCTATAACTTTGTAACTAAAAGCACGAATGCCCAAGTCTTGAAACACCCTAGAATCAGAAATTGCATACCAAGCTTCCAAACTTGCCATTTCTGACTTGTGAATTGAATCTTCCATTCCACTCGTGCGTTTTCAGGCCTTTTGCTTCCCTAAGCTTCCTTACCTTACAAGAAAACCATCCCACACCCTGAAACCTCACTGTAACTCCATCTTCCCCATTGTTGAACTTCAAAAACAGAGTAACACAGGTGGACTTCTAGAGATCATTCCAGCCACCCCCAAGACAAGCTAAGCATTGCATTAGCTTCCTAGAGGTTCAAGAAAGCTAACCTGATCATCACAGCATCCTAAAGCAAGCTCATTTCCAAAACACGATTTCCATTTTCAATGTGAGTTTTCTGTTTTTCCAACTCTTGGTACAGGCATAGTTAGCTTTCCATTTGTGAATATACAATGTAGACATCATTGCTACGAAGGTGTACATATCCATAACTTGCATTTATTTGGCCTGAGTTGAGAGAATTTTGAGTTTAAAGTTTCTGAAAAAATTAGGTTAAGAATTAGGGCCATTAAAATTCTCTTTAATCTTAGACTTATAGTTTTAGTTATGCACATGGTTAGAATTGTGAGATAAAATTCTATAACATTCATGTTATCAATTTCCATTTTTGTTGAGAGATGAAAGAGTTACAGGAGGTCCGGCCAGCTAGAGGAAGAAGACGAAGTACAGGGCCAAGGAAGCTTTTTGTGTTATTTTTTTCTTGTTTCACATAAACTAACGGATGTACAGCCACCCCAGTGGCAAGGTAGCGCGCTGGAAATGCATAGGTCGTGGGTTCGAACCTTGGCGCTACCTTTTGTTTTTTCACATTTTTCCAGTTTCATTTTTGGCTGTTTACAGGATGGGCTTCAACGTTTGGGCCTTAGCGTTTTTTGCTAACATACTACCCCCTGTTTGCTTATAGCACCCCTGGCACATAATTTTTATTATTTATTTTTATTTTCATTTCTATTTTATTAAACATATTTTCCTTAATATCTAAAATCATAAAAATATAAAAAAAATGCTAAATTTATATTTTTTGGTCCATTTTATTTTATTTTTTTCTCATAATAAAATATATTTTTTTTAATATATATAAAATAGAATTAGTTTAATCATTTATTTCTTTTTTCTCACATTTATAAATATATTTTTTTAACATATAAGGAGACTAAATATTTTCATAAAATATTATCTATTTTTTACAAAAAATGCACAAAAAATAATAGTTAAAGAATTTTATTTTCTTTTAAATTAGAAATTAGAGTTAAGTATTTTTTTCAAGAATTAATCTCATTTTCTTAAGTTATTAGGTTTAGTTCAAAACTTCTTTTCACATAAATAACAAAACAAAAATCCTTTTCTTGCATTTATATATCTTTGCATATTTAAATTGTCTTGTATATTATTTATTCTAATATTTGTACAAATTCGATTTGGTTGTAATAGCTTAATTAGATTTACATTATTGCAAGTCCCCGTTCATAATTTGTATTCCCCCTCCCATAAAATGTTGTAATAGCGTAGTAATCTTTAAATTACGCAATTTACCGCTTTTACATACCATGCTAGTAATTAGGGTTTGAATGACAAGATAAAAACAAATCAAATAGAAAACCCTAAATCCAAGACAAAATCAAAGCATGGAAATAACACACTTGCACACAAGCATCCTTAGGGTTTCTCCACTTGGTTGCCTTATACAAAAATAGTCATATTACGCATGCGAAGTATCTTGGCAAAACAAACAAATATAAGATCATAGTCCCTTGATGACGCTATTCTAAGTTGCCTTACAAAATGATCTTGGTCTCTCAAAATGCTAAGATACTTTGCAACATTGCTAATCATGGTTATACGATGACCCACGCCCGTCCCATTTACATTCAAAGATAGGGTTACTTACCAAATCAATGGTAAGACAACAATGTCAAAGGAATAGAAAATGAACAAGAAAGACATTTGAGTAGGTAGATTACTTCTAGTTACTTGCTCTATTTTTGAACAACTATCCTTGCTATTTTCCAAAACCAACACACACATTTCAAAAACATCTTACAAACAATGAAAACATTTTCAAAAAAAGACAAACATCTTTGTATACATTCTTAGGAACGAGAATCATTACAAAGATTGCCTAAACAAATGGCCTCTTTTATAAAATACTTTCAAAACCATACCAAACACATTTTCAAACAACAAAAGCAAGTGATTTAGCAAGTAACTAAGAGCCCATGGAAAACCATGGATGAAAAGGGTGCTAATACCTTCCCTTTTCATAATCTACCCCCCGAACTTAAGAAAACATCTCAAATGTATTTCCTGTGCTTTTTCACCTTTCCTTTTGGATAAAAGAAAAATCGATGGCGAATCTTGCTAACCGCAACATTTGCGATAAAACGCAAAACCCTCAAGTCATTTCTCCCACTGTATCACATAACTAGAGACTCTGCTGGGGACTTTTATAAAAGTGGGGTTACCTTAGGGCTAGATCACATTTATTTGCTTACATTGTTTGACTTATATGTTTTACATTATGGTTCTTTGTTTGGGTTTGAAATCCTCTACCCGGATTTGGGATACATTATAGGTAAATAGCAATACGTTGTGGAAACTGTGCAGGGTATACCGACATGGTCTAAGCAATAGCTATGTTAGTGTGACATATTTATGGGTACCGGTAGCCTTTAAGTCAATCAAAGAGAATACGGGGCCGCTGAGTGATGTCATGAAGCACTAATGAACTTATAGAACCCTTTACTTGACCAACTTGGCCTTTAGGATGTAGTGAGATGACCGACTTTAGTGCAGTCCGAAGTTGGTAGATACTCGATACTAAACTCATTGAGGTTTGGTTTCTTGGGATATTTTGGTCGCCATTAAAGAGGTTTGAGCTGAAACAATGACCAAGGAAACAATCCGGTGATATTGAGCTCCTTACTCGATTACTATTATTAGGACAGGTTTGAGCCAACTAAACTTCAAGAGGGTACTTACCTATAAAACCCCATGCAAGCCTAAACTAAGAACTTGTTTGCTTTGCTTGTATATGCATACTTGTACATAACATCATGGACATCATGAACATCATATGCATTCACTAACCATTTCAAGGATTTTGGAGATTCATCTTTGTTCTTGTTTTGTAGGATATGGATTCACTTCGCAGGAAAACTATCCAAGTCAACCTTGTAAGAATTCCTCCACAATTTAAGGAGCTAGCTTCAAGGATCCCTGAGAAATCTCCATTAACCAAGAGACATGGTCGTCTACTCAACTTGGTCACCTCCAACACAGATGAGGATATGATGAAGGTGCTCTTCCAGTTCTTTGATCCTTTGCACCATTGCTTCACATTTCCCGACTATCAGCTTGTGCCCACTTTGGAAGAATTCTCTCAACTCTTGAGGATTCCAATTCTCAATCAACTACCTTTCAACGGTATGGAAAAAGACCCAAAGCCAGAAGATATTGCTCAAGCTCTGCACTTGCACTCATCTGATGTCACAACTCATTGGGAAACTAGGAGTGGTGTCAAAGGCTTATTAGCAAAGTTCCTATTTGAGAAAGCCCAAAGCTGTTGGAATTCCTTAGACTTGCAAGCTTCTGAGGAAATTGTGGCTCTCCTCATCTATGGGATGGTTTTGTTTCCCAATCCTGACCAACTCATAGATGTGAGTTCCGTCAAAATCTTCATGTCACGCAATCTGGTGCCTACATTGCTAGGGGATGTCCTACACTCTTTTCACACTCGCACAATAAGGAAAAGAGGTGTCCTTATGTGTTGCACTCCTCTCCAGGCAAGATGGTTTATTTCTCATCTTCCCCAATCATTCTTAAAGAATGAGCAAGGATTAAGGTGGTCACAAAGGTTAATGACGCTCAAACATTCAGATATTCATTGGTGCTCTCGATCCAAAGAGAATGTTATCATTGTTGACCGTTGTGGGGAATTCCCTAATGTCCCTATACTTGGAATTAGGGGAGGCATTACCTACAACCCATGCTTAGCTCTAAGACAGTTTGGTTATGCCCGAAGGGATGGCCCGCATGAGATGCTGATTCAAGGCTTGGTATTCGACTACGAAAACGATGATCAAGGTCTTTGCCGGAGATTCATTCGAGGTTGGAGGATGCTATACAAGGTGGATAGCAAGACTTTGGGACACGAGAATTCCATCCCTCTTGAGCCTTACCTCAAGTGGGTATGAACACGCGCTCAAAGTCTTATGATGCCTTATCCTTCAATTCTCCCGGTGATCATTGAGCCTATTAAGGAGGGAGATGTTCCATACACTATCCTACATCCTGACATGCCCACATCTCTTGAAGACCTACAAAGGGATTGGATACAACTCAAAGGAGAGCGAGATACTTTTGAAGCCCAATTCTACGCAAGCGAGAAGAAGGTTTTGGAACTCACTAGGCTACTTCATGAGGAGTAGACTCTAAATGCCTACATAGCACCAAAGAGGATGCGCACTACTTTTTTATCTTAGAGTGTTGTATTATTTTGCCCAAGGGGAATTGATGTACTCAAACTCTATCTTATTAATATGACGTGTGTTTCTTTTTGTCTAAAACGAACTTGAAATCTTTAAAAATCCTTGAAAACATTACATATGCACATATCATTCATCATAACATAAACAGGTCTTTTGCAACAAGTTTCCTCATCTCTCTACTGTTTATTTCAGTAAGATGGATCTCAAACAGACGGTCAAAGATCTCCAAACTCAGAACACGCAATTTCAACAGTTACTCATGACCCTTGCCAAGGGGAAAGAAGAGTTGAAGACTCTGTTAGCTGAAGAAAGAAAGAAGAAAACAAAGAAGGTCACTGGGGTTTTGAACACGGGGAGAAGGTTTCAGGGACAGACTAAAAGAACCTTGAATTTCGCAACAACATCCGGTGAAGGAGATGGGAAAGGAAAGGAAACAGCGGTTCCGTCAGAATCTGAAGAGGAGGAAGAAGAGGAAGACTACTCTGAGGAACAGTATCCTCCAGCTGATGATAAGTACAGACATCTTGAAGAGCGTTTGAGCGCTATGGAAATACAAAAGGTGTCAGGTCTAGACTTTGAAGAATTGGGACTAGTATCGGGGATTGTGATCCCACCGAAATTCAAAGTGCCTTTGTTTGCAAAATATGATGGGATGTCATGCCATAAGATACATCTCTAATCATATGTGAGAAAGATCCAGCCGCACTCCACCGATAAAGACTTGTGGGTGCATTTTTTCCAAGATAGCCTATCCGGAACACAACTTGATTGGTTTTACCAACTGGAAAGGGCCAACGTCCACAACTGGGAAGATCTTGCCGCAGCTTTCTATAAGCAATATCAATATAATGCTGATTTGGCGCCTACCCGTACTCAACTTCAGAGTATGGCTATAGCTTCCAATGAAGGTTTCAAGGATTACGCGCAGAAATGGAGAGATCTAGCTGGGAGAGTGCAACCCCCTCTGTCTGAAAGAAAATTGGTGGACATGTTCTTAGGTACTCTATCGGGCCCTTTCTTCAACCATTTGATTAGAAGCTCATCTGTAGGATTTATTGAGTTAATACTGACCGGAGAAAGGGTGGAAGCTGGCATAAAAAGTGGAAAGATTCAGAAGGATTCATCTGCCTCTACAGCTGTGAGGAAACCTTTCATTGGAAAGAAAGAAGTAGCTGTTGTATATCCACAAAGGAACCAAGGGAGAGCCGAGCACCGACCAATGGTAGGGGCTGTCATGATCCCAAAGCCTACATCTGATCAACCAAGAAGTAATCAACCGAGGGTGGAGAGGCCAGTCCGGCAATTCACCAGAATTAATATGACTCTAGCCTAGGTTTTACCGCACCTTCTTAAATCCAATTTGGAAACTTTAAAAGAAGCTCTAAAGAACCCCAACACAGCGTCCCCTCATTATCACCTAAATGCCCGTTGCGCATATCATTCCGAAAGTCTGGGTCATGACACTAACAACTGTTGGGCCTTGAAAAACAAAATTCAAGACCTTATAGACACAAAAGAGATTGAGTTTGATGCGCCCGAGAAGCCAAACGTCATTTCTGCTCCTATGCCCAGGCATGGTCACAACACCAATGCAATTGAAGAAGATTTGTTTGTTACCACAGTTGATGAACTCATGACTCCGCTCCCAATCATTAAGATAAAATTATTGAAATCCGGTGTATTCCTGGTTTGTAATAAAGACTGCCATCTTTGTTTATCCTCACCAACTGCTTGCCTTTTGTTGAAAACAAGCCTTCAACGCTTAATAGACAACAAAGAGATTTTGTTTGAAAGTACTCCTGTTTCACCTGTTCCTGTTGAAGACATTTCGATCATAACCATCTCCGCCAATTCTTCCAGGGTCCCCAAAAGACACGTTAGAATTACATCGGTTCCAAAAACTACTCCTCTTATAATCACAATGCTTGGGCCAGTCCCATATGAATCAGACAAAACTGTGTCGTGGAATTACGGTGGGGACATCTACTACCATGGCATCAAACAAGATGGGCTGGACGCCGAAGAGATAAGCTTCAAAGAAGAAGACTCCGACATTAGAAATATTGCCGGAACCAGTAAGATTACCCGAAGAGGTAGAATATTCTCTAGAAATTTCCCCCCCCAAAGGCAGTTTTTGGACCCGTGGTTGATCCAAAGGTTACCCCCGTACCAATAATTATACCTGCAAGTGCTTCTATTGACGAAGACGATACAACCCCTGTTGTCATTCTTACCAATACTCCTACTGCTGAAACTCGAGGAAAAAGTATTCAAGTAGAGCTTGTCCGGACGAAGGCTCAATCACTGACTATCCCCGAGACCTCCAAGAAGGAAATGGAGGAGATCTTGAAAATAATAAAGAGGAGCGAATACGATGTAGTTGAACAGTTGGGGAAAACTCCCTCCAAAATCTCCATGCTAGCATTGTTGCTGTGTTCCGAGGCACATGCAAAAGCCCTGGTGAAGTTTCTAAAGACAGCCCATATGCCTCAAGAGACGTCTGCTGACCAATTTCAAGATTGCGTGGCCAGCTTGACAGTGGATAACGGCCTAGGCTTCTCGGATGCTGATCTGACACCAAGGGAAAGAAATCACAACGAGGCATTGCATGTCTTTGTGGAATATAGAGGAACAACTTTGGGCTATGTCTTGGTGGACACTGGCTCATCTTTGAATGTTTTACCAAAGAAAGCTCCCGACAGACTAGACTGCAAATGATTAACGTTGAAACCCAGTAACATAGTCGTAATAGCATTTGATGGCTCAAAGAGGATGGTGCACGGGGAGGTGGATATCCCTATAAAGGTTGGGACTCAAACTTTTAACTCAACCTTCTATGTAATGGACATCCGCCCCTCTTACTCATGTCTGCTAGGATGGTCGTGGATCCATAATGCTGGCGTTGTCACCTCTACATTGCACCAGATGTTGAAATATCTGGTCCAGGGAAAGATTATCATTGTCCACGGAGAGGAAGAATATATGATTAGCAACCTCAATTCCTTCCAGTACATGGAATTGGACGGCGAGTTCATTGAAACTCCTTTTCAACATTTCGAAGAAGTTCCCCAAGAGATAGCAGTGACCAAGACTGCATCCCAGGTTCCCAAGATCACAAGACCTCCACTTTGGATGTCATCTCTGAAAGACACTAAGGCAATAGTAGAGGAGGGTGGATGCACCATCTGGGGCAACTTCCGGATATTCCGTATAAATCTGACAAGTTTGGTTTAGGCTTCACTTCAAGTGCTCAGAAGGTTGTACGCCATGCCCGTGCTGGAGGGCCACCCTTGAAGATTAGCAACCGAGAGGTCAATGCGGTAGAAGATGGTGAAGAGGATTGCAGCTTGGAGGATTGAATATTTCCGACTGTCAACGGAGGACTTCGCAATTGGGAGGCCAGAGACTTTTTCCCAATAACTTTCATCCCTCGGTAATTTATCTTTACATTTTTGTTGGACTTGTAATATTCATAAACAATTCGCACATTTTAAACCTTGTGTCTTGCCCGAGGCACAATGGTCCATTTGTAAGGGTTATTATTTCATCTTCATATGAAATTCAATGAATCATGGACGTTTTTCACATACAAACTTCTGTGCTCATTGTTTTTCTTTTACATTTTATTTTTTAAAGGATGGATATACCCTTACACACACCCATACTCACAAATGCAGGTACCCCCTCCATTCCAGATCCCATGGGTAACGATACTTCTATGGCCTTTTGTGACTCTGAGGATCTAATCTACCAAGCCAAAGACGAAGATGAGGAAGATTGTGAAGTACCAGGGGAACTGGCCAGACTACTGCAACAAGAGGAAAAAGATATTCAACCTCACGAGGAACCCGTGGATACAATCAACCTGGCTACCGAGGAGGATAAAAAAGAGGTCAAGGTGGGTGCCAATCTGGAGCCCAGTGTCAAGGAACGTATGATTCAGTTGTTGCATGATTATGTTGAGATCTTTGCCTGGTCATATGAAGACATGCCAGGACTTGATACAGACATCGTGGTACATCATCTGCCAACAAGAGAAGACTGTCCACCAGTAAAACAAAAAGTCTGCCGCATGAGACCTGATATGTTAGAGAAGATCAAAGCAGAAGTCATGAAACAATCCAATGCTGGATTCTTGGCTGTCACTTCATATCCCCAATGGGTTACCAATATTGTTCTCGTGCCTAAAAAGGACGGAAAAGTACGAATGTGCATGGACTATAGAGATTTGAATAGGGCCAGCCCTAAAGATGATTTTCCACTCCCCCACATTGATATCCTGGTTGACAATATGGCCCAGCACAAAGTGTTTTCCTTCATGGACGGATTCTCAGGTTACAACCAAATTAAAATGGCACCCGAGGACATGGAGAAAACAACATTTGTCACACAGTGGGGGAAATTCTGCTACAAAGTGATGCCATTCGGACTGAAGAATGTTGGGGCAACCTATCAGCGCGCCATGGTAGCTTTGTTTCATGACATGATACATCATGAAATAGAGGTCTACATAGACGATATGATAGCCCGGTCACAAACGGAAGAAGAGCACCTTGATCACTTGCAAAAGTTGTTTGAGAGATTGAAGAAGTATAAGCTAAGGTTGAACCCAAACAAGTGCACATTCGGAGTACGGTCCGGTAAACTCTTAGGTTTTGTCGTCAGTAACAAAGGTATTGAGGTCGACCCTGCCAAGGTTAAGGCAATACAAGAAATGTCTGCTCCTCGTACTGAGAAGGAAGTCAGAGGATTCTTGGGACACCTGAACTATATTTCCAGATTCATTTCTCACCTAACAGCTACTTGTAAGCCAATCTTCAAACTATTAAAGAAAGATCAAGTAGTCAGATGGAATGATGAATTCCAGGTTGCTTTTGAAAAGATCAAGGAGTACTTACAAGAGCCTCCTGTTTTGATGCCACCAGTCGAGGGAAGACTATTGATCATGTATCTGACCGTTTTAGAGAACTCAATAGGGTGTGTATTGGGGTAGCATGACGAGTCTAGCCGAAAAGAGCATGCTATTTACTACCTGAGAAAAAAATTTACCGACTGTGAAACCAGATATTCACTGCTCGAGAAAACTTGTTGCGCTCTGGCATGGGCTGCTCGCTGGCTAAGACAGTATATGCTTACTCATACTACTTTATTGATATCTAAGATGGATCTGATAAAGTACATCTTCGAAAAGCTGGCTCTGTCTGGGAGAATAGCTAGGTGGCAGATGATCCTCGAAGAATATGACATACATTATACTACCCAGAAAGCTATAAAGGGCAGTGTGCTAGCTGATCATCTTGCTCATTAAGCTGTAGAAGATTATCAGTCCATGAAGTTTGAATTCCCGGATGAAGACATCATGACATTAGACAACTGTGAAGAAATCAGACCATATGACAGACCTGAACAAGGATCCCGATGGAACCTGTTCTTTGATGGGGCATCCAATGCACTTGGTAATGGTATCGGCGCTGTACTCATATCTCCAGAAGGGTTTCATACTCCTTTTACTGCCAGACTTTGCTTCAACTGTACAAACAACATGGCGGAATACGAAGCATGCATCTTTGGTCTCAGAGCTGCCATAGACTTGGGAATCAAATCTTTAGATGTGTTTGGAGATTCAGCTTTGGTCATCAGCCAGATCAAAGGGGAATGGGACACTAAGCACACAAATCTTATCCCTTACAAAGAACATGTTTTGACATTGCTACCATATTTTGAGAGGATTACCTTCGAGCATTTCCCGCGAGAAGAAAATCAGCTAGCAGACGCTCTAGCCACAATTTCATCTATGTTTAAACTTAATTGGGATAATGAGGCTCCCCGGATCACCATCGAACGAATGGATGAACCAACACATTGTCACGAGATCAATACTGAAGAGGTAATGGACCAGCCTTGGTTTCATGAGGTCAAGAGGTATCTCGAGGCTCAAGAATATCCAGAAGGAGCTTCAATCAATGATAAAAAATTCTTAAGGAGATTTTCTGCTAAATTCTTCCTTAGTAATGGCATTTTGTACAAACTCAATCATGACTCTGTGTTACTTTGGTGCATAGATAAGATTGAAGCTGAAAGGATCATGGCTGAATTGCATGAAGGCACTTTTGGCACCCATTCCAGTAGGCATACAATGGCGAAGAAAATCCTATGGACAGGCTATTACTGGTCTACCATGGAAGCAGGTTGCTATCAACACTCTCGAACCTGCCACAAGTGTCAGATCTATGCTGACAAGGTGCACGTACCTCTAGTTCCTCTGAATGTCTTGACGGCTCCTTGGCCCTTTGCTATGTGGGGAATAGATATGATTGGAGAGATTAAGCCGACAGCCTCCAATGGACACTGCTTCATCCTAGTGGCCATTAATTATTTCACAAAGTGGGTTGAAGCAGCCTCTTTCGCCCCTGTTACCAAGAATGTTGTGGCTCGCTTCATCAGGCAAAACCTTATTTACTGGTACGGTATCCCGGAAAGGATCATCACTGACAATGGTACAAATCTTAACAACACTATGATCATCGCCTTGTGCGAGCAATTCAAGATTCAGCATCACAATTCTTCTCCCTACCGGCCAAAGATGAATGGTGTTGTTGAAGTTGCAAATGAAAACATTAAAAAGATCATACAAAAGATGACAGACACATATAAAGACTGGCATGAGATGCTACCATTCGCTCTCCACGGGTATCGTACCACGGCTCGCACATCAACTGGGGCAACACCCTACTCTTTGGTATATGGCATGGAAGTTGTTTTGCCTATTGAGGTTTAGATCCCCTCTCTGAGGATTATGAAAGATGCAGGTTTGAATGAAGACGATTGGATCCAGACTCGACTTGATCAACTGAACTTAATTGATGAAAAGAGACTTATTATTGTTTGCCATGGTTAAATGTATCAAAAGCGGATGATCAAGGCTTTCAACAAAAAAGTCAAACGCCAAGTATATCAAGTTGGGGATCTAGTGATCAAACGTATCATTTTGCCACAAAGTGATCCCAGAGGCAAATGGACTCCTACCTATGAAGGACCATTTGTAATCAAGAACATATTCTCTGGTGGGGCAATGATCTTGACCACCATGGATGGCGACGACCTGCCACACCCTGCGAACGCGGACATAGTCAAAAGATACTACGCATAAGAGACCCGCTAGGTTGACACACCTAGGCAAAAAAGGGCATCCCGGCGAACCAAAAAGGTATGGGAAAAAATTAGGGATAAAATAAAAAAATCTGTACACCCGGCAAGTTGAAAACCCGAAAGGGCGACTTAGGCAAAAAAGGGTTTCCCGGGGGACTGAAAACCCGATAGGGCGGTCCAGGCAAAAGTTAGGGAATTAAAGCGTATGACTATGTCCCATCGGATCACTTAATGAACAACCTTTGACTCCCATCGACAAACTCGTAGTTTCTGATCAATTCAATCATCTTCGGACGAAGCAACAAATAGACAAGATATTCAGAGATATGAAGGCTATAGCATAATGGAAACCCCATGGGATTATTACACATAGCTATCTTTCTTTGTATGAATTTTTCTTGTTTTATGGCACCATTCTCTTACTAGAATGTTTGTCTCCTTTGTACAAAATACTTATTCAAAGTCAATACAAAGATATCTCTTCGAAAGTACAAAAAACTATTTGTCTTTTCTTTACAATTGTGTTTTGTTTGCAAAAACGTCCAATGATTCATTGATGAACATATGCATTTGAACATAATTACTGTTTACAAATAAACAAAATGAGAAAGACAATTACTGATAGGTTGAAAGGACAGGAAAACGTCTTTAGGCTATTCCATAAGTAATCCCCACAATACGTCATTTAAGTCCCCAGCGGAACAAATTTCAAATTATTAATCCCCAGTAGAAATCGTCAAATTTCTCAGGGTTCCCCAAGCAAATCTTACAAGCAGTACATGGCGTTGCCCTCACCATAGAATTTACTTCTCTCAACAAGGGTTCGTCAGTACTTCAACTTCAAGGCATAGAAATTTCAACATATCCTCAGCAGCATTCAAGGATTTATTTTCCTCAATCAAACAGCAATACAGCAAACCAACTTACATGCGCATACATTACATCCACATATCATAAACATTGATTGAGCAACTACATTGCATCATACATTTCATGCAACATAACTTTGTGTTTCAGCTAACATTTTACCCTTTTCAGGATAAGATTAACAGCTACCATTAACAATATGCAATCAGGATACAGTACGGATACGCTCCAGACACATATGTCATTCAGATTCAACTTTCAGATACAGTACGGATACGCTCCAGACACGGATGCCATTATGATAATAAATTTAGATTCAACTTTCAGATACAGTATGAATACACTTCAGACACGGATTCCATTCTGATACTCATTCAGATTCAACTTTCAGATACAGTATGGATACACTCCATACACGGATGCCATTCTGATACTCATTCAGATTCAACTTTTGATACAATTCAGATACGCTCCAGACACGGATGTCATTCTAATACTCATTCAGATACAGTACGAATACGCTCCAGACACGGACACCATTCTGATACTTATTCTTTCAGCTTACAACTTACAATTCAACAAACATTCTGGATGGCATCTACAAGCCCATCTCCAACAAGATTCTATCACTTCTCCAAATGGCATCTTTAAGCCCATTCCCTCAACAACACAACTTCGAGTGCAAATTTTTGGGCACTCTAGTGTCCAATCATCTTTCACCTTCGAGTCACGAATGGAAAAGCTCGCCAATCTAACTCTTCAAGTTTAAGAAGATTTAACAGGGGCAGTTGTTGTACCCCAAAATGTTCCCTCTCATTTATCAAGACTTTTCTCACAAGATCTCTTTGACTCAAGACTAGATTAGGGTTTGGTCAGCTCAAGACATCTCATCTTACACTGTTGACCCAAAATTAGGGTTTGAGTTTGCATAAGTATTTTTGGACTATCAATGCTTCATATGACTATCAAACATAATTATGGACCCTTAAGATTACTCATGACAAGTTTCAAGCCTTGAACCACATATTTTATCAATCAATTGGACAGTTGACCTAAAAATCAGCTGTATTGGGGAAAAAGTCAACCATGGCCAATTTACAGTCAAATTTATAATTTTTAATCCACATCAACATTCTAGACTCATATGTATCATTTGATCAAGTTTGGGTCATAATTCCTCAAGAAATTTGATCAAATCATCAAAAGGGCAAAATGGTTAAAATTAGGGTTTTGACTGAGAATGGGCAATTTCTGATTTTTGACCTAGAAAATGACCAATTGATTTGAATAATGATTTCAAGGGTTCAATTGTATCATCTTGACCTAATAACATGGTTCAAAACATTGCAATTTCATTGGATTGACAGATGAAATTTGCAGCCAACTGATCAAAAGTCAATTGTATACTGAAAAGTCAAACTTTGACTTTTTGGTCAAAATCAAGTGCCAAGGATCACAATTCACCAAAACATGTCAAAAGGTGAAACTTGTTCATCAAGAAACCAAATATTGAAGACTTGGTTTTGAAATTTGAATTTTTCTTAACTTAGAAATTTTTCTAAGTATTGAAATTTTCTTATTTTTTCTCAACTTTAGGCCAATTTTCCACCATGATACAAGATGATTCAAAGAAAGTTCCCAACATGAAAGTTGTAGACCTCCATGAAATCTACAACTTCGCTTCACACATTTTTTCCTAAAGATGCTTGGATCTCAAGATATAATTTTGTGAATACATACCCATGAACTAAAATAACTTAGTGAAATTTTGCCCTAATTTGGGCAGGTTTTTGACCCAACTTCATGGCAATTTTTCACCTAGTTCCAAGAGGAATCTTGAATTGCATTTCAAAGATGAGTTATATATCACATTGCAAGATTTCCAAAATGTCTAATAAATCCTTGAGATCATTTTTGAGTAGGGAGAATCGAAGAGATGAAGTTGGCAATTTCTCACTTTGAATGCAAGCCATTTCATGAAGAACAAAATTCAAATCCTCAAGCATGTTATACAATCTTCACTTTTCAAGCCTCAAACTCGTTTTTCACTCCACCATTAATGGATTTCACTCCCTAAAGCCAAGCATTCAATGCATTGTACAAGAAAATAACCATTTATGGAAGAAAGGCAACATTGCCATTTTGGAAAAGCATGCTTTATGCATTTTTTCATTTCTTGAGCCTTGGACTTGTTCTTTCTGCACAAACCAAGCCTCTAAGCCTGAACAAAACATGTTTGAAGCTTCACACTACCCTACAAGATCAGAACCATGTATTAAGAGGTCATTTCTCACACTTTCTTCAAAAACAAGAAATGTAGCAAGACATGTGATTTTTTACTTCTGAGAAAGCACAAGTCCTCCAATCTTTTGCTCTATATAAAGCTATCACTTTGCAACTAAAAGCACGAATGCCCAAGCCTTGAAACATCCTAGAATCAGAAATTGCATACCAAGCTTCCAAACTTGCCATTTCTGACTTGTTAATTGAATCTTCCATTCCACTCGTGCGTTTTCAGGCCTTTTGCTTCCCTAAGCTTCCTTACCTTACAAGCAGGGGCGGATCCAGTCATTATATATTGGTGTGGCTAAGTATAAAAGAAAGTATGAACTAAAGAGAACAATGAAACCATTTAAAAAATTTATTCATACTATAAAGAGAACGGTAAAATCAATTTATTATAAAGAAAATCATTTATGAGAAATTGAGCAAATTGATTTTTTTTAACAAATTGTGGTTTTATGGTTTAGCTAAAAAAGGAGAAAAGAATAAGAGAAAATTGAAATACTCCCTTTATCTTTGATTTTCAATCACCATAAATAAATGCAACTAAGCCAAGTAAAAAAATTAGAAAAAGAAAAAGAAAGATTAACAAATATGAGAGAAAGAGACAAGCATGAGAGATGGTGAGGTTTGAGATAACTAGAAAAAGAAGTTACAACTTGAGAGAGAGAAAAGTAGTGTTTTAAAACTGGACTGAATTGAGAATCAGAGGTGTCACCAATCTAGTTTGATTGCTAGACCGACCAAGCTATTGAGTTGGCGTAAACTAGCCAGAACCGCCAAAATCTGTAAAAACTGAAGATCCGACAGTTTTCAAACATTGGTGGATTAATTGCTAGTTTAATCATTTTTTAAGAAAAATTTAAATTAAAATATTTGTATACTTTGTTCATAACTTATTTGGATCAATTTTCTCTCTTTAGAACTAAATATATTTGACACGTTATTTTGCTATTAATTTTATGTTGCAATTTAACTTTGTTCAAATTTTATTTGAACATATTGTTATGTGTGATGAATATATATTTAGAACTTGAATTTAAATAAAGAACTTGTGAAATTATGACATTTAAAATTTTATAAGTTTCGTGATATTTTTTAGAGACCGAGTCATTCAGTTCGATTGGTTTAATATCTATAAAAAATTTATAGAGACTCGTTTATTTAACCGAGTTATCTGTATTAATTCAGTTTAGTCATACTAGTCACACAGTTCAATCAGTGACTCAATGATTCGACCAATAAATCATTGATTCAATATCCTTACCATTTTGATAACTGGTCCGATTTTTAAAATATTTGAGAAAACTGAAAGAAAGAGTTACGAGAGAAAAGTGAGTTAGTAATATTTTTTTATTAATTATTTTAATAAGCCTTAGTGTTTATATATAATTAAAAAAATTAATTATCCTAGTTATAAACCTCAATGTATAATATAATATAAAAAGAAAATGAAAAAACTGGTGTGGCTATAGCCACACCTAGCCCCAACGTGAATCCGCCCATGCTTACAAGAAAACCATCCTACACCCTGAAACCTCACTGTAACTCCATCTTCCCCATTGTTGAACTTCATAAACAGAGTAACACAGGTGGACTTCTAGAGATCATTCCAGCTACCCTCAAGACAAGCTAAGCACTGTATTAGCTTCCTAGAGGTTCAAGGAAGCTAACCTGATCATCACAGCATCCTAAAGCATGCTCATTTCCAAAACACGATTTCCATTTTTAAGGTGAGTTTTCTGTTTTTCCAACTCTTGATATAGGCATAGTTAGATTTCCATTTGTGAATATACAATGTAGACATCATTGCTACGAAGCCGTACATATCCATAACTTGCATTTATTTGGCCTGAGTTGAGAGAATTTTGAGTTTGAAGTTTCTGAAAAAATTAGGTTAAGAATTAGGGCCATTAAAATTATCTTTAATCTTGGACTTATAGTTTTAGTTATGCACATGGTTAGAATCGTGAGATAAAATGCTATAACATTCATGTTATCAATTTCCATTTTTGTTGAGAGATGAAAGAGTTACAGGAGGTCCGGCCAGCTAGAGGAAGAAGACGAAGTACAGGGTCAAGGAAGCTTTTTGTATTATGTTTTTCTTGTTTCACATAAACTAACGGATGTACAGTCACCCCAGTGGCAAGGTAGCGCGCTGGAAATGCATAGGTCGGGGGTTCGAACCTTGGCGCTACCTTTTGTTTTTTCACATTTTTCCAGTTTCATTTTTGGCTGTTTGCAGGATGGGCTTCAACGTTTGGGCCTTAGCGTTTTTTGCTAACATACTACCCCCTGTTTGCTTGCAGCACCCCTGACCCATAATTTTTATTTTCATTTCTATTTTATTAAATATATTTTCCTTAATATTAAAAATCATAAAAATATAAAAATGCTAAATTTATATTTTTGGTCCATTTTATTTTATTTTTTCTCATAAATTTTTTTTTTATTTTAGTTACATATCATATATATATATATATATATATATATATATATATATATATATATATATATATATATATATATATATATATATATATATATATATATATATATATATATATATATATATATATATATATATATATATATATATATATATATATATATATATATATATATATATATATATATATATATATATATATATATATATATATATATATATATATATATATATATATATATATATATATATATATATATATATATATATATATATATATATATATATATATATATATATATATATATATATATATATATATATATATATATATATATATATATATATATATATATATATATATATATATATATATATATATATATATATATATATATATATATATATATATATATATATATATATATATATTCTTTAATAAACTTGTAAATAAAAAAATAGAATTATTTTAATCAGTTATTTCTCTTTTCTCACATTTATAAATATTTTTTTAACATATAAAGAGACTAAATATTTTCATAAAATATTGTCTATTTTTTACAAAAAATGCACAAAAAGTAATTGTTAAAGAATTTTATTTTCTTTTAAATTAGAAATTAGAGTTAACAATTTTTTTCAAGAATTAATCTCCTTTTCTTTAGTTATTAGGTTTAGTTCAAAACTTCTTTTCACATAAAAAACAAAACAAAAATCTATTTCTTGCATTTATATATCTTTGCATATTTAAATTGTCTTGTATATTATTTATTCCAATATTTGTACAAATTCGATTATGTTGTAATAGCTTAATTAGATTTACATTATTGCAAGTCCCCATTCATAATTTGTATTCCCCCCTCCCATAAAATGTTGTAATAGCGTAGTAATCTTTAAATTATGCAATTTACCGCTTTTACATACCATGCTAGTAATTAGGGTTTGATTGGCAAGATAAAAACAAATCAAATAGAAAACCCTAAATCCAAGACAAAATCAAAGCATGAAAATAACACACTTGCACACAAGTATCCTTAGGGTTTCTCCACTTGGTTGCCTTATACAAAAATAGCCATATTACGCATGTGAAGTATCTTGGCAAAACAAATAAATATAAGATCATAGTCCCTCGACGACGCTATTCTAAGTTGCCTTACAAAATGATCTTGGTCCCTCAAAATGCTAAGATACTTTGCAACATTGCTAATCATGGTTATACGATGACTCACGCCCGTCCCGTTTACATCCAAAGATAGGGTTGCTTACCAAATCAATGGTAAGACAACAATGTCAAAGGAATAGAAAATGTACAAGAAAGACATTTGAGTAGGTAGATTACTTCTAGTTACTTGCTCTATTTTCGAACAACTATCCTTGCTATTTTCCAAAACCAACACACACATTTCAAAAACATCTTACAAACAATGAAAACATTTTCAAAAAAATACAAACATCTTTGTACACATTCTTACGAACGAGAATCATTATAAAGATTGCCTAAACAAATGGCCTCTTTTATAAAATACTTTCAAAACCACACCAAACATATTTTCAAACAACAAAAGCAAGTGATCTAGCAAGTAACTAAGAGCCCATGGAAAACCATGGATGAAAAGGGTGATAATACCTTCCCTTTTCATAATCTAACCCCCGAACTCAAGAAAACATCTCAAAGATCTTTCCTGTGCTTTTTTCACCCTTCCTTTTGGATAAAAGAAAAGTCAGTGGCGACTCTTGCTAACCGCGACATTTGCGATAAAACGCAAAACCATCAAGTTAGTTCTCCCACCGTATCACAAACCTCATCTTAATTCAACTTATAACATAAGTCACACATGTCATAATTGTCAAATTATGATCTCTTTACTTCATCTTTACTCTTCAAACTTAAACTTGCTAATTCTTGTCTCTTTGTATCATTTCTTTTGTATGATATATGTGCAATCTTCTTCCATGAATTTTGATATTTAAATATGGTTTGTTAAAGCTCATATTCTAATGACTTGTATGATTTAGACCCCCTCTAAACATGTCCCCTCTTCATCTATTCTCTTCTTGATCCTTCTTTTGCTTTAGGGTTGAGTTTGGTGTGGTATTGACCTAGTCTTACGTTAACTTTTGAACATGCTTTAGCAAGGTTGTATTACTGGTCCATAGAATTTTTTAGTACATTAAAATTGTGTGTTTTCTTCTGACTTCACACATACTTGAAACATTACATCATGTTCATCTAATCACACACACACTTGCACTTCACTTTACAATTTTGTTTTGACCTAGTTTGTGTGTTTTGGTGTTTGTACCATGATCTTCCTGTCTAATTGAGTTTTACCTTAATTATTTGGTAATTGTTGAGTGTATAATGTGTCCATATTTACTTTCTCTTATCCACATCACCTATTTCTCCTCACATGTTTGTTTGTGAGCATTGCATGAGGATTTATATCCACTTAGGGTTTCAACCAACATTACTTGTATAATTTGATTGTAAATATTTCTCAAGCTTATATGTATGATGGTGGTGAACATGACATGTATTCACTTTTTACTTGTGTGCTATTTAATTTCCCTCACCTCACTTCACCCTTGCATTCCATTCTTACTTGATTTTCTATCCTTGTTTCCTTATTCTTCCCATTTCTTCAAGTTTGCTTAAGAGAGTTTCATCTCTTGTGTGCTTTATCACATGAATGTTGTGTGAGTTGGATGTGTCATCACATTTATCTTGATTTTTGTCATCTATCTCATATTACTTGATGTATTGTCATCTTAATACATGAATGCATGATGTTTTTTCATCTCATTATTTACTTTATGTTTCATCATCTCATCTTTATATGATGTTTTTCCATCTATGCTTGATGTTTTGTCATCTTTACTTGATGCTTGGTTATTCTTTGTGTAATGTTTTATCATCTCTCTCTCTCTCTTATTTTCTAGCTTCCCCTCATGTTATGTTCCCCATAGTATCTTCAATTCACTCTTTTCTAAGTTTGAATTGAATAGGCCTTAGGACCTCTATCCATGCATGACAACATTAGTTAAATACTTCCCTCTTATCCCAACTATAAGATCAACATTGCATGATAACTTTAGGACTATTTTTTCTAGTCTCCCTTATATTTTTGTATCTCATTAAGGCTAAAACTTTTTCTTTTCTTTTCATCACTCAAAACAGTTAATAACAATAAATGAGAATTACACTCTTTACTAAGTATGAGAAATGATAAGCAGGTTTTTTCTCGATCTTATCATTCTTTCGTTCTTAGTATTTGGTGTGATTCAAATCTCAAATTCTTTTTCAAGGTAAAAAATCTAAACCAATGCAAATCTTTTTGTCTTCGGACTTTTTATTTTAAAACCTTTTCAAAAAAGGACATGCTTCGCTAGCATTGTTCATAAAAAACATTGCAACAAATGGAAACTTTTGAGCTGAACTATGGCGCTCTGATTCCTTAAAAGGGATACATATGCATCTGGTCACGGGGCTCAGCTGAGCGACAACTTTTTAAATATTTCTTTCTTTTCCCCGTGTTTTCTTTTGCATGCATTCCCTCTTTGCATTTTCCCTTTTAGCATTAAGCTTTAGACATAGATTAGATACACCCTTAGATTATGTTGTACCCTAAAATTTTCCCTCTCGTTTTTTCAAGACTTTTCTAACAAGGATTTTCAAAAGTTCAAATTTGCACAAGTACCATTGGATTTTTAATGCCTCGTATAGCTTCCGTGGATCACATTGGGCTTTCAAGCATCAAAATTGGAGAAAAACAAGCTTACTTTGATTCACAAAGCTTCGACTGGACTTTGGCTTCCTTCAAGCTTGCTTCGATTTCCCAAGCTTCGACCGGGATTTAGCCTCCTTCAAGCTTGCTTAGATTTCCCAAGCTTCGACTAGATTTTGG